>JACEEZ010007513.1:295000-317500 GCA_016584305.1 Chionoecetes opilio
TTAACCCCTTCACGCCCAGAATTTTCCTTAGCCATATAAAATCGTCTGTTGTTAGCCATAAAATTACGAAAAATGCCTAAATATGCCAAATTAGTTAGTGGACAGGGATACTAAACAGGTCATATCTATAAAATATTGCTTATATTCACTAAAAATCGTCAAATGGTACCCAAATTACAATGGAAATTACGTTCTGGGTCTCAAGGGGTTAAAAGGAGCCTGGATAAATTCATGGATAGGGATGAAAGGTGGATATAGGTAGTGTTAAGTAACAGGAACTACCACGTCTAGGTCTAGCGGCCTCTTGTAGCTTGCTTATTTTCTTATGGTCCTACCTTCCCCAGCAGCGGCGTGGCGGGTATGGGAGTGGGTGTGTGTGGGTGTGCGGGTGTGGGCGTCTGGGCGGTGTTGCGGCCCCCGATCATAGGGTGGATATCGTATGTTAATTGCAATGCCTCCTATCAGCGTATTACCATAAGAGGCTACGCCGGGCTGCCACGCTCATAATGGTATCTTGAGCCTCGTAGCACCTTGTGGGTTCAGGCGAGGCGTCTACACACTGTTTACCGCCGGCCGATATAATGATGGCGAGAATATCCGCCGCGGCAAATTATAATCAGCTGTTAAACCTAAGTGCGTGTACCTTCGTGTCGATATTCCAGATACGAAAAGGTACGTTCTTTGCCTTTTGATGATACGAAAGGCTGCGTTCTTTGCCTTTTGATGATAAGAAAGGCTACGTTATTTGCTATGAATTTGAGTCAAAACGAAAAGCTATGTTCTTTGCCTATGAATTTGAGTTAAAACGCCGTTGAGCCAAAATATAACCCGATGAATACATGCAAAGCGTAACATCACATTATGGATTATGAGTAACTTGTATAAATTACTATATAAACCTGGTTCTCTGCCTTTGAATTTGAGTTACAACGCCGATGAACTCATATGTGATCCTTGTGATGTAAAAAAAAAAAAAAAAAAAAAAAAAAAAAAAAAAAAAATAAATAAATAAATAAATAAATAAATAAATAAATAAATAAATAAATAAATAAATAAATATAATATAACCTGTTGAATATATGCAATCGTAACTTAGCTACATAAATTACGAACAACTTGTAAATTAATATATAAATGAATAGATGAACGAAGGTTACATACATACATTGGCTTTACTGGAACAATTAGATTCATTCTAGAAATAATTACCCTCCAAATCGTAACTAATATGAAAACCTAGTAACTTATAAATTAATAGATAAATGAATAGATGAAGTAAGGTTGCATAAACACGTTGGCTTCAGTGGAACAGATAAATTAATTCCAGAAGTAATTAGCCTGCAGGTGTTTCGGAGGGTTGAGGGAGGCTTCATTAGCGAAGCCGCGCCACGCCTGGCTCACCCACAGGCCTGGGCGCGTGCCTGTACCGGCGGCAATTAAGACCCCGACGTGTTGAGAGAAAGAGAGAGAGAGAGAGAGAGAGAGAGAGAGAGAGAGAGAGAGAGAGAGAGAGAGGGGAGAGAGAGAGAGAGAGACGAGGTAAAATTATCCCCAGGTGGGAAAAAGTATACGGTAGAAGGAAATAAGAGTAGGAGAGAAGGGAAGGAGAGATGAGAGAGAGGAGAAGAGAGAGAGAAAAGAGGGTGAGAGAAGGGGAGAGAGAGAGAGAGAGAGAGAGAGAGAGAGAGAGAGAGAGAGAGAGAGAGAGGGAGAGAGAGAGAGAGAGAGAGAGAGAGAGAGAGAGAGAGAGAGAAAAGAGGAGAGAGAGAGAGAGGAGAGAGAGAGAGAGAGAGAGAGAGGGGAGAGAGAGAGAGAGGGGAGAGAGAGAGAGAGAGAGAGAGGAGAAAAGAGGAGAGAAGAGAGGGAAAAAGAGAGAAAGAAAGAGAGAGGAGAGAAAGTGCCAGGTGTTGAAGTATACAGTAGAAGGGAAAGAGGAGAGAGAAAGAGAGAGAGAGGGAGGAGAGAGAGAGAGAGAGAGAGAGAGAGAGAGAGAGAGAAAGGAAGAGAGAGAGAGAGAGATAGAGAGAGAGATCAATTAGACAAATTTGAGGTTCTTAAGCACAAATAATTTTCTTTAAAACAATGCGTCATCTATTTCATGTGTTTTTCATCCACATGCTTGTTTTGCAGCGTGAAGAATTATTAAAATTTTTGTCATGGTCATGGGCCCGCAGGCACATTCTCTCCTCTCCTCTATCTCTCCCTCTCTCGCTCTCTCTCCTCTCTCTCTCTCAGACACATTCTCGTCATCTCTCTCTACTCTCTCACTCTCCTCTCTCTTCTTCCTTCCTCATCCTCAATTCTCTTCCGACTCTTCATTTTCTTCTACTACTTCTACAACTGGCACATCTCTCTCTCTCTCGTCTGCTCTCTCGTCGGACCCTCGTCTCCTCTCTCTCCTCTCTCATCTCCTCCTCCACTCTCTCTCTCGTCTTCTCCTTCTCTCCTCTCTCTCTCGGACCATCCATCATCCACCAACTCCTCTCTCTTTGCCGCGTAATACTCTCCCCCAGTTTCCCCCTCTGGTCTCCCCACTCCTGCTGCACTCTTCCCCCCGATTCTCTCCCGTCCTCATTTCTCCTCCGTCCTCTCCATACTCATCTCGCCTCTCTCTCTCATCTCTCTCTCTCTCTCAAACAAGTATCAGCGTCTCACTAATGTCGAAACAGCGTGAGCACGGAGAGGAGGAGGAGGATGAAGAGAAGGAGGAAAACATAGGAATACATAGGAATAACAGACACCAGGAGACCTATTGGCCCATAAAGAGGGTATCTGCTTAATTACATACTACTAACTATCAACTACATGTAAGAGGACAGTTTGGAAAAGATACCAGGCCCTATAAGGCAAATAGGTACATGGAAGTTTTCGTAGTGAGAAATGATAAATATGAAGTATCTAACTACAACTCCACTAATCGATCCAGGACGATATAATATAAATTCGCAGGGCAGTATCAAAATCCATTTACTTTACAGTACGCGTCTAGTCTGTATTAAAAGTTATTGTGCTATTTTCGACAACATTTTTTTGACAACATTCGAGGAAATTGATGTTTTGTGAGAATTTTTTTTTTTTAAATGTATTTTTCTCAATTATTTTCGTTCTAATATTACTTCACTACAGCTTGCATGAAAGGTCTTGGCCTGCTCAATTTACTATCCTATGCATTTTTTGCTTGCTCTGCATCGTTTCTGAGTTATATAAAAAAAAAATATTTCAGGAAAAATCCAAAAACTCCAAAGGGGTGTACGTGCCCCTGCAGATTTTGGTGAAATTTTCTCATCTCAGATTCTCATGAAAATTGGTTCATAGCGGCTTTGAGTCATGCTGAACACGAATCTGGACTCAGTTTTATGATTACTACAACACTAAACCCTATTGAGGAGGAGGAGGAGGAGGAGGAGGAGGATGAAGAAGAAGAAAAGGAAATATGGAGTGGCTTGAGGGTCGTGGTGGCCTGGGGGCGACCTGGTCCGGCAAGCCTCTGGGGATGCTGAAGGAACGAGTCGTGCCTCGTAACTCTGCGTGAGGTGATGGTGATGGTGTGGATGGTGTGGGTGGTGTGGGTGGTGGGGTTTTGTAAGGGCGAGGGGTCAATCCGAGGCCACTGCGTTTGTGCGGAAGTGTGGTAGTGGGGTTGCGGTAGGGTGGGGGTGGTGGTGAGGGTTGTGGAAGGGTGGTGGTGGTGGTGGGTATGATGGTGGGGGTGGTGGTGAGGGTTGTGGAAGGGTGGTGGTGGTAGTGGGTATGATGGTGGGTGATGGTGGAGGGTTTGTGGAAGGGTGGTGGTGGCAGTGGGTGTGGGGGTTGTGGGGGTTGTAGAAGGCTGGTGGTGGTGAAGGGTGTAATACTTTGGTAGTAATAGTAATACTTTTAGTAATACTTTGGTAGTAATACTAGCAGTAATACTTTGGAGTAATAATACAAATAAGAGCTTTTTGAAGGGGAGCAGGTGACTCATGGTGATGAAACAAAACAAAAAAAGAAATTATGTTTTGAAAGGATAGATAAGAAAGAAGGTACTTAAGAAAGGACTTTATGAATGAGAGTAAAGAGCAAACAGGAATGAAATACAGAAACACGTAATTCAAGGATAACTACATTTCTTCTTTATTCCTCTTCCCCCCTTCTCCTCCCGACCTCTTCCATCTCTTACCCATTCACCACTACATACCATCAGCTCTTTTCTCCTACTCCTTTTCCACCACCACAACCAACTGGAAACTCTTCTTTATAGGGACTGGCAGTGGTCTTTTTTTTTTGCCCTTGACCAGTCCCTTCAGATAAATAAAAAACTAACTGTGCAATCATCCTTATCCTACTCTATCCCTATCCATCACAATGTCCTCTTCCCAAGCACAATCCTATCCACCCATCCCTCCACCACCACCACAACCACCAAAACCTTCTACATCCTCCACCACTATGTATACCACCACCATCTCCATTTCCAGATTCCACAAACCCCACCCACCTCTTCCACCTTCCCTGCGTCCTTCTATGTACTAAGAGCGACGCAAGGGAGCGGCCTCGACCCGGCTATGGCATTACCTTTACTAGTAGGCCAAAGACGCGCCGAGGACCACCGCCTCTCACAGCAAATTGACTCAAAGGTTCCAAAGGTTCCCAGGTCGCCGGTTAGGGAGGAGAGAGGAGGCGGAGGGGCAGGAGGCAGGAGGAAGGGGGAAGGAGGTTGGAGGTAGGGGGAAGGAGGCTGGAGGAAGAGGGAAGGAGGCAGGAAGAGGAGGGAAGGAGGCAGGAGGAGGTAAAGGGAAGGAGGTGGGAGGTGGAAGGGGGAAGGAGGCAGGAGGTGGAAGAGGGAAGGAGGCAGGAGGAGGAAGAGGGAAGGAGGCAGGAGGAGGGAAGGAGGCAGGAGGAGGTAGAGGGAAGGAGGTGGGAGGTGGAAGAGGGAAGGAGGCAGGAGGAGGAAGAGGGAAGGAGGCAGGAGGAACAAAAAGGAAGAAAAAAAAGTGGTGGTGGCTACGGAGGCGAGACAGGAACAGAATATAGACGAAAGAGAGACAGAAATGAAGACGAGAGGAAGAGAGAAAGACAGGAATGAAAAAGAGAGGGAGAAAGAGAGGCAGGAAGGAAGAAAAAAAGTTGTGGTGGCTACGGAGGTGATAGAGGAAGAGACTATAGACGAAATAGAAGGCCAGGAATGAAGACAAGAAGGAGAAAGAGAAGCAAGGAACGCAGGAAGGAAAGACAAAAAAGTGGGGGTAGTTACGGTGGCGATAGAGGAAGAGACTATAGACGAAATAGAAGGACAGGAATGAAGACGAGAGGGAGAAAGAGAGAGGCAGGAGAAGAGGACGGGAGGGTGGCATGTCAACACTACAATAAAAGACCATTGTAGAGACGCTCAGGGAACCTTGGCGAGTGCGAGTGGCAGAAAAATGGTGAGCCGAGAGCAGGGACGTGAAACATGAGCTGCCGGGGAAATACTGAACCGAGGCAAGGCAAGGCACCCAACAGCCTGGATTGCACAGACCATTGCAAGGAGGAGGAGGAGGAGAAGGAGGAGGAAGAGGAATACATAGGAATACATAAGAAGAACGATACCAGGAGACATATTGGAATTATTACGTTGCTCGTCTTTGAACTGATTCTAGAATTTGGCTTCATTTTTTACGAAACAAGGCGACCGGAATTGAACAACATATTTTTTAAGTGTGGCCTAACCCAAGACGTGTATATTGTATACTCGTGTCATGGAGGAGGTAGAAGAGGAGGAGGAGGAAGAGGAGAAGGACGTAGAGGAGGAGGAGGAGGAAGAGGAGGACGTAGAGGAGGAGGAGGAGAGGAGAAGGACGTAGAGGAGGAGGAGGAGGAGGAGGAGGAAGAGGAAAGGCGTGTAAGAGGAGGAGGGAATAGGAGAAGACGTAGAGGATGCTTAGGTACTGAGGTAGGAGGAAGATGAGAATGATGTATAGGAGGAGTGAAGAGTATAAGTACTTAGGGAGTAGTAGGAGTAAGAGTGAGATAAGGAAGAGGAGAAGGATTTCGAGTAGTAGTAATTTGGTAAGTAGGCAATAGGAGGAATAAAACGATGAAAAAAGGTAGTCTCACAATTGCTTCCACGATATGCCCGATCGTCTAACTTCTTTTCAGTTTTTGTTTCAATATAATCAATGAATCCTCAACATATTTCCATTTTCAGAACCATAAAAGAGAAAAAAAAGTAGATATGAGTAACATATATATCTGGCGTACTATATAAACTATAAAAAATGACATTGTATAAAAATCTCTCGCTACAAAGACTATAGGAGACGTTAAGAAAAATAAAAAATAAAACACTTCGGAAAAAAGGACCATCAAGTTTAAAAAAGTACTCCGATAAAAAGAAAAAAAATCAAAGACAGGAAAACCGACGGAGAAGTGGTGGCGATTCAGTGCACGGGATTCGAAGCCAGCACCAAACACAGCAAGTCGAAGCAACACTCAAACATAAAGGCGCGTAAGCTTATTCAGGCCGCGGGTCGCCCCCTTTTCAGCCCCGCCTGACTTGAGAGAGAAGAGCAAAAAAAAGAAGAAAAAAAGAGAGAGAGAGAGATAGAGACTTTTATCCGGGTGGTTCCTGGTTCCTGGTTCGCCTCCAAGCACCTCCATACCTGCCTCGCCGCGTGCCTGCCTCACCCCTGCTTCACCCTGCCTCGCGCTGTGTAAGGTAGTGGGTTGTGTAACGTGCCCTTCCTTACCCTATCACAGGGCAGCACGTGACGTAAAAGGTAAATCTGATTGGCTAATGGGAGGAAAGCAAAATAGTGTTTTCTTCCAATCGCACGACACGATCCCGCGCCCAGTAATACTCTTCACACCTTCTACTGCCTGGCCCTGCACTGCTCTTTGTGTGTGTGTGGTACGTGTTGTAGTGTGTGGTGGTGTTGTGTGTGGTGTGTGTGTGTGTGTGTGTGTGTGTGTGTGTGTGTGTGGTGTGTGTGTGGTGGTGTTTGTGTGTTGTGTGGGTGTGTGGTATCTCTCTCCTCTCTCTCCTCTCTCTCTCTCCTCTCCTCTCTCTCGTCTCCATCTCTCACCTTCTTCTCTCTCTCTCTCTCTCTCTCTCTCTCCTCTCTCTTCTCTCTCCATCTCTCCTCTCTCCTCATCTCTCTCGTAATGATGCAATAAACATTAACCATATTCTAATTAAGGCTGAACTAAACCCATAATGATTCTCTCTCTCTCGTCTCTCTCTCTCTCTCTATCTCTCTCTCTCGATCTCTCTTCTCTCTCTCTCTCTGCGTCTCATCTCCTCCTACCCCTCGCTCTCTCCTCTCTCCTCTCTCAATCTCGCATCTCTCTCTCTCTCTCTCTACCAATGCAATACATAAGCATATTCTAATAAGGCTACCTGTAAACCTCTAAGACTCTCTCTCTCTCTCTCCTCTCTCTTCTCTCCCTCTCTCTCTCTCTCACTCTCTCTCTCTCTCCTCTCTCTCTCCATCTCGTCTCTCTCTCTTCTCTCATCCCTCTCTCTCTCCGTTCGTCTCCTCTTCTCCTCTCTCCTCTCTCTCTCTCTCCGTCTCGACTCTCTCTCTCTCTCTTCTCTCTATTAAGTATATCCCAATAAGGCCAACTGTAAATCCATAATATTCAACACACATATTCAATGACACTAAATTCTAGTTCAATTTCTCTCTGTCTCTTCTTATTTAAACTGAATTAATGCAGTCCAACCCAGCAACCAACGCCCGATCTTCTTATACCGTAAAAGTTGAAGAGGTCATCCAGTGAGTCTCTTCCAATTCGGCGGTAACTCAATACACATATTTTGGAACTGTCCACGTCTTACAAGAGTCAAGATAAAATAAAATGCATCCCTTCTCCGCCCTATCCTCTAAAACCAAAGCAAAAAATACAACAGGAGAAGTAAAATAAAATCCTGTACTCTAATGTCGTTCGAACCTCCACCTTATCTAGCCATGGAACCAAAACCATTACCTTCAACACACTACATTCTACCTGCCATAATATTTGATCATTTAACTCTCCTGTCCTAATTAATAAAATACAACAGGAAAAGTTAAATAAAATCCTGCCTTCTCTTGTCTTTCGAACCTCCACCTTATCTAGCCATGGAGCCAAAACCATTACCTTTAACACACTACATTCTACCTGCCATAATATTAATTATTTAACTCTCTCTCCTTTCCTTTAATAAAATACAACAGGAAACGTTAAATAAAATCCTGCCTTCTCCTGTCTTTCCTTCCTTCACCTTATCTAGCCATGGAGCCAAAACCATTACCTTTAACACACTACATTCTACCTGCCCTAATATTGACAATTAATTTACCTCTCCTCTACTTACCTTTAATAAAATAAGAGGAAAAGTTAAATAAAATCCTGCCTTCTCCTGGCATTCGTTCCTCAAGTTCCTCCACCTTATCTAGCCATGGAGCCAAAATCTTTACCTTTAACAGACACTACCTTCTATCTGCCCTAATATTGACAATTTACCCCTCCTCTCCTATAAAAGTATATATAATTAATAGTCTCCTTACCTAACCTAACCAAACCTAACCTAACCAAACCTAACCTAACCAAGATCTCACCACCCCACACACGCACTACAATTTCCAGCTCCTCCTCCCGCCCACTACATTAATTCCTCCACCTCTTCCCCCTCTTTCCCCTTACCCTTCCCGCCCCCTTCATCCTTCGCCACTCCTCATAAGGTAAGAATGAGCCACACAGAGAAGTCGTCTTTGCTGCCCCTCAAGGCTAACATGTGCGTGTGTGTTCCTGATGATTAACAATTAACACTATGACGAGAGTGTTCGCCTTGTAGGGTCTGATATGTGCCTGCTCTGCCTGCCTGTGCGCGCGTGTGTGTGTTGTTCTTTCGGTGAATAAGGGTTAATGATGATGATGATGGTAGTAGTAATTAAAAGTTAGTAGTAGTAGTAGTAGTTTAGTAGTAGTAGTAATATAGTAGTAGTAATAGAAGAATAAGATAAGATACTTTGGTCCTATCTAGATACTTTGCAAGTACCAACTACAAGGTTATTGACTATACAAAGCGCCACCACGCCAGGACGAACCTGGTGGACTCGAACCGCTGACCGAATGCAGGGACTCTGCACGCGAGCTCACGGCTCTACCAACCATGCCACCCTGACGGGTAGAAAAAGAAGAACAAGAGTAGTAGTAGTAGTAGTAGTAGTAGTAGTAGTAGTAGTAGTAGTAGAGTAGCAGTAGTAGTATTAGTAGTTAGTAGTAGTAATATAGTAGTAGTAGTAGTAGTATAAAAGTAGTAGGAATAGTAGTAGTAGTAGTAGTAGTAGTAGTAGTAGTAGTAAATTAGTAATAGAGTAGTAGTAGTAGTAGTAGTAGTAGTAGTAGTAGTAGTAGTAGTAGTAGTAGTAGTAGTAGTAGTAAAGTAGTAATAGAGTAGTAGTAGTAGAAGGAAGCATAAGATAAAAAACACCAAACGACCAAACTTGAGACTCACTTCTCTTTTAAGACGACGAACAATTAATTAAAACACTACTTTGTGAGTCAATTAATCTCTTATACACAACAACGCAATGGACAATGGCTAAATAACCTTTGTGAATATAATAATGTAGCCTTGTTGAGCGTCTCTTTTTTTTTTCCTCTACTACGGCGCACCTCTCTTACGACCCCCAACGTAGAGAGAGGAGAGAGAGCGAGAAGAGAGAGGAGAGAGAGAGAGAGAGAGAGAGAGAGAGAGAGAGAGAGAGAGAGAGAGAGAGAGAGAGAGAGAGAGAGAGAGAATGCCTAATCTCCCTTTCCAAGCAGGTGTCGCGTCTTTGTCCACGCAAAAACGTACAAACTTACAAATACAAACCATTAACTCAGCAAAAATGACATTGTAGTACACCTCTCTCTCTCTCTCTCTCTCTCTCTCTCTCTTCTCTCTCTCCTTCTCTCTCTCTCTCCTCTCTCTCCTCCTCCTCTCTCTCTCTCTCCTCCTCTCTCACTTTTCTCTCTTCTCTTCTATCTCTGTGTGTGTGTGGTTTTTCCCATCAAGCACCTTTAAAGGGTGTAAACTTGAGGCAGATGTTTAGTAGTAGTAGTAGTTGGAGTAGTAGTAGTAGCAGTAGTAGTAGTAGTAGTAGTAAGTTTTGGAAGTTTAGTGTTAGTAGTAGGTAGTAGTAGTGTATTAGTAGTGTAGTTTAGTAGTAGTATCGTAGTCGGAGGAGGAGGAGGAGGCCAGGAGGAGGAATAGGAGGAGGAGGAGAGTGACGGAGGATGAGGTAGAGATTAGGCGGAGTTTAGTGATGAAGTATTTGAGTGAGAGGATGAGGCGTAGTAGAGGTTTGACGGTCTGATGAGTATGAGGCTATTATTATATATGTTTAAGTAGTTATGGAGGGAGGATAATAACACCTACTTACAAAAATGGCGGTGACAGGTAAATAATTGTTATGATAATAGTTATTGTTGCTGTGATAAAAATAATGATTATGCTAATGGTGGGTGGTGGTGGTGGTGGTGAGTGTGGTGGACCAGTTGTCATGGTGGTGGTGGAGGGTCGGGGGAAGGAAGAAGGAGAAGGGAAGGGAAGGGGGAGGGAGAAGGGAATCCAAAGGATACAAGGAAAGACAGAAAGCCACAGCCCTACTGGACCAAACGAGGCTGCCTGTGTGACTACTTTCTACCACTATAGTTTCTACGTGTTAGAGGTAAAAGAATAGTAAAGAGAATAGTAAAGTTGCAGGGGGATGGGAGGGAAGGTAAGGAGGTGGCAGGGTGGTGGTGGGAGGTGAAGGTGGAGGAAGGGGGAGCAGTAGTAGTAGGGAGGGGAGTAGCAGTAGTGGTAGGGAGGGGGAGGGGAGTAGCAGTAGTAGTAGGGAGGGGGAGGGGAGTAGCAGTAGGGTGGTAGTGGGAGGCGAGGGAGCGTGCCTGCAGCAGTAATACGATAGCCCCGTCAGGAGGTCCCTGGGCCGAGCACACACTCACCCCGCCACTGACCACGCCACTCCACTAAACCCAAAACCAATACACTACCTTACCGCCCACGCCGATACTCCCACCATTCTTACCTATCCTATCAAACCCTTACTCTATCCTATCCTATCCTTCCTACTTATCAATACACTAGGTACCTTAAATAACCCCTTGAAGCCCAGAACGTAATTTCCATTGTAATTTGGGTACTATTAGACGATTTTGAGTGAATATAAGCAATATTTTATAGCTATGACCTGTTTACTATTGTTGTCGACTAACTAATTTGGTATATTCAGTTACTTTTCGAAATTTTAGGGCTCGACCCAGACCAATTTTTTTATAGCACAGAAGAGGATCTGGCGTGAGGGGTTAATTTATACACCTACTTGCTATCAATATACTATCTTAACCTTACCTTCCAAGCCGATTCTCCCACCGTCCTTACCTACACCTATCAAATTAACCCTCTATCTATCCAATTGTATCCTTCCTACCTCTATTTATCCCTTACCCCTTACTATTCTTATCCCTATCCTATCCAATACCACAACCCTATATCCTATCCTAGTATCCATTCCTTCCTCCCTCTACTATCCCTCCCTCCCTATCCTTCCTCTCTCTACTATTTGTCTCCCATATCTCTCCCTATCCCTATTTTCCTATTCTACTTTACTCCTCTATTCTCCTCTTCCCATCCTTGTCTTCATCCTATCAAATTCCTCCTCTATCCTGTCCTATCCTATCCTTACTACCTCTACTATTTCTCTATCTCTCCCTATCCCTACTACCCAATTCTACTTTACTACTACTCCATTCTCCTCTTTCCATGTTATCCTATGTTCCTTCTATCCTATTATCCTGTTATGTTCCCTCTATCCTATCTTATTATCCTATCCTTCCTCCCTCTATTTCTCTCCCTATCCCTCATTCCCAATTCTGCTTAACTCCTCTAGTCTCCTCTTCCTCTAAAATTCTCCTCTTTCCATGTTATCTCGACTCCTCTGCAGTCTCCTAAATCTAACTCCTCTCCTTCCCTCTCTCCTCCCTCCCCTCTCCCTTCCTTCCTCCTCCCCTCTCTCTCCCTCCCTACCTTCCCTCTCTCCTCTCCTCTCCTCTCCCCTCTCTCCCTCCCTCCTCCCAGCCTCATCAAATGTTGCTTTTGTGGTGCTTCTGCTTTATCTGCCTCTTCATTACCCGCCTCTGACTCTTATCTGAACTTTTTTCCTACTTTGCACCGTCTCTTCTTCCTCCTCCTTTACCTCCTGACAGTCAGTTGCTACCAATCAGCTTGCAAATGACGCAGTATTCTCTCTCTCTCTCTCTCTCCCTCACTCTTCGGGTCTCTCATCTACTCTCTCGTCTCCTCTCTCCGCACCCAGTTCTCTCTCTCTCTCTCTCTCTCCCTTCTCCGCTCTTCTCTCTGTCGCTCTCTCTCTCTCTCTCTCTCGACACCACACACACACACGCACACACACACACCCACCACACACAACACACCACACACCACACACACACACCCCACACCACACACACACCACACACACACACCACAACACACACCACACACACACCTCGTTTTCTCTTTGTCAGTCCTTCCGGGAATAGAGTTCAATCAGCGGAATTCATGAAAAGAAGGATTTTGTGTGAGAAAGTTCAGAAAAACACCTGCTTACTCCATACTCTCTCTCCTCTCTCTCTCTCTCTCTCGTCTCTCTCTTCTCTCTCATTCCACGTCATCGTCTCTCCTCCTCTCTCACTATGGACCCCCTTCCCTCCACTCCGCCTTCTATTTACTTTTTTAACCTCGGCTATCCCCCTCCCACCCTCCTGCTCATGACTCTCGCTCTCTCATCTCTCTTCTCTCTCTCGTCTCTCTCTCTCTCTTCCCTCGGTCTTCTCCTTCGTCTCTTCTCTCTCTCTCTTCAGACGATGGGTACAAGCATTACCTAGTCCTCGACACGGTGCGCAATCTGAACACTTGTGATAATTCCTACTACAAGGAGACGAAACTTACGATCATAACAAACTAACTCGAACCCAAACCCTCCTCCAGACACACTATCCGGGAGACCTTACATCACCTTAGAGCTTAGACCTAATATAACTAGACCTTAGACCTTAAACCTAAACTTAGACCTTATATAACTTTACACTCTTTCCTCTATTCTTCTATAGTCCTCTTTTATTCCCTGATCTAGACTTGGCAGATAGTAAAATCTAACCACATATGGAACCCTTAAGTTAGAAGACAAGAGTTGGGTTATATGCACACCCCTATCTATGTACTTCCTCTTCCTCCTCCTCCTCCTCCTCCTCCTCCTCCTCCTCCTCCTCCTCCTCTTCGTCCTCCTCCTCCCTTGACTTCATTGCCACGCGACACTCAGCGTGCGAATTCCACGACCGGCGCCCAATAAACCATCATGTCTCAGTGCGCAGCCAGTGAAAAATGGCACAGTACTCACACCCCACACACACACCACACACCTACTCTCTCTCTTCGTCTCTCTCTCCTCTCCTCTCGTCCTCATCTCTCTCTCTCTCTCGCTCTCTCTCTCTCTCTCTCTCGCTCTCATCTCTCTCTCTCTCCTAACCATCATATTATCAGTACAACAGCGTGAAAAAATGTAACGTACTCATACCCCACTCTCTCTCTCTCGTCCATACGTCTCTCGTGTCTCTCTCTCTCGGCTCTCTCTCTCTCTCTCCTCGTCCCTCTCTCTCTCCTCTCTCTCTCTCTCATGCAGTGGAGAGGCTCTTGGAGAAGGGTCCTGGCTGCGATGGTGCTTGTCGGGAGGGAAGGAGGGAAGGACGTAGGGGGGAGAATAGGACGAAGAGGCTTTCTGACCTTCCAAAACCCTTTTAAACCCTTTTAAAAATTTTCATCCCCCTCTTTCTTCCAAATTTTCTTTTTACCCCTTCTACTTCTTTAAAAAATCAAACCACTTTCCCCTTAAAAAAAACGGTTTTTTTTTCCCCCCTTTTTTTTATTTATTCCTTTCCCCTCCTCCTCTTCCCCCCCCTTCCTCCCTCCCCTCCTTTTTTTCCCCCCCCCCCTTATTCTTCCACGCCACCTTCCACCCCCCCCTCCTTTTTTCCCCCCCAAAAAACCCACTTCTACCCCCACCCCAACCCACCCCTTTTCTTTCTTCTCTTTTTCCCTTCCCCCTTTTTTCCTTTCCCTTTTTTCCTTTTTCCTCTCTTTCCCCTTTTCCCCTCTCCAAACCTTTTTCGAAAACCCCTAAAAAAATTTATTTCTACCCCCTCTCTTTCTTTTTCTTTTCTTCTTTCTTTTCCCTCCTTCTCTTTTTCCTCTTTTCTTCTTTTTTTTTTCCCTCTCTCCAAAACCCTTTTCCCTCTCATTCCCTTTGGGGGAAAAAAAACCCCCCCCCAAAAAACCCAAAAAAAAAAAAAAAAAAAGGGGACCCAAAAAGGGGGGGGGGAAAAAAAAAAAAAAAAACCCCCCGGGGGGTTTAAAAACCCCTTTTCAAAAAAATTTCTACCCCCCTTTTAACTTTTCTTTTCCTTCCTTAAATTTCCTTTCCTTCCTTTTTCCCCTTTTCCTTTTTCCCCCCCTTTCCCCCCCTTTTCCTTTCCCCTTTTTTTTTTTCCTTTTTATTTTTCCCCTTTCTTCCCCCCCTTTTTTCCCCCCCTTTTTTTTCCTCCTCCTTCCCCCCCAAAAATTTCCCTCCTTCCCTCCTCCTTATCCTTTTCCCCTCTCTCCTTAAATTCTTCCCCCTCTCCAAATTTCCTCCTTCCCTCTCTCCAAATTTCCTTTTCCCCTTCCCCTTTTTTTTTTCCCCCTTTTCCCTTTTCCCCCTTTTTTCCCCTCCTTCCCTTAAAAATTCTCCTCCTCCCTCTCTAAAAATTCCCCCTCCTTCCCTCTCCTCCAAATTCTCCTCCTTCCCTCTCCTCCAAATTATCCTCCTCTCCTTCCCTCCTACCTTCCTTCAACTTATTCTTCCTCATTCTTCCTTCAACTTTATTTCCATTTCCTCTTGATTCTTCCTCCCTCCCTCTTTCTCTCTCCCATATTTATTAACGTTCTATCATACTCTTTCCTTCTTTCCCAATTCCTGAAACATTCCCTCTCCCATCCTCCCTCACCCCCTCTCTCTTTGCCAACATCCTTTCCCACCTACTCCATCCTCTCCTCATTCACACTACTCCCCCTAATACACTCCCTCCTACTCCCTCACTCCCTCTTCCTTACTCCTTCACTCTCCCTTTCCTAAATCCCACTTATTCTTAACACTAAATTTGCCTCCCTCTCCACTATAAGTATACTACTACTACTTTTTTATATACTTCTATTATATTAGGCTATACTATTATACTTCTTTCTCCTTCCAAAGACCAACATTATAAACTTCCTCGCTTTCCACCTCTCTCTCTCTCTCTCTTATACTTTTTTCTCCTTCCAAAGACCAAACGTAATCTACTTCGCTTTCCACACGCACATCTCTCTCTCTCTCTCTCTCTCTCTCTCTCTCTCTCTCTCTCTCTCTCTCTCTCTCTCTCTCTCTCTCTCTCTCTCTCTCTCTCTTTACCACCTCCTATAACGAAGCTGCTTGGTAGGTATGCACTTATGAAATTCTTGGACAATCTCTATTTATCTCTTTCTCGCCTCCACGTGGTAATCTCGCATCCAGGAACGATAATCATGCCGCCTTATCTCACCCCTCACGTCCACTAACTCTAGCCAGCCACTCGGGTAAACAAAACGACGCACACAGAAAAAAATATAAAGAAAATATGAAGAAAAAGAAAAATACACCGTCCTTGGCTAAATGTTGAGGACGAAGATGCGATTGCGATTTGACTTAACAAGGTAAAGGAAGGAAATAGGTGATAGTGTGATAGCAAGATGTGAGGTGGATTAATAACATTACATACCGTACATGGATGGTGTTATCTGTGAGTCTTGTATTTACTAAACAGCTAAAAATACACCGTCCTTGGCTAAATGTTGAGGACGATGATGCGATTGCGATTTGACTTAACAAGGTAAAGGAAGTAAATAGGTGATGGTGAAACTATAGTGCGAGGTGGATTAATAACATTACATACCGTACATGGATGGTGTTATCTGTGAGTCTTGTATTTACTAAACAGCTAAAAATACACCGTCCTTGGCTAAATGTTGAGGACGATGATGCGATTTGACTCAACAAGGCAAGGAAAGGAAATGGAGTGATATAATGATGGGTTATAGTGTGCGTTATAGTGATGATGGGTTATAGTGTGATAGTGAAAGTATAATGTGTAGTGGATTAATAACTTACATGCATGGATGGATTGGATGGTGTAATGAGTGAGTCTTGTCATATTTGTCAAAACGCTATAAAAACGTCCTTGGCTTAATGTTAAAAGGACGGAGATGTGATTTGACTTAGCAAGGTAAAGGAAGTAACTTGGTAATAGTGAAAGCAGGGTGTGAGGTTGATTAATAATTATTACATACATGATTGTTGTAATGTGAAAGTCCTGTACTATTTATCAAAACGCTACACAAACGTCCTTGGCTCAATGTTAAAAGGACGAAGATGCGATTTGACTCAGGAACAGCAAGGAAAGTAACTTGGTAATAGTGAATGCAAGATGTAGGGTGGATAAATAACATTACATACATGGATGATGTTATGTGTGAAAGTCTTGTATTTGTCAAAACGTTCAAAATATACCGTCCTGCCTATCTTGCGTATACTATCTTGCCTATGTTTTGTTGATAAAAGAAAAACCTCTTCTGGGATGTAGTATTTGGGTGAATAATTAAATGGGAGGTAAGGTAAAGTAATGATGGGAGGGACGATGCTAAATTTTTCGGGTACATTGTGGAAAAACGGAATATTTAGCGAAGAGTGTATCATTAGGGAGACAAATAAGGAAAAATGGAAAAATAGGTAAACAAGTTAATAGGCATGAAATAAGAGGCTTCCCACGGCATGTATATTGATAAAGATTACAGTAATTATAGATTAATAATGTTCAACTTGGAAAAATTATTCAGCGATAGAAACCATTTTAAAGAAAAGACTGAAATCTGAAAATGTCAAGGCAATATCAACGACTTAAATCACCGCTACAAAAAAATATAATAGGGAATACCAACCCATAGAAGAGAAGAAATATAATAGGGAATACTGACCCTTAGAAGAAAAAATATAATAGGGAATACCAACCCATAGAAGAGAAGAAATATAATAGGGAATACCAACCCTTAGAAGAGAAGAAATATAATAGGGAATACCAACCCTTAGAAGAGAAGAAATATAATAGGGAATACTGACCCTTAGAAGAAGAAAAAATATAATAGGGAATACCAACCCTTAGAAGAGAAGAAATATAATAGGGAATACCAACCCTTAGAAGAGAAGAAATATAATAGGGAATACCAACCCTTAGAAGAGAAGAAATATAATAGGGAATACCAACCCTTAGAAGAGAAGAAATATAATAGGGAATACTGACCCTTAGAAGAAGAAAAAATATAATAGGGAATACCAACCCTTAGAAGAGAAGAAATATAATAGGGAATACCAACCCTTAGAAGAGAAGAAATATAATAGGGAATACCAACCCTTAGAAGAGAAGAAATATAATAGGGAATACCAACCCTTAGAAGAGAAGAAATATAATAGGGAATACCAACCCTTAGAAGAGAAGAAATATAATAGGGAATACCAACCCTTAGAAAGAAGAAATATAATAGGGAATACCAACCCTTAGAAGAGAAGAAATATAATAGGGAATACCAACCCTTAGAAGAGAAGAAATATAATAGGGAATACCAACCCTTAGAAGAGAAGAAATATAATAGGGAATACCAACCCATAGAAGAGAAGAAATATAATAGGGAATACTGACCCTTAGAAGAAGAAAAAATATAATAGGGAATACCAACCCATAGAAGAGAAGAAATATAATAGGGAATACCAACCCTTAGAAGAGAAGAAATATAATAGGGAATACCAACCCTTTGAAGAGAAAAAAGGGATAAGTTGTGTACAATTATACGCCTCTAATTACAGGCGTCACTATAAAAATCCTGCCTGCAAGAAATAAGAAAATATCAGAAAATACAATATGAACTTCCCTAGTACACTAATAACAATGGAAACTATACCAGAACCACAATATCATTAAAAACTGAACATAATTAGCTAGATATACACACAAATTACATGCAAACAACTATTCACCTAATCACCTAAACACCTAAAACTTCAAACATATATCACAAGACACAGCAAGGTGGACTGCCCACCGACTATCTACTTCTACTGTCTTTCATATTTTCCACCTGCTTTCCCTTCTACTCTCTCTCTCTCCCCTCTAACTTTCCTAAATAAAAAAAATAAAAAAAAATAAAATCCTGTCTGCGCCACCACGGGTGAGGGCCAACCATCACAGCCCTCAAGTGAGCCTCCTGGGCCTGCTGCCATCCGATCCCTGGAGGTCACTGCCTACAGGCGCTATAGGCATAAAAAAAAAAAAAAAAAAAAATACAACAGATCAAATAAATACCTAGTCTATTTTCTTGAACAAGGCAAAAATTTCATGTTATCTTAAGGTCTCATGCTTAAAATGATGCCTATGTTTACCTAATAATATGGTTAACTATGATAAAATACAGCTGAAAAGAAGAAGAAGCGTAGTATTCCCTTTTCCTGGCATCAAATATCAGTCAGTAAGCAGCAAGAAGGCAGGATTTTTTGCCTCTTTAAAAAAAATAGACTATAGTTCATAACAAAGCACAAAAAAAACACTGTTACCCGATCACACCAATCAAAGAAGGCAATAAACAAACTCCATATCAACACAAATCAATCACTAATCAATAAAAAATACACTACCAGAAAAAATACATTGACACAAACCTATTTCAACGAAAGAAGAAAATGAAACCTAAGATAAAAAATGTAGAAAAATTAAAATAAAAAGGAAAAAAAACCAACTAGAAAAAGAAAAGCCCAGGATTCCATAGAAGTAACAAAACAAAAGCCCGACTTACAACAGCCTCATAAGGGAGTAGAAACCCATTACAACAAAAGCCCGACTTACAACAGCCTCATAAGGGAGTAGAAACCCATTACAACAAAAGCCCGACTTACAACAGCCTCACGAGGGAGTAGAAACCCATTGCAACAAAAGCCCGACTTACAACAGCCTCATAAGGGAGTAGAAACCCATTGCAACAAAAGCCCGACTTACAACAGCCTCATAAGGGAGTAGAAACCATTGCAACAAAAGCCCGACTTACAACAGCCTCATAAGGGAGTAGAAACCCATTACAACAAAGCCCGACTTACAACAGCCTCATAAGGGAGTAGAAACCCATTGCAACAAAAGCCCGACTTACAACAGCCTCATAAGGGAGTAGAAACCCATTACAACAAAAGCCCGACTTACAACAGCCTCATAAGGGAGTAGAACCCATTACAACAAAAGCCCGACTTACAACAGCCTCATAAGGGAGTAGAAACCCATTGCAACAAAAGCCCGACTTACAACAGCCTCATAAGGGAGTAGAAACCCATTACAACAAAAGCCCGACTTACAACAGCCTCATAAGGGAGTAGAAACCCATTACAACAAAAGCCCGACTTACAACAGCCTCATAAGGGAGTAGAAACCCATTACAACAAAAGCCCGACTTACAACAGCCTCATAAGGGAGTAGAAACCCATTACAACAAAAGCCCGACTTACAACAGCCTCATAAGGGAGTAGAAAGAAACCCATTACAACAAAAGCCCGACTTACAACAGCCTCATAAGGGAGTAGAAACCCATTACAACAAAGCCCGACTTACAACAGCCTCATAAGGGAGTAGAAACCCATTACAACAAAAGCCCGACTTACAACAGCCTCATAAGGGAGTAGAAAGAAACCCATTACAACAAAAGCCCGACTTACAACAGCCTCATAAGGGAGTAGAAACCCATTACAACAAAAGCCCGACTTACAACAGCCTCATAAGGGAGTAGAAACCCATTGCAACAAAAGCCCGACTTACAACAGCCTCATAAGGGAGTAGAAACCCATTACAACAAAAGCCCGACTTACAACAGCCTCATAAGGGAGTAGAAACCCATTACAACAAAAGCCCGACTTACAACAGCCTCATAAGGGAGTAGAAACCCATTACAACAAAAGCCCGACTTACAACAGCCTCATAAGGGAGTAGAAAGAAACCCATTACAACAAAAGCCCGACTTACAACAGCCTCATAAGGGAGTAGAAAGAAACCCATTACAACAAAAGAAGAAAATAAAACCTTAACATATAAAATGAAAAATAATAAAAAAAAAGGAAGAAACAGCAGCAAAAGGAAAAAGCCCGCGATACAACACAAAGTAACAAAACAAAACCCGAACTTACAACAGCCTCACAAGGGAGTAGTACAAGAGTGATACCCGACTAAATCAATAAAAGAAAGGAAGAAAAAAATACTTCCTATAAATAAATAAACCTAAAATACACTACCCGAAAAAAAATGCATTGATAAAACCCATTCCTAAAAAGTAAAGAAACAGATAAGTCTAAAATGTACAGCCAGAAAAAAAACATTGATTCAAACCCATTCCAAAAGTTTAAAAAAAGTACAAATCTTCACAATAAAACACCAGAAAAAGAAAAAGAAAGGAAAACCCCCACAATACAACAAAAGTTACAAAACAAAACCCCAGACTTACAACAGCCTCACAAGGGAGTAGTACAAGACCCGACTAAATCAATAAAAGAAAGGAGGAAAAAACTTCATATAAACATAGATAAGTTTAAAATACACTTCCAGAAAAAAATTAATAGCTAAAAACCCATGCCAACAAAAGAAAAAAAGGAAATATGTAAATAAAAAAATATATATATAATAAGGAAACGTACCCACCAGAAAAAGAAAAAGAGTAACACGAGTAAAAAAAATTTAAAATCTACACAAAAAATATCAGCAAAAGAAAAACCTCAAAAATTAATAGCTAAAAACCCATGCCAACAAAAGAAAAAAAGGAAATATGTAAATAAAAAAAAATATATATAATAAGGAAAAGTACCCACCAGAAAAAGAAAAAGAGTAACACGAGTAAAAAAAAATTAAAATCTACACAAAAAATATCAGCAAAAGAAAAACCTCCCTATACAAAAGTTACAAAACAAAACCCCGACTTACAACAGCCTCACAAGGGAGTAGTACAAAGGGCAAAACAAAGGCCAGCCAGGTGAGGCGCGACCCTAGGTGAGGCGACGTGCCTCCCCCGTGACTGTTCCTTCCCCTTTATGCTGAAAACAAAATGCTAAATCACCGACCATAATCCCGAGAAAAAGGGAACGTTACCACCACCACCACCACCATCACCATTATCATCATCATTCCTTCCACCATCTCCTCTATCACCATCATCGTTTGCATCACCACCATCATCTCTATACCGAGAAAAGAGGATGGGTAGCACAACCACCACCACCACCACCATTATCAACATCATCACCACCACCACCATCACTATCATTCCACAATATCTTCTATCGCTATTACCATCATCACCATCTCTGTACCACCACTACTACTACCACAATCTTCACCATTATAGCTTTCTACCAGTTACTCGCACCACCAACAACACCATCATCACCACCATTATCACCATCTCCTCTATCACTATTACCATAATCGTTAACACCACCACCACCACCACCACCACCACCACCACCATCATCACCACCACCACCATTACCACCATTACCATCATCACCATTCATTTCACCATCTCCTCTATCGTTAACATCACCAACACCCTACTACCACTACTACAACTCGAAAAAATTATTGAGGGAAGAAGGATAAAAGAAAAGAAATTGCAAGAAAAGATGATGAAGGAAGGAAGGATGAATACCACCATGGGAGACGAATGGTTAAGCAGGAGGAAGACGAAGAGGAGGAAGAAAGGGGAAGGGGAGAGGAAGGAGGAAGGAAGGAGGAGGAGGAGGAGGAAAGACGGAAGCAAATACCCTGAATAAAAGAGATCAAGAACCCAACATACAAACAACACCCCCACACCAACAACAACAACCAACACCACCACAAACCACCACCACACACCACCAACCAACACACCAACACAACCCCAACCCACCACAACCCCACCAACACCAACCAACCACACACCACCAACACCACCAACCAACACCACCAACAACAACCACCAACACCACCACCAACACCACCAACACCACCAACAACAACCACCAACAACCACCAACACCACCAACAACAACCACCAACACCACCAACAACAACCACCACCAACACCACCAACAACAACCACCAACACCACCAACAACAACCAACACCACCAACAACAACCACCAACACCACCACCAACACCACCAACACCACCAACAACCACCAACCACCACCAACAACAACCACACAACAACCACCAACACCACCAACAACAACCACCAACATCACCAACAACACAACCACCAACACACCACAACAACCCAACAATCACCAACAACAACCACCACCAACACCAACAACAACAACCACCAACACCACCAACAACACCACCAC
>JACEEZ010007513.1:327500-352500 GCA_016584305.1 Chionoecetes opilio
TCCACCCATGAGTCTTACCAGTGTAGGTACGAAACCTACGGCGCCGATACCACTTAAATCAACCCAACCCTCTCCTCGTTAAACATAGATCTCATTACTAAACCACTCAAAGTTACGTACTCAATAAGCTGAACACACGTACCAAATCCCCGAAATAAGCTGAGCACACGTACCAAATACCCGAAATAAGCTGAGCACACGTACCAAATACCCGAAATAAGCTGAGCACACGTACCAAATACCCGAAATAAGCTGAGCACACGTACCAAATACCCGAAATAAGCTGAGCACACGTACCAAATACCCGAAATAAGCTGAGCACACGTACCAAATACCCGAAATAAGCTGAGCACACGTACCAAATACCCGAAATAAGCTGAGCACACGTACCAAATACCCAAAATAAGCTGAGCACACGTACCGAATACCCGAAATAAGCTGAGCACACGTACCAAATACCCGAAATAAGCTGAGCACACGTACCAAATACCCGAAATAAGCTGAGCACACGTACCAAATACCCGAAATAAGCTGAGCACACGTACCAAATACCCGAAATAAGCTGAGCACGCGTACCAAATACCCGAAATAAGCTGAGCACACGTACCAAATACCCGAAATAACCTGAGCACGCGTACCAAATACCCGAAATAAGCTGAGCACGCGTACCAAATACCCGAAATAAGCGGCACACGTACCAAATACCCGAAATAAGCTGAGCACACGTACCAAATACCCGAAATAAGCTGAACACACGTACCAAATACCCGAAATAAGCTGAGCACACGTACCAAATACCGAAATAAGCTGAGCACACGTACCAAATACCCGAAATAAGCTGAGCACACGTACTAAATACCCGATTTCATGCATAAATATGGAGAATTAATCCTGCCCAGGAGTCTTACCATCAGCGGGTAACCTATGCTATGCCGCCGCGACGCCATTAAGTGCCGGCTTTACTGCACGCCGCGTCCCCTGTCAAACATTACATCATACATGGAACTAAGCCTCACCTCACCTCTGTAGCAAGTATAGAAGCCTCCCCTACACGCACGGCACCTCTTGAACCAGCGTGAAGGTAATAACACAGACAAAAAGGTTAAATAAAGACAGTAAACGAGGGAGTGAGGCCTAACGTAACTTCTCTCTTGCTTGCGTCGAAGGAGAAGGAAGGAACTCCGCCGAGGAAGATCCGTGTTGCCAGACCAAATTTGTACATGGGAAAAAAATGTCTCGAAGCAAAACCTTAATAAATCTATAACCACACGAGTAATTATGTGCGAGAAATATGTGTAGATCATTTATTTAACTAATTGCGTTGTTATATCCGAGCATAAGAAAGTATATCGTTTTTATATAGGTTATTATTGAAGAAGTATGGGGATATCTTGTCACCTCGCGTTATGTGTAGGTCGAGAGATTAATTATTTGCTCTGGCAACACTAGGTGGGGGATAGATGGGGGTTAACTAGAGGAGTAAGAGGACAGCGGGGAGACAGAATGGGGGGATGACGAAAGGACAGGGGAGAGACAGACGGGGGGATAGTTAGAGGACAGCGGGGAGACAGGGGGAGGAGTGGGGGGGAAACAGAGGGGGGGATGGCGAGAGGACAGCGGGAGACAGACTGGGGAGGCTGAGCTGGGGTAATAGTTGCGTCACCTTATGTACTGCGCCGCTAACACTGGGATACCAAAGATATAGCAGCCTATTACAGAGGAAATATATGGACAAATAATACATAGTTATCATTTATATAACAGTTAATACGAGTAGATAGGGTATTAGAAGGCACTTTTGTTCGTGAGGGAGGGGTGGTGAGAGTGCATGGAGAGGTGGGTGGAATGGGGTGGGGGGTAAGGAGGGAGGGAGAGAAGAAGGGGGTTGGGTAGTGGCGCCACCCGGTGTAAGAATCTGCTACCCAATGGGAAGCCTTGAATAGGAGCATGCGCATAACACATGTAAAGTATCTTCGCAGCTTTTTACCAACACGAAGTCACCAATACCAACATGAAAAGTAAAATATACAGGTAATAAGTCTGTTACTCCTCAATATAGACTACTAGATTAATATATAGACTATTAAAAACCACTATTTCCTCTTCTATTAGGCATATCTTACGAATGTACTTCTATCCTGTACTTCTATGTCTATATCTATGTACTTCTATCCTGAAGGAATGTATGCAGTAATATGAACAGGGTGTGATAACTGCGATTGGTACACGACAGCCAGCCATGTCCTCCCTTCCACTGCCTTCCCGTGTACCCTACCAACCCTACCACCCTACCATAACTATACAATACATATTATAAGGTGAATTTGGGCCAAGCATTACTCATAGAATCACAGAAAATATTTTGTTAAGCCCCTACACGGTGCCTCATACCGCGCGCTGTTTTAACCCCTTGAGACCCAGAACGTAATTTCCATTGTAATTTGGGTATACCATTAGACGATTTATAGTGAATATAAGCAATGTTTTATAGATATGACCTGTTTAATACCCTTGTCCACTAGCTTATTTGGTATATCAAGTTACTTTTCTTAATTTCATGGCTCGACAACATACAATTTTTTATAGCAAAGGAAAGATCTGGGCGTGAAGGGGTTAAGTGTTGCTTGCTTGCTATTCTTGTCTCGCTAATCGCGCTTGCATTTCGGTCTTATCATATGTTTAGTGCTTTTCTTATAGTGAAAGGAATAGAAAGAAATGATCTAGACTAAACTGTTATCTTGAACGGAAAACAGAGGAACACTTTCGATATAAACAAAAATTAGTAGGTGTTAAAAATCGAGGTTGTGTTTTTCGCTCCCGGTAACATGCGAGTACACGATCACAGTAACCACGTCGTTGCCGCAGCCTCGACCCCGTTAACACCTTGACACCCAGAACGTAATTTCCATTGTAATTTGGGTACCATCAAACGATTCTCAGTAAATAAAAGCAATATTTTATAGCTATGACCTGTTTAGTATCCTTGTCCACGCGCTAATTTGGTATATTCAGTCACTTTTCGTAATTTTATGGCTGACGACAGACGATTTTATATGGCAAAGCAAATATCTGGGCGTGAAGGGGTCAACAAATCCTTCCCTTATTTCTTCCTCCTCTCTCACACATTTTCATCCACTTCTCCACCGCTTCCACCATCCTCCACTGTTCCCTCTGTATCCACATTCTCCCTCCCTCTCTTCCATCCCTTTCTCCCTCATCCACTTCTCCACCGCTTCCACCATCCTCCACTGTTCCCTCTGTATCCACATTATCTCTCCTACTCTCTTCCATCCCTTAATTCCACCTTCATTCACTTCTCCACTGCTTCCACCATCCTCCACTGTTCCTTCTTTATCCACATTCTCTCTCCCTACTCTTCCATCCCTTCCTCCTTCCCCTTATCCCTCCTTTATCCACCTTCCCTTCCTCTCTTCCATCCCTTCCACCATCCTCCACTGTTCCTTCTTTATCCACATTCTCTCTCCCTACTCTTCCATCCCTTCCTCCTTCCCCTTATCCCTCCTTTATCCACCTTCCCTTCCTCTCTTCCATCCCTTCCACCATCCTCCAATCCTCCATCTTTATCCACATTCTCTCTCCCTCTCTTCCATCCCTTCCACCATCGTCCAGTTCTCCTCCCTGATCCACATTCTCTCTCCCTCTCTTCCATCCCTTCCTCCATCCTCCACTGTTCCTCCCTGATCCACATTCTCTCTCCTACTCTTCCATCCCTTCCTTCTTCCACTTATCCTTCCTAAGTTATTTCTTCCTCCGCTCTCCCACATTTTTCTTCATCCACTTCTCTACCATCTCCACCATCCACTGTTCCTCCTCCTACCTATATCCACATTCTCCCTCTCCTCCCATCCCTTCCTCCCTCCACTTATCCCTCCCTTATCTTCGTCTCCACCTCATTAATCCCCAATATAATAGTTAACACCTGCGTATACTAGTTTTGGGCATCGCTTCCCAGCCTAGATAAGAAATTAAGTCTCTCGGCCTCCTCCTCCTCCTTTTCTTCCTCCTCCTCCTCCTCCTTTTCTTCCTCCTCTTCCTCCTCCTCCTCTTCTTCCTCCTCCTTCTCTTCTTCCTCCTCCTCCTCCTCCTTTTCTTCCTCCTCCTCCTCCTCCTTTTCGTCTTCCTCCTCTACCTCCTCCTCCTCCTCCTCTTCCTCCTCCTCCTCTTCTTCCTCCTCTTCCTCCTCCTCTTTTCTTCCTCCTCCTCCTCCTCCTCCTCCTTCTCTTCCTCCTCCTCCCCCTCCTCTTCCTTCTCCTTCTCTTCCTCCTCCTTCTCCTCCTCCTCCTCTTCCTCCTCCTCCTCCTCCTCCTCCTCCTCCTCCTCCTCCTCCTCCTCCTCCTCCTCCTCCTCCTCCTCCTCCTCCTCCTCCTCCTTCCCTCTATCCCTATCCTAAACACTTGCCAGCCAACAGCCTTTTATTTCACTACATTTTCTCATCATCACTTGACCAATTCAGATTTGCATAAGGAGGTGGTGCGTTAAGATAAGGACAAAACAGGGGCCTTTAAGCAAGCCGTGAAAATGCTGCCAACACCCTCGATCTAATCCTCTTAAACACACGCATGAACATATGATTATTAGCTGCCATTATTAGCCATTAATCTTCGTTACTGTTACTTTATTATTGTTACTACTACTACTATATTATTATTATTAATTATTATTATTATTATTATATTATTATTACTGGTGTTTTATTTTTACTTATCTTATCTATCTTTTACTGTTATTAGCCAGCATTATTAGCCATTAATCATCGTTACTGTTACTTTATGCTGTTAATATTATCACTATTATTATTATTATTATTATTATTATTAGCTGTATTATTAATATTAATATCTATATTATTACTATTATTATCAGCACTATTAGCATTTTTATTTTATTATTTATTATCGTTTATATAGAGCCATCTTGACCATTATTACCATTAGTTAGCATTACTATTACTTGATTAATGTTACTATTATCATTATTATTATCATTATTATTATTGTTATTGTTATTATTATCACTATTATTATCAGCATTACTATTATTTGTATTATTATCATCGTTTATATAGAGCCGTACTATTACGATATTAAGTACTGTTACTACTACTATTATTATTATTATTATCGTTAGAATTATTGTTATTACTTCTATTATCAGCATTACTATTATTTATATTTTATTATCATCGTATATAGTGCAGTCTTGGGCCTCCACCTCCTCCTCTCCTCCTCCTCCTCCTCCTCTCCTCCCTCCTACTCCTCCACCTCCTCATCTTCCTCCTCCTCCTCCTCCTCCTCCTCCTCCTCCTCTCTCCCCTCCCCCTCCACCTCCACCTCCCTCTCCTCCACCTCCACCTCTCACTCCTCCTCCTCCTCCTCCTCCTCCTCCTCCTCCCCTCCTCCTCCTCCTCCTCCTCCTCCTCCACTCCTCCTACCTCCTCCTCCTCCACCTCCACCTCTCCCTAATCCTCCTCCTCCACCTCCTCCTCCTCCTCTCCCTACTCTCCACCTACTTCTCCACCTCCTCATCTTCCTCCTCCTCCTCATCTTTCTCCTCCTCCTCCTCCTCCACCTCCTCCTCCTCCTCCACCTCCTCCTCCTCCTTCTCCCTCCTCCTCCTCCTCCTCCACCACCTCCTCCTCCTCTTCCTCTTCCACCTCCCCCTCCTCCACCTCCTCCTCCTCCTCCTTCTCCACCTCCACCTACTCCTCCACCTCCACCTCCACCTCCTCCTCCTCCTCCTCTACCTCCTCCTCCTCCTCTCTATCCCTTCAGGTGACACATCTCTCTTACTTCACGGTCACATCTCTCTCACTTAAGACTCTGACGTTTATATCCCCGTCTATTTGCACCTCATGATAACCTAAATACCAGCCTTACCTCGCTGGTAGGTCATTTAGATAAACTTCCTACATTAACATAATATTCCTCTATTTGTCTTTTGGATCAAGGAAGAATATGAAGTGAGGCTAAAAACATGTTGTAACCTTCAATAACCATCACCTAACCTGTCTGAATGGTGATATTAGATAGCCTTGAAGCCCTTTACTTATCCCCTTCAATCAGTAGTACGAGTCAAGGTGTATAAAGGTAAGCCAAGCCAAAGCCAAGCCAAGCCAAAGAAGAGCCAAGAAATCGCTAAAATCTTCACAAATTCATGAATCATATACGCAAAAACTTAACAAATCTCGAACTCGTCCTTGGCATTAACCCCTTGAGGCCCAGAACGTAATTTGCATTGTAATATAACCACCATTAGACGATTTTAATGAACATAAGCAATTTTATATAGATATGACCTGTTTAGTATCCTTGTCCACTATCCAATTTGGTATATCAAGTTGCTTTTCGTAATTTTATGGCTAATAACATGCGATTATAATATAGCAAAGGAAAGATCTGGGCGTGAAGAGGTTAACAGTCGCTCGAGTTCCTTCTGGTAGCGTACACATAGCCAAGGTTAAATTGTTATCAAGGTATACATGAGAACCCAGAAATCGATGCAAACCTTCACAAATTCCAGAACCACATACGCAAAAACTTAACCAACCTCAAACTTATCCTTGGCATTACCAGTCGCTCGAGTTTCCTTCTGGTAGCGTATACACACACAAACACACATATACATACACACATACCAACCTTCACAAACTCCAGAATCACACACGCAAACACTTCACAAACCTCAAACTTATCCTTGGCATTACCAGTTCCTCGAGTTCCTTCTGGTAGCGTATACACACACAAACACACATATACATACACACATACCAACCTTCACAAACTCCAGAATCACACACGCAAACACTTCACAAACCTCAAACTTATCCTTGGCATTACCAGTTCCTCGAGTTCCTTCAGGTAGCGTACAAGGTTTAATTGTTATCAAAAGGCACTCACTGGATCGCGTTTTCCTCTAATTTAGTAACAACAACAACGATCGTAAAGTTAAAGGCTCCACAAACCTCCTGATCTTTGCCTTCCACAGTAGTCTATGTTTAATTTCGAGACAACCTTCCCTGATATCGTACTTCTTTGTTATTAAGGTGGAGGCCGATAAAAGCAGGCATGAATAATCCATATAAAGCAGAGAAGGAGAAAAGAACGACTCCTGAGTTTATTCGAGTAAAACTAAATAAAAGCCGCAGTAAAGATGCGAGTGATTGTGCACTGGTGGGGCGGCGGACGATAGGCTGGTAAGGAAAGAATGGAAGCTTTGTTAGGGGGAATGAGAGAAGATGAGAGAGAAAAGAAGGAGAAAGAGCGAGAGAGAGAGAGAGAGAGAGAGAGAGAGAGAGAGAGAGAGAGAGAGAGAGAGAGAGAGATGTGTGTGTGTGTGTGTCTGTCTCCTGCAACACCCCCCACTGATAATTATTCTAACCACCCCATCAGCTCACCCCACCACTACCCCTCCCACACCTTCCCACAACACCACCAAGCCACATACATACGTACACACATACCCTAATCACCAACCCCACCACCACCACCGAACCCCTATCACAAAACCCACTTGATCCTTCCCCAACCCTATTCACACTCACCCTCGTATCCTTAAGCCCCCTCCCCCAAAACACTTATCCCCCACTCCTTCCTGTACCCACAACACCTCTAGTTTACCTCCCTCTCCCCACCACACACTCCCAGGTTTAACTCACTCATCTGACGCCGCCACCACATCAAGCGGCGCCTCACCACATATTAGCGCACCTTGAACCTAACATTTTCACGGGGCGGGCGATCGAAGCATCTCCGAGCGCACCTCACGACGTTCCAATATAACACTCCCTCTGAAAGGTAAATTGAGAACGAGGGATCAGATTGGCCGCATCCATTTGCATACCTGTGCTTTGGGGCCGCGACTGGGGAGCGTGCGGGGGAGGGAAGCTCTGCTGGGGGGCTGGGGGGGCTGCTGGGGGGGGGGCTGGGAGGCTGCTGGAGGGCTGGGGGGTCTGCTGGGGGGGTTGGGAGGCTGCTGGAGGGGGGGCTAGGGGCTCTGAGATGTTGGGGGGGCTTGGGGCAGTGGGGGTCTGGGTGGCCTGCTGGGGGGGTTGGGGGGCTGTGATGGAGAGGCAATCGAGTCCGGGTGATCCAGAGAGCCCCCTTCAGCCCTATTACCAACCCGTGTGATTACCGTAGAAGCCGCGGCAGGCAGGCAATCATCCACGTAAGCCGAACGCCCAGATCAATAAGCAGGCGTCACGGAGGGTAAAGTATAGGAGGCAAGGGTCGTGGTTAAGGAGGCGAGGAGGCTGACCTAAACTCTCTCAAAAATAGGGTATATATCCAGGCTCCTCCTCCATTACTATAGCTTTAACCCCTTCACGCCCAGATCTTTCCTGTGCTATGTAAAATTGTCTGTTGTTAGCCATAAAATTACGAAAAGTAACTCAATATACCCTATTAGCTAGTGGACAAGGATACTAAGCAGGTAATATCTATAAAATGTTGTTTATGTTAATTAAAATTGTCTAATGGTACCCAAATTACAATGGAAATTACGTTTTGGGTCTCAAGGGTTTATGTCGTCCCCTCACCTGGCTTTTAGTGTATTTTTCTTCCTTGTATCATAATCTTAGACCTAAACTATCTCTACTACCTAAGCTCTCTCAAGAAGGGGGTATATATCCAGACTCCTTCTCCATCACTATACCCTTATGTCGTCCCTTCGCCTGGCTTTTAGGCGAATTTTCCCTCCTTGTATCATAATATTAGACCTAAACTCTCTCTACTATACCTAATCTCTATAAAAAACGGGTATATATCAGACTCCTTCTCATCACTATAGCTTTAAAGTCGTCCCTCGCTGGCTTTAGTGTATATTCTCCTTGTATCATAATATTAGACCTAAACTCTCTCTACTATACCTAATCCTAAAAAACGGGGTATATATCCAGACTCCTTCTCCATCACTATAGCTTTAAAGTCATCCCTCGCCTGGCTTTTAGGCGAATTTTCCTCCTTGTATCATAATATTAGACCTAAAATCTCTCTACTACCTAATCTCTATAAAAAACGGGGTATATATCCAGACTCCTTCTCCATCACTATACCCTTATGTCGTCCCTTCGCCTGGCTTTTAGGCGAATTTTCCCTCCTTGTATCATAATATTAGACCTAAACTCTCTCTACTATACCTAATCTCTATAAAAAACGGGGTATATATCCAGACTCCTTCTCCATCACTATAGCTTTAAAATCGATCCCCTCGCCTGGCTTTTAGGCGAATTTTCCCTCCTTGTATCATAATATTAGACCTAAACTATCTCTACTATACCTAATCTCTATAAAAAACGGGGTATATATCCAGACTCCTCCTCCATCACTATAGCTTTAAAATCGTCCCCTCGCCTGGCTTTTAGGTATATTTTCCCTCCTTGTATCATAATACTAGATAATTAAACCCTTCGCTTTTATCTAATATTGAAGTAAATTAAAATCGACGAGTTGGGGTAGAAAGAGGGATGAAGGGGAGGCACAGAGTGAGGGTTTCCAGGCCCCGGTCTATAATGGGAGGGTGTGCCGGGGTCAGGACGGGGGTGTCACGCCTGAAACACCCCAGCACCCCTGCGCATACTCCCTCACGGTGGCTTATCTCCCCAGCGCTCCCACCAGCTCCCGTTCTCCCCATCACCACAATTACAATGCCAAATGCACGCCAATGTTTTCGGGTTAGCTGTGAAAAGTGACCGAGATAAGGAGCGGGAAACGAGAGCATTTGGAGAGCCGAGCACAGAGGGCAAGCGAAGGTCTCTCACCTCTTGACACTATGATGAGCAAAAAAGGGGCTGTTTAATTCCCTGGGTGAGCACGACGAGGGCGGTGAACGTGATATTTCAACGCGGTAATGAAAGTTTTATTCTGATCAAAGTTTTAGCATGAAGACACACCTCCCTTCGGTCATTTATGAGAGGAGATGGCTGGATATTTTCACGCGAGGTAAGACGGAGGACTGAAAAAATTATATATGTACACTCCTAGAAAAGAAGGGTAGGAAAAGGGTAGAAAAAGGGTATTTGTAGTGATGAAATACTGCTACCCTTTTTCTACCCTTACAAATATACCCTTTCGGATCGACGCAAATATACTCTTTTCCATCCCTCTCGTCTAAAAAGGGTAGATAAAGGGTATAATCGGCAGCATCTACCCTCCAGCCTGGACATAGGGTTTAAAAAGGGTAGTGATGGTGCGATGTAACAATTCTACCCTTAATATACCCCCTATTTCTGAGAGTGTATGAAATAGGAAATAGGAAGGTGCTGCATTCATCCAATATTCTGCTATATTGTGGCTCCTAGTTTTGTGTAGTATGCTGGACAAGGAACTAGCTATATTTATCGCTTCTCTTGATGATATAAAGTACTGTATCAATGAAGTTTGGAAAGGCTATAGCAAAATAACACCAAACGAGGAACACAAGAGGGAGTATCAGGTAACTTATAACGAGATATCCAGTCAGGTTAACAGTAAGAGAGTTATCAGACTGTTCCTCTTCGGTCATTTATGAGAGGAGATGGCTGGATATTTTCACGCGAGGTAATACGGAGGACTCAAGAAATTATATATGTATGAAATAGGAAGGTTCATTCATCTAATATCTTGCTATATTGTGGTTACTAGTTTTGTTTTTGTGTAGCATGTTGGCCAAGGAACTAACTATACTTATCCTTCCCTTGATGCTGTGAATACTGCATCAAGGAACTCTAAGAAGGCTATAGTAAAATAACTTCAAAAGAGGAACACATGACTTATCAGGTAACTTATGAACGAAATATCAGGAAGTTCCTCTTTATGAAGGAGTATCTAGGACACCTCGATAAGTATTTGTATCCCTTAAAACAAACCCAGTAAAAGTATTCCTTGTGTTCTGGTCTCCCTCGTTTTATCCTCCACAAACATAGTCATTAGTCAGTAAAAAAAAGTAGTTACCTGTCTTTTTTCCTCTACTGCCAGTTATTGACGTGCCTTAACTTATGTGTTTTGATAATAATAATACTAAAAAGTTCGTTCTGTGAGGGTCGCGGGAGCATCTTGGGTTGAACGGTTGCATGGAATAGGAGCCCGAGAGGTAAAGTACAGTGTGTGTGTGTGTGTGTGTGTGGTGTGTGTGTGTGTGTGTGTGTTTTGTGTGTTGTGGTGTGTTTTGTGTGTGTGTGTGTGTGTGTGTGTGTGTGTGTTGTGTGTGTGGTGTGTTGTGTGTGTGTGTGTGTGTGTGTTTGTGTGTTTGTCTGTGCCTGCAAGTGTGTGTGTGTGTGTGTGTGTGTGTGTATGTGTGTGTGTGTGTGCGTGTACTAGTATCACCTCTCCATAAACAAAATCTGATCAAGATGGAAATTAATCCTTACAAGCACCAACACCTGAGAACGTCATTAATCTGTCTCGAGAAACCAGGTAGGAAGGGAACAAAAAAAAGAGCAAGGTGTTGTTTTGCTAATAACCCTCCCTGGATCAACAAGTTATTACGGAGTGGCATTCGCGGGGATAAAGAATGTTGTTACGTTAGGAGTACACACCCAAAGTTACGATCTGGTATCTTGAACGCAAAATAGAGGAACCATTTCGATGTAAACAAAAATATCGCTGTTGGGGTCTTGAACGGAAAACAGAGGAACGATTTCGATACAAACAAAAATATCGTTCACTCTTTATATACTCAATTCCCTCTATCTTGCATATCGTTCTTATTATATGTTTAGTGTTTTAGTTATAGTGAAAGGAATACAGAGAAGCAATCTAGACAAAACTGTTATCTTGAACGCAAAACAGAGGACCCATTTCGATACAAACAAAAATATCGTTCACTCTTTATATACTCAATTCCCTCTATCTTGCATTTCGTTCTTATTATATACTAGCTAGCAAAAGCCACCTAGGCGGACTTTTCTAGCTCCTGCGGAGGCTATTGTACCCTTCGGCCACCAATACCAACCTTTCTTGGGAGTGTATAACAACAGACTCTCCATAGCCCCCTCGCACTTTCTGAATCATGGAGTAGAAATGTATGTTAACGCCTTCCATCACCCCCACCACTTCACTCAACCATTACCCAATCACCCCCCCAAATCCATTCACTCACCCATTACCCATCACCCCACCCATTCACTCACCCATTACCCATCACCCCCCACCTATTCACCTCACCCATCACCCATCCCCCCCCCCATTCACTCACCCATCACCCCACACCCATTACCCATCACCCCACCCATCATCACCCATTACCCATCACCCTACACCCATCACTCACCCATTACCCATCACCCCCACCTATTCCCCTCACCATCACCCATCACCCCGACCCATTCACTCACCCATCACCCCACACCCATTACCCATCACCCCACCCATTCACTCCCCATTCCCATCACCCACCCATCACTCACACCCATTACCCATCACCCCACCCATTCACTCACCCATTACCCATCACCCTACATCAAGGTTTCCTCAATTCTCGCAACCCACATTTTTTTTTCACAATTCTCGCTAATAGGCTGCTAAAAAAAAAAAAAAAAAAAAGGTGATCGGATCATCTCATAAGTGGGCTTAAAAGTTGCCCCTGGTCGAGCTGGCTCCAAAACTGTGCCATATGATGGGATTGGGGCACGGGGGACGGCACCTATCGCGGACACACACACACACACACACACAAAACACACACACTTTCGATTATATTATTATATATTTAGTGTTTTAGTTATAGTGAAAGGAATACAGAGAAGCAATCTAGACAAAACTGTTATCTTGAACGCAAAACAGAGGAACCATTTCGATACAAACAAAAATATCGTTCACTCTTTATATACTCAATTCCCTCTATCTTGCATTTCGTTCTTATTATATATTTAGTGTTTTAGTTATAGTGAAAGGAATAAAAGGAATAGAGCGAAGCAATCTAGACAAAACTGTTATCTTGAACGCAAAACAGAGGACCCATTTCGATACAAACAAAAATATCGTTCACTCCTTATATAGACTCTTCTCTCTATCTTGCATTTCGTCTTTATTATAGGTTTGTTGCTGTATTTGATAGTGAAGGGAATGAATACTGAGAAACGAACTAGACAAAAACAAGAATCTTTCACTATATACTCTTCCCTGTACTTAAACTTTCGTTCTTTCATGTATTATGTATTTAGATTTACGATTACGATTTAGTTTTACGAGTACAATTAGTTTTACGATATTTTATTTTTGAATTTTGGATGTATTTACAATAAAACACCATATACTCTCCTTAAATCTACTGTATTACATGAAACTAAAAGGCTCTAAGATATACCAATTAAAAACTGACTTAGTAACTCAAATGCCGTCAAAGAACTATAGAATGAAGAATTATTGTAGGTAATCAAATGTCATAAATTGCACAAGGAAAGGTTCAGTTAAATTGGTTTGCTTTGTTAACTAAAGTGGTGGTAGTAGTAGTAGTAGTAGTAGTAGTAGTAGTAGTAGTAGTAGTAGTAGTAGTAGTAGTAGTAGTAGTAGTAGTAGTAGTAGTAGTAGTAGTAGTAGTAGTAATAGTAGTAGTAATAGTAGTAGTAGTAGTAGTAGTAGTAGTAGTAGTAGTAGTAGTAGTAGTAGTAATAGTAGTAGTAGTAGTAGTAGTAGTAGTTAGTAGTAGTATAGTAGTAGTATAAGTAGTAATAGTAAGTAGTAGTAGTAGTAGTAGTAGTAGTAGTAGTAGTAGTAGTAGTAGTAGTAGTAGTAGTAGTAGTAGTAGTAGTAGTAGTAGTAGTAGTAGTAGTAGTAGTAGTAGTAGTAGTAGTAAGACTGTTAGGGTGTGTTTATTGAATAACGAGAGTATTGAATCATTAAGACCGTGGGAAGCTTTCTGAACCACCCTTGCCTCCTCCAAACAAAATAAATCCTCGCACATTAAAAAAAAAAAAATCTGTTAGTTTCTATCATGTTCGTAGTCTAGCTAAAAAAAAAAGTTCAAATTGCAGAGAATATAAAACAAGAGCCTAAATATAGAAGAACACACAGAAAATAGATTAAAATGGTTACCTTTTTAATTTATGAAAGCCTTTGAGTAAGAGTCTTAGTCTGGCTTGAACAGGTTTTATTCACTCATGCAACAGACGTCTGTATTTATCTAAAGTAGCCAAGTCAATGTTTATTTTGAATGGACTATTATACGAGTAAGTTAAACAAAGACCCTCGTTATTCTAAATCCTAGTATCACTAAATCATCCTAAACTGGTTACAAAAATACTGAAAGCTTACCCACGCTACCCCTCCCCCCACAAAAAAAACTACCCCTCTTCCCCCCTGCCCCCCCCCCCCCCCCCCCGAAAAAACACGACCACATTAAATCTAAATAATCAATGAGACCAATTTAGAACAGGTCAGATTACGATCCTACCATCTCTTTTTTTTTTGTACAATGAGAACCAAATTATTCGAGGCAAGCAGAACACACACACACACAAAGAGGAAAACTTTCATATCATTAACATTAGATTTCTGGGGTGAAGCGTTATTTTTTTTACCTTCCAGACTAGTTTTCAGACTAAACTTTCAGACTAGTTTAGATTTCAAATAATTATCTATGGACTAAGGATAGCAAGACCAGAGCAATGGGTATAAAAAGCAGGTAATAATAATAGCCGGGCATAGCAGGTAAGAGCAATGGGTATAAAAAGCAGGTAATAATAATAGCAGGTAATAGCAGGTAAGAGCAATGGGTATAAAAAGCAGGTAATACTAATAGCAGGAATAGCAGTAAGAGCAATGGGTATAAAAAGCAGGTAATAATAATAGCAGGGAATAGCAAGGCCCGAGCAATGGGTATAAAAAGCAGGTAATAATAATAGCAGGCAATAGCAGGTAAGAGCAATGGGTATAAAAAGCAGGTAATAATAATAGCAGGGAATAGCAGGTAAGGGCAATGGGTATAAAAAGCAGGTAATAATAATAGCAGGGAATAGCAGGTAAGAGCAATGGGTATAAAAAGCAGGTAATAATAATAGCAGGGAATAGCAGGTAAGAGCAATGGGTATAAAAAGCAGGTAATAATAATAGCAGGGAATAGCAGGTAAGAGCAATGGGTATAAAAAGCAGGTAATAATAATAGCAGGGAATAGCAGGTAAGAGCAATGGGTATAAAAAGCAGGTAATAATAATAGCAGGGAATAGCAGGTAGAGCAATGGGTATAAAAGCAGGTAATAATAATAGCAGGAATAGCAGGTAAGAGCAATGGGTATAAAAGCAGGTAATAATAATAGCAGGGAATAGCAGGTAGGAGCAATGGGTATAAAAAGCAGGTAATAATAATAGCAGGAATAGCAGGTAAGAGCAATGGTATAAAAAGCAGGTAATAATAATAGCAGGGAATAGCAGGTAAGAGCAATGGGTATAAAAAGCAGGTAATAATAATAGCAGGGAATAGCAAGGCCAGAGCAATGGGTATAAAAAGCAGGTAATAAAAATAGCAGGTAATAGCAGGTAAGAGCAATGGGTATAAAAAGCAGGTAATAATAATAGCAGGGAATAGCAGGTAAGAGCAATGGGTATAAAAAGCAGGTAATATAATAGCGGGGCATAGCAGGTAAGAGCAATGGGTATAAAAAGCAGGTAATAATAATAGCAGGGAATAGCAGGTAAGCAATGGGTATAAAAAGCAGGTAATAATAATAGCAGGGAATAGCAGGTAAGAGCAATGGGTCACAAAAAGCAGGTAATAATAATATCAGGGAATAGCAGCCAGCCACTGGGTAAAAACAGCACTAATAATAAAGCAGTGAATGCAGGTAAGAGCAATGTTAAAAGCAGGTCAAATAATAGCGGGAATACTACCGGTTAGAGCAATGGGTGTAAAAAGCAGGTATAATAATAGCAGGGAAGCAGTAAAGCACATGGGTATAAAAAGCAGGTAATAACAAATAGCAGGAATAGCAGGTGAGACTAATTGTTTACTTCAAGCAGGTATAATATAGACAGGGAATGCAGGTAGAGCATGGTTAAAAATACAGGTATAATAAAGCGGGAATAGCAAGGTAAGAGCAATGGGTATAAAAAGCAGGTAATAAGAATAGCAGGAATAGCAGGCCAGAGCAATGGGTATAAAAAGCAGGTAATAATAATAGCAGGGAATAGCAGGTAAGAGCAATGGGTATAAAAGCAAGTAATAATAATAGCAGGGAATAGCAGGTAAGAGCAATGGGTATAAAAAGCAGGTAATAATAATAGCAGGGAATAGCAGGCAAGAGCAATGGGTATAAAAAGCAGGTAATAATAATAGCGGGAACTAGCAGGTAAGAGCAATGGGTATAAAAAGCAGGTAATAATAATAGCAGGGAATAGCAGGGCCAGAGCAATGGGTAAAAAAGCAGGTAATAATAATAGCAGGGAATAGCAGGCCAGAGCAATGGGTATAAAAAGCAGGTAATAATAATAGCAGGGAATAACAGGTAAGAGCAATGGGTATAAAAAGCAGGTAATAATAATAGCAGGGAATAGCAGGTAAGAGCAATGGGTATAAAAAGCAGGTAATAATAATAGCAGGGAATAACAGGTAAGAGCAATGGGTATAAAAAGCAGGTAATAATAATAGCAGGGAATAGCAGGTAAGAGCAATGGGTATAAAAAGCAGGTAATAATAATAGCAGGGAAGAGCAATGGGTATAAAAAGCAGGTAATAATAATAGCAGGGAATAGCAAGGCCAGACCAATGGGTATAAAAAGCAGGTAATAATAATAGCAGGGAATAGCAGGTAAGAGCAATGGGTATAAAAGCAGGTAATAATAATAGCAGGGAATAGCAGGTAAGAGCAATGGGTATAAAAAGCAGGTAATAATAATAGCAGGTAAGAGCAATGGAATAGCAATATACAAAGGTAAACATAAGCATACCAGATAATCATTCGTAATCAACATGATACCCAAAATATGCCTTCTTATTATGCTCAACAAATTTCAAGAGTATAAAAAGTAACATCTAGTATTACATAAGAATATAAGAACATAAGAAAATAAGGAAGCTACAAGAGGCCGCGAGACCTACATGAGGTAGTTCCTGTAAACGAGTACTTGCCTATCTAGCTATCTATTCCTTGTTTGCTAATCTAAAAAACCCATCTAGTATTACGAGTACTTTTCTATCTATCCCTTGTTTTCTACTCTCCTCTGTTCCCCGGGCTTCATAAAAAACATCTGATTAAAACCGAGTCTATTGCTTAGATGGCGTAAATCTAGCCCACTGTTTGATCTCTATGATATGATATTACCCACTTGGCTGCTATCTGTGCCCCTCCGCCGCCTGGTGTGGGCCCTGGCACCCTCAGGACACACACCTTTACACCCCACCTCACCTCTCTCGTGGACGGAGGCAGTACTGGTTTGCGGCGATGGCTGGCGTGATAATCGTTGGCCCTGGACTGATAATATTAGGTTAATGCCAACCCAACTATCCCTTGAGCACTATCTACTATCAGACTTTGTTGACAGGTCGTGGCGTAAATCGTTGTTATCAGGGTGGGTGGCTGGGGGTCACAATCATCTGGTGTAGTGATCTGACTAGCTACCCCGCCCGATTAGCTTCCCTGTCGCTTCTTTAACCTGAATAACTCTGAATAACTCTACAAAACTTAACCCAAAACTATCTTAAACCTAACCAAACCTAAATCAAGCCTAACCCAAACTTATCCTAAACCTAACCAAACCTTAATCAAACCTAACCCAAACCTATCTTAAACCTAACCAAACAAAAATTAAGCCTAAACCAAACCTATCTTAAACCTAGGCAAACCTAAATCAAGCCTAACCCAAACCTATCCTAAACCTAACCAAACCTAAATCACACCTAAACCAAACCTTATCTTAACCTAAATTTAACCACAATCATCCGTGCGTGCGTCTGTTCTCCCTAAGAGTGGTTAGCTACTACCTCTGAATACCTGTCCGATACTTGTCTAACTTCTAAGTAGTATGAAACAGGTTTATTAATGGTTCTGATGACGATGGTGATACTGGTGATGAGAGGCATGATAGTGACGTACCTGTACACTTTAGCCATCACACTCTTTAAGTCGCTAAGGTGAGTTGGCGCCCTACGTGCTTATTATCGTACCTTTCACTTTAACCCCTTGAGATCCAGAACGTAATTTCTATTGTAATCTGGCTATCATAAGACAATTTTCAGTGAATATAAGTCATATTTTTATAGATATGACCTGTTTGGTATCCTTGTCGACTAACTAATCTGGTATATTCAGTTATTTTTCGTAATTTTATGGCTAACAACAGACGATTTTTTTTTTATTATAAAGGAAAGATCTGGGCGTGAAGGGGTTATGTAGATAAGAAAATATAAAGTAGCGGAACCCCTTCTTTAAACCCCACTGTAACCCCTTCACGCCCAGATCTTTCCTTTGCTCTATAAACTCGTCTGTTAGTCATTACAAAAAGGACTTACTATACCAAATTACTTAGGAGACAATGGTATACTAAACATGTCATATCTATAAAATATTACTTATATGCACTAAAAATCGTCTAATCGTACCCAAATTACAATGGAAATTACGTTCTGGGCCTCAAGGGGTTAAATCACTAAGGTGTGTTGGCGCCATACGTGCTTATTAATGTTCCTTTCCCTTTAAAGAGATAAAAAAATAGGAAGAAAAGGACCAGTCAGCACCCATGCATCACGTGGCCGAGCTGTCAGGAGGCTGGGGGCGCGCGGCGAAGAGCGGGAAAGGAGTTTTGAAGGGCACTGCGAGGGGGAGACTCACACGCCTCACATGGACCGCCAGACTCCCGAAAATAAATAGGGCGGTCAGGCTAACAATACCCGACCTTGTTCGACGCCGGGGAGACCTGTAGCGTAAAGGTCCCGTTTTTGGCACTGAGGTAGACAGTACACAGGGAGACAAAAGTAGGGCAAGGTAAAGGAAGAGAGATGTAGATGTGGAGGAGGAGGAGGAGGAGGAGGAGGAGGAGGAGGAGGAGGAGGAGGAAAAGGAGAGGAGGAGGAGGAGGAGGGAGGAGGAGGAGGAGGAGGGAGGAGGAGAGGAGGAGGAGGAGGAGGAGGAGAAGTAGGAGAAGGAGGAGGAGGAGGAAGAGGAGGAGAAAGGAGTAGGAGGAGGAGGAGGAGGAGGAGGAGGAGGAGGAGAAGGAGGAGGAGGAGATAAATGAAGGCAAAACAGGAACAGCTTGTAACCTCTCCATCTCTTCCCCTCCCTCTTCTCTCCTCTTTTCCATTCCTCCTCCTTCTTCCTCCCTTTCTTACCTGCTCATTACCTCTCTCTCTCTACTGTCCAATCTTTATCATATCACCTTTCTAAACTTTATACTCAAATCAACACAAATCATTCACACTTTTCTCTTCCATTCTTCCATCTTAACTAACCATCTAACTCTTTTCCTCATTAATTCATGTACCTTACCTGTCTGTTTTCATCTGCTAATCCTTATCTTCCTTCCCTAACTGTTCCATCTCCATCTCCCCCATCTCCTATCTCTCCATCTCCCCCATCTCCTATCTCTCCATCTCCCCCATCTCCTATCTCTCCATCTCCCCCATCTCCTATCTCTCCAGCTCCCCCACCTCCTATCTCTCCATCTCCCCCATCTCCTATCTCTCCATCTCCCTCATCTCCTATCTCTCCATCTCCCCCATCTCCTATCTCTCCATTCCCCATCTCCTATCTCTCCATCTCCTATCTCCCATCTCCTATCTCTCCACTCCCCATCTCCTATCTCTCCATCTCCATCTCTCCATCTATCTCCTCTCTCTATCTCTCCATCTCCCCCCATCTCCTATCTCTCCACTCCCCCATCTCCTATCCTCCATCCGCTCCCCATCTCCTATCTCTCCATCTTCCCCATCTCCTATCTCTCCATCCTTCCCTCCATCTCCTATCTCTCCATCTCCCCCATCACCTATCTCTCCATCCCCCCATCTCCTATCTCTCCATCTCCCCCATATCCTAGTCTCCATCTCCCCATCTCCTATCACTCCAGCTCCCCCTAGTCTCCTTATTCTGCATCCCCCCATCTCCTGACTCTCCATCTCCCTCATCTCCATCTCCCATCTCCCCCATCTACTATCTCTCCATATTCCCCATCTCCTATCGCTCCATCTCCTATCTCTCCATCTATATCTCTCCATCTTCCCCATCTCCTAGTCTCTCCATCTCCTATCTCTCCATCTCCTACTCTCCCATCTCCCCCATCTCCTCTCTCTCCACCTCACCCATCTTCCTATCACTCCAGCTCCACCATCTCCTATCTCTCCACTCCCCATCTCCCTATCTCTCCATCTCCCCCATCTCCTATCTCTCCATCTCCCCCATCTCATATCTCTCATCTCCCTCATCTCCCCCTATCTCTCCATCTCCCCCATCTCCTATCTCTCCATCTCCCATCCCTATCTCTCCACTCCTCATCTCCTATCTCTCCATCTCCCCCATCTCCTATCTCTCCATCTCCCTCATCTCCTATCTCTCCATCTCCCCCATCTCCTATCTCTCCATCTCCCTCATCTCCTATCTCTCCATATTCCATTTGTCCTCCTCCTATACCTCCACTTTTCCATTCCAACCAAGTTTTCTTTCCTATTTCCGCTTCTTCGCTTTTCTTACTATTTTGTTCCAGCTATCTACCCAATATGGAGAAGGGTGAGTTGAAGGAGGAGAGTGTAGACTAGACAAACAAGAATGAGGTCAAAAAGAAAAAGAAGAAGAAAAAATGACTAAGAAAATGTATATATGAGTATCCCCTTAAAAAGAGATTCGTCTGTTTTATCATTGTACACAGTTGAACAGTTCTGTGGTGTTTTTATTACTGTAAGGGTGAGAGAAACACAGGGAAGTAGGAGAGGATGAGGTAGAATATTACAAAGAAATGTATATATGTATGAGTAACCCCTAAAAATAAATTCGTATGTTTTATCATCGTATAAATCCTCGTATTCGTAGTCACATACCATGATTGCTCGTGGTAATTGTTATGATTTTGTTCCATTTCTACTCAGTCAAAATTATTCACGTGATCTTGTAGCTGCCATGGAAAGTACTAGAGCAATCCTACAGTACTCCTATTGCAATCACAACAGAGCTGGCATGACATATTGATTTAATTAGGACAAGACAAAAAGTGAACAATTACCACGTACAATGATGGTATGTGACTACGAATACGGGCAATAGTTACACGCCGTTTTCATTGCTAAGGTGAGAGAAGCACAAGGAATAGGAGAGGGACATTAAGAAGAAAGTGAGAAAGACAGGCAGATGAGGATCGAATGAATGAGTAAATAGAGGAAAGGATCACCATTTCACCTTTTTAATTTCCACTATTTTCATTTCACCTGTTTTCATTACTTAGGTGAGAGAAGCAGAGGTAGAAAGTGATAAGGACTTGAAGCTGAGGATCGAATGAGAGGATAAATCAATAGAGGAAAGGATCACCAAAACAGACTTGGTACTTGTTGTTTGCTGAAGATAAAGTTATGCACTGCAAGAACAAGAATCTCCTGTTGCTGTTACCACAAAAAAGACCCTCCCTCCATCCCTCATATCCTCCCTTCCCCCCAGGCCTCCCTCTCCCCTCCTTCCCTCCCTTATGCACTCCCTCTTGGTAATTTCATCTTTATTTTAATATGCAGTAATAATACTTTGGAGGAGGAAGAGGAGGAGGAGGAGGAGGAGGAGGAGGTAGAAAAGTGGGAGTTGGGGCAGGAGGAGGAAGCGATGCAGGAGGAGGAGAGGAAGAGGAGGAGGAGGAGGAGGAAGAGGAGGAGGAGGAATAGGAGGAGGAGGAAGAGGAGGAGGAGGAAGAGAGGAAGCGATACAAAGGTATTACAAAGGAAACACAAACAGCAACAGACACGATAGGTCCTTACAAGGCCTGTTTGCTTTACACTGCACTTTACACTAACTAGATGAAAGAGAGAAAGGATAGGAAAGTAGAAGGCTCCCCCCACCACATCCCCCAAGCCGAAGCTGGCCGGAAATGAAGTGATACCAATGCAGTATAGAAAAACTGCAGGGAATTTGTGAGAAGTTGAAAGCTGTAATCTATGGCTAATACTACTAGTGGTGGGGGTAGTTTAGTGTTGATAGATTGAGTCATGTTAGGCGTGTTTTGTAATGGTGTGAACACAGTATGGAGGTTAAAGGGTGGTGCGGCACCTTGCCTGAGCCGCTTTCTTGGGAGCCAGCAGTCAATTCAGCCCCAGCTATCGTTCAATCCACTGCGGATTGTGACTTCCATGTAGGACGCCGACACTTCAATTGCCTCCGCAGCAGTGGCCCATGGACCTTAAATCCCGATGGTGGTCACTAACTGACAGGGCCCTGACTGGTCCAACACCCGTCACAGGTCGAGAGTAGTAGTGGTAACCGTTAACTCGGGCTAATCTGTGTGTGTTATGAGGTCAATGTGGTGGTGTAGGCCACAGTGTGGAAGTTCAAGGGTGGCGGCAGCCTTGCCTGGAGACTTTTGGGAGCACAGTCAATCAGGCCCCGCTCCGACAATCACTGCGGTAGTGCACTTCCAAGTAGGACGCCGGCACTCATGCCCCGCAGCAGTGACCCTGGTAATAAATCGATTGGTGGTCACTAACTGACAGGGGCCCTACTGAAACCACAGCCCGTTCACAGGTCAACAGGTGTAGTATGACCGTTTACTCGGGGCTGTCTGGAGACGTGTGGGAGGGGTGTGTAGACGGACTCGCAATCATTTACGCATGAGAGTAAGTATTCAGAGGCCCGCGAGATAAATTTATTATTCAGAGATAAAACAGTGACAACCGTTTATTTGATATGAAATATTTCGAGGCGAATTTTTAAATGATTCATTGTATTTTGATGTTTACTACGGCTGAGGGCAGCCCATTCCATCGTTTCAAACACGGTTGTGAAGAAGTACTTGCTTCGTTCGTACAAAACCGTTTCCTGCTTATTATTAATCCGTTGTTTCTAGTGGAGTGACGGTCTAGCGTGAAAAGATTTTCTGGGGACTACGTTCGTAAATCCATTGAAGATTTAAAGACTTCGATGAGGTCACCTCTTATCTTCGTTCTGTTAGTGGGAATAAGTAAAAAAAAAAACAAAAAAAAAAAATTAAAAAAAATTTTTTTTTTTTTTTTTAAAAAAAATAAAAAAAAAAAAAAAAAAAATAAAGTTCTTTGAGGCCGATTTTCGTAAGATTTATACGCAATCTAGGTATCATTTTGGTACTTGCGCTGTATTTTTTCTAGTTTATCTATGTATTTTATAATAATGTGACCAGAAAAATGCACACAGTATTCTAGAGGGGCGAAACAAGCGAGTTAAAAAGAGTGAGTATAAACTTTTTCAGATTGAAAACTGAAAGTTGTCCAATTAAAGCCAACCAATTTATTGCCGTTTTACACTCTATAATTGGTTATTGGTTTGAGATCTTTCGAGATTATAACGCCTAAATCTTTTCTTTATCAACACTTGTTACGTCGGAAATCGTTCATCACGTAAACTTTCCGAGGGTGGTTATTAACGATATGTAGACATGCATTGTCAAGGTTGAAATCATTTGCCATGTTTTTGACCATTCTGTTAGCGTGGTTTAACGTCGTTTTGTAGAGTTGGCGCTGAGATTCTGTAGAGGCTATGTTTGTGATTTTCGTGTCATCAGCAAATTTCGATATCCTGCATGTGATATCGAAATTTGCTGATGACACGAAAATCACAAACATAGCCTTTTGATGCATCTCCTGCATCTTCTCGATGCAGGAGGAGGAGGAGGCGATGCAGGAGGAGGAGGAGGCGATGCTTGAGGAGGAGGAGGAAGAGGAGGAGGTGAAGGAGTTGGGGTAAGAGGAGGAGGCAATGCAGGAGGAGGAGGCGCTGTAGGAGGAGGAGGAGGCGATGTAGGAGGAGAAGGCAATGCAGGAGGAGGAGGAGGCGATGTAGGAGGAGAAGGCAATGCAGGAGGAGGAGGAGGCGATGTAGGAGGAGAAGGCAATGCAGGAGGAGGAGGAGGAAGAGGAGGGATGTAAGGAATGGAAATAACAATGGCCTTAATTTAGCGGGTATGATAATCAATAGCAATAATGTGCGCGCCAGTCAGGGGAGATGAAAGATAGTTTAATTAAAGCATACGTGTGTGTGAGGGTGGACATTAATCAGGCCAGGACGCCGGGCAAGGGAGACGGGCGGAGACACAGACGGGGCGACACGAAGGAGGGGGGAGAAGGAAGAAGATACGAAGGAGGAAATGGAGGAAGAAGACAAGAAGGAAGGAAGTGGAAACAGGAAGAAGACATGAAGAAGGGGAGAAGAGGAAGACACGTAGGAGGGAAGAGGGTGAAGAAGAAGAAAACAGGAAGGAGGGGAGAGGATGAAGAAGACACGAAGGAGGGGAGAGGAGGAAGAAGACACGAAGGAGGGGAGAGGATGAAGGAGAAGACACGAAGGAAGGGAGAAGATGGAGGAGAGACACGAAGGAAGGGAGAAGATGAAGGAGAAGACACGAAGTACAGGAGAAGATGAAGGAGAAGACACGAAGGAAGGGACAAGATGAAGGAAAAGACACGAAGGAAGGGAGAAGATGAAGAAGAAGACACGAAGAAGGAGAGAAGATGAAGGAGGGGGGGAGAGAGAGAGAGAGAGAGAGAGAGATTGAGCGAGAGAGAGATTGGAGAATTGGAGAGATGCGGAGAGAGAGAGAGGAGAGAGGAGAGAGAGAGAGAGAGAGAGAGAGAGAGAAGTACATGTGTGTGTAACCCTTTTCTACTGGACAATAGAGACGTGGTCGTGAGGCCTCGTGTGGGGCGCCGCGACAGGCCTGGCTTTTGTGTGGCGCGCGAGAGGGATGAGGGAACACGAGGACCTGGCTGTTCCTCCTCAGGGGATAAGACACTGCCCTGGTGAAGACATCGGCGACCTGTGCACACTGGGGCCGCGGACGTGCTAGGATGTGGGTAGTGAGGCTGGGGACATTCTAAGGCTGGGAACACTGAGATTGGGGACACAATCGCTCGTCCCTGGCCTTC
>JACEEZ010007513.1:367500-370000 GCA_016584305.1 Chionoecetes opilio
TCTACTGAATAGAAAGAAGAGGGAAGGACGAGAGAGAGAGAGAGGAGGAGAGGAAGAGAGAGAGAGAGAGGAGAGAGAAGAGAGAGAGAGAGAGGAGAGAGAGATAGGTGTGGTGCTAAATACTGGGACACCTCTCTCTACCTCTCTCCTCTCTCCTCTTCTCTCTCTCTCTCTCTCCTCTCTCTCCTCTTCCTCTCTCACTCTCTCTCTCTCATCTCCTCTCTACTCTCTCTCTCTATCTCTCTCTCACTCTCTCTCTCTCTCTCTCCAGCGCGGCGCGAGATAAATGCCACTTTTTCCCTCGATATTAAATAGAAGTTTACGATAGGCGTCCACCCTTGATGAAACGGACGGGTTTTTGTCTCGCCTCTAAAACAACTCGCGTGATCTACAAGTATACATATTGAGCCTTGTTTACAGCCACAACTACCTGGTCGATGGCCTTCCTGAGCAGCGCGAAACAGCTATTAATGGTGCTATTCATGGTGTTATTGCTGCTGCTGCTACTGCTGCAACCTCGACTACTGCTTCTACTACTACTACTGCTGACTACTACTACTACTAACTACTACTACTACTACTACTACTACTACTACTACTACTACTACTACTACTACTATTGTTACTATCACTACCACTACTACCACTAATAATAATGATACTCCTTCTACTACTATTATTACTACAATTTTTTTCTTCTATTACCACTACTACTACTAGTATACTACTACTACTACTACTACTACTACTACTACTACTACTACTACTACTTCTACTACTACTACTACTACTACAACTACTACTACTACTATTAATCCTACACTACAACTACCACCACAACTACTACCTCTACTACTACCACAACCATTACTATTTTTCACTACTACCTCTACTACTACCAAACCATTAATTTCATACTACACAAACACCACAACTACCACTTTTACTACTACCACTACAACAACCACCACAACCACCACAACCACCACCACTCCCCCCTAACAACCTCACATGACAAACCTCAATTCTAAAACTCTCTTCGTAAATAGATTCAATACCAACTACCCAATTTTTTCTTCCCTTATTTTTTCTAGGGCGTGTCTTGGAGAACGATCTTGGGCGTCGGCTGCTTGGCTCGTGGCAGAACCCATCCCACATAAGGCAGGTGGTAACGAGGCCGTTTTTACCGATGTGTCAGGTGTGTGCGTGCGTGTGTGTGGGGAGGGGTCTGTGTGGTGGTGTGTGTGTGTGTGTGTGTGTGTGTGTGTGTGTGTGTGTGTGTGTGTGTGACTGTGTGTGTGTTTTGTCGGATCAGATTGGGTTCTTAAGTGTTGACATAGGACACCAGGAAGAGACATTAGCATATTAAAACTCATAGAAACACACACGCAGTCACACTTACAGACACACACACACACACACACACACACACACACACACACACACACACACACACACACACACACACACACACACACAGTAAGGATCACTCTCTTCATGGTATTCTCGCCCCAAGCATCAGTCTTTTTCATCCTCTTCCCCACCATCGAGTTTGCTATCACATCCATCTTACTTGGAGTTCTATCTTGCCTAGAGCGCTGGACCTGTTTCATCACCGTCCATTACTCTTCCTCCTCCTCCTCCTCCTCCTCCTCCTCCTCTCCTCCTCCTCCTCCTCCTCCTCCTCCTCCTCCTCCTCCTCCCCTCCTCCTCCTCCCTCCCCCTCCTCCTCCTCCCCCCCTCCTCCTCCTCCTCCTCCTCCTCCTCCTCCTCCTCCTCCTCCACTATACGATCCTTTCCCACGTACTAGTTAAGATTAGTGCAGTGTAATCAAACATCCTAATATGGAACCAAGAGGGTATACTCCGTTTTTTGAGTAAATCCCTTGTAATATTTTGTAATCTTGCTTGTTGCTGATGCTACTGTTGCTCCTACCCTTCCTCCTCCTCCTCCTCCTCCTCCTCCTCCTCCTCCTCCTCCTCCTCCTCCTCCTCCTCCTCCTGATGAGGAGCTTCAACTTTGCTATTCTTTTAACCTCAACACGTAGAAATTATAGTGGTAGAAAGTAGTCACACAGGCAAACCTCGTTGTCCCCCAGTAAGGTGTTTGCTGTCCTCCTGTTCTTTCCTTTGTCATTCCTGTTTAAAAATGTATTCCTTTGGTAATTCCTCCCCTCCTCCCCTCCTCACTCCTCTTTCTCCTCCCCTCCGTCCTCCTCACTCATTTCCTACTCATCTCCTCCTATTCCTCCTCCTACCTGAAAATTCTCCCCCTTTCCTCCTCCTCCTCCTCGCTCCTCCTCCGTCCTTTTATTTAGAAAATATGCGGGATAAAATAGTGTCTTTTCTCGATGAAAATAACTCTATACTAAACTCCCAGCATGGATTTCGAAATAAGAGATCCTGCTTAACAAACCTACTGGATTTTTTTAATGTCATTTATTCAAACTGGGACGCTAAAATTCCCTCGGATGTAATATACCTTGATTTTCAGAAAGCCT
>JACEEZ010007513.1:375000-377500 GCA_016584305.1 Chionoecetes opilio
GAAAGGATGCAAAATAAAAGAGAGATTTATGGCGTGAAATCATCAGTTACGGAGAGAAGAGTAATCGCCTGCCGGGATAGAAAAGGAGATGAGACAAAAAAACCTACAGACAGGCACACAGACAGACACACAGACAGACACACAGTGGGCTGGACAGACATACGAATGGAGCATTGGAGAGGAAGGGAGTGAGCTAATGTGTCAAAGTCATGCACCTCGTGACTCATCCTTGCGCCACACACACACACACACACACACACCGCTCGCTGGTCCAGTGGATAAGAGTGCCATTCTGTGGTTAAATGGTTGGAATTCGAATCCTCGCTCGCTCCTGGGGATTTTTCACTGGCATATGCGGGCGGTTACGGTTACTGTCCCCCTTGAACAATGGGATAGGGTGTGTATGAGGTCCCAGCATTACCCTAAGATCGGTTATAATGAGCTCCAAGTTTGCTCTAGGAGGGTAAAACTGGCGATCGCAAGTCCGGCTCGCGTGGACAAGACCATGAGTGAACTACACATACATACACACACACGCACACACACACACACACACACACACACACACACACACACACACACACACACACACACACGTGTCCAGGGTCACGTCATAACCACTACTATATATAGGAAGTACCAGGAAGTGAGTGGGAGGGTAATACGGGCCTTGAAATCATGCCCCCCCCCCCACCATGACACACCATATGTCACGGCCCACCAACCACCACCCTCCCTGCACCATCACCTCACCACGCAGTAAAGGAAGAGTCGCTACACATGGGTATAGAGAAAGTGGTATTAGTCCATTTACTACCATATCCTACCCTATACTACCATATACTACCATATACTATCATATACTACCTTATACTACCATATTAGTCCATATACAGTCACGGGCCACCAGTCTCTACCCTCCATTGCACCATCACCTCACGACGCATTTAGTAACGTATTAAAAATAAAAGTAATAAAGTGAAGTAAGGTAAAGTTATAGTAAAGTAAAGTAATAAGTAGTAAGACGAAGAATAAGTAGAAGGAGAAAAAAGAAAGAAGTAAGAAGAAGTAGTCAAGGAGGAGTCGCTACATATGGCATTGCAGAAGGAGGTGTTAGCCCGTCCATAGACTCCCCTAAGCCCATAGCGATAGTGATGCTCAAAGAAGGACCAATAGGGAAAGGAAGGGTGAAGGGCCTTTTTTGTACCCTCATCTCCTTCCCAAGAACCCATAGACGGTAACGGAGCAAGTGATAAGAAGGATTTGGTGCTCTATGCTGACCTAGAGCCATACATAAGGTTAAGAATAGGTAGGTATATGGTATAAGGTACAGTAAACCCTCTCTAAATCGAACCCGTATAACTCAAACTTCGGATAATTTGACCTGTTTCGGGCCAGTTCAAATTTTTCAATAACTTTCAATAATTCGAGCAAGTTTGAATTATCCTTAGCCTTACTAGTGGGAGTCCGACCTCACCCATGCGGTGCGTGCCGCGGCTGCCCAGCGTGATCTGATATATGATAATTATCGTATAAATACGATATGCGGAGGAAGAAGGCGGGAGGGGGAGGAGGAAGAAGGGGAGAGGAGGAGGAAGGGGGGGAGGAGAAGGAGGGACAAGGAGGAGGAAGGAGGAGAGAGAGAGAGGAGAAGGAAGGAGGTGGGAAAAGGAAAGGAGGAGAGGAGGAGGAGGAAGAAGGAGAAGAAAGGGAGGAGAGGAAATGGGAGGAGGAAGAACTATTTTTTTAAAGTATCCTTCGCTTGTATACAATCCTTCAGAGTCCTTCACGGGCCTCTTCGCTCCTTCACGCATCCTACAGGAGTCATGGGAGGGCATTAGATGTCCCACAGGATTGCTATAGTATTTCTAGGTTTTTATAAGTACTTTGACAATGGCATGGGTGGCTCAAATAGGGATTAATAATACTAATACTAATACTGAAAATACTAATACTGATCGTTGTATTGAAGTAATGATTAATCTAGCAATTCCTATCATATTTTTATGTCTTGTAGTAAGTTTTGTCTAATTTTTAAGAAATATCTGGAAGTATCATGTCATTGTGAATTGGCTGAAATAGGGACTTCTAATCATTGTAACTGAAAACTGACTCCAGATTCGTGTTCAGCGTGCCCGAAAACTGCTAGGAACGAATTTTCAAGCAAATCTATTTTTCAAAAAATATTGCAAATTTTGCAAGGGGTATACCTTGATTTTTTTTTTTAAATCACGTTTTTTTCAATCACTAAAAAACTATGACAGATAAGTGCAACATGAATAGAGAAGTAAATATTAAGTAGGACAAGGGGTAACATTTGGTGTAAAGCAAAAAATATTGATAGGTAAATAACCGAGAAAATAGCATATTCGTACATTTATACAAAATATCATAGCCAGAAATCCGAAAATATTTTTTTCGATAGATAATTGGAAATGCCGGGGATACAATTGTAGATCCATCCATTTACAATAACTTTTGATGGGTAAGTGTTGCTGTG
>JACEEZ010007515.1:0-64908 GCA_016584305.1 Chionoecetes opilio
AATAACATAAAAATCTCTTTCTTGATTAACTGTATTTTTTGGTGTTTAGTCCCTTTATTTATTTATTTTTTTTCCCAGGTCCTCAAGACCCCCCTGGCACATTCCCGAAGGGTGCTCTTGTCTTTGATACAACTGCAGTGAACTCTGGGGTCTGGAGTGGAGTCGTCGTAAGACTGGAGACAGAGTTTGGTAGAAGTCTTCTGCACTAGCATGTAGACACCACATCCATGATTGATTGGGGGGCATCTTGCTCAATTGTGTATGGCCCAACCACAGACCCAATGACAGCTGTTCAGCACTGGTGAAAAATGGGGGCGAATTGAACCACAACTACACATTGGTCGAGGTGACTGCTCCACAAAGAGAGTTGACGGGCTATATACTAACACCACCCACCTTCCTTCAGACAGGGAAATCGAGAACAGCACAAGGGAACACTTCGACATGACTCCCGGGAGCTGGCAGAACTAACACTGCTTTTTTCTTGGAGGGCCCTTTCCCTGCCGGTCGGAGATCCATCACCATCAAGCGCCTGGGGCATTCCATCACGCCCGTTGGATTAGCAAGACTTTGTACAGTTTAAGGTGGCACTCTTTCGATCCCAAGCTTGGGGATGTATATGCACCCGAAAAATTTGGAAGACATCACCATCTTGCTGTATTCTTGGCAATCTTCTACACGAAAGCATGGTTAACGTGCACGAGTGCTGCCGATGCACCATCGAATGACCTGGCACTAATGAAGAACCTCCTCAAGGCAGAGGCCAGTATCAGCAAGACCCAATAAAGTGGCCTGCCAAATTTCTCTCCTTTGTCGTTCCGGCCAGACAGAACCTACAAAACCCATTTGTGGTATCTCTCAGAGAGATTGGTCTTTTTGGCACTGTTCTCGGACCGAACATCATCTGACAAACAGACGATGAGAAAGGCTATGTTTGAGGTACCATGACGCGACAGACAGTCCACAGACAAGAAAACAGGAGATGCCAGCCTCACATCAATTGGGCAGTAAAGCCCTCAAAGACTCATTGGACATGACTCTTGGAGCATGTTTGAGCTCTTGGGTATTGACTCCAGCTTTGTCAAGCTCCCCGTTGCACAATGGCCCACCTGGGACAACTACCGTCATGGCAAGAAAGTTGTGGCCAACCTCCCTGTTGTCAATGACGCAGCAGAGCGGGCACTAGGACTCGCCACAGATTTGAACACAAACAAGGCCCCCAAATCTGAAGAGCAGCTCCAGGCACTATACAGGTTGTGAAGGGTGTCCGAGAGAAGCTGCATGGACTGGGAAGTCAACTGAGGTTGTGACAAAAAGTCACTGCCTCCATTTCGTACAGTTGGGACTAATATGATGTGTATGTGTATGATGTGTATTGTGTACTGATCTTACTTAGAAATAATTGACTTCATTGGTAGATTTCGGGATAACTAATTTTTATTTTGTTCAAAAATTGACCCTAAATGTGAAGAAAATGTGTTTTTTTTTAAAAGTGGAATTAATTGTTTCACAGACATTGTGTATATGTTCTATGCTCTTTGGCTGTCTTTTCTGCATATTTTGGTACCAACATGAACCCTGCGGTTCATTCACAGCCTGAGAAATCATCAATTTAGTCAATTTTTTGTCTTGCCCGGGAAAAGGGTTTCTATGGTAACGGACTGTCTGACCGTAAGATGTCATTTAAAAATAAAAAATTTTTTCATGGGTTTGTTCCTGATACCCAATCACAACTTTTAGGTGACTTACAACCTTGTAGTATAAATTCTTGAAAATAACCCCTTTTCTGGCCCAGCCTATTTTGGGGGCTAAAGAACATCTTAATGCCCCAGCTGTTTTTACCCATTAGTGAATATGGCAGCTTCGCAAGGTCAATTGCGACGCGCTGACAGGGCCGTCAGACGGGCCGTCAGGTCCTGCCTCCCTTGCCGAAGACACGCTAAATGCGTACCTTCATGCCATGGCAGTGGACGGCGGGATTGGCGTGCCTTGCCTAGCAACGAGGATCCCCAGGTTTGAGGAAAGATCTCTTGGCCAGGATGAGATCCTCGGACGACCCTGCAGTGCGGCTGGCCATATATACTAATGGACAAGCCTGCTGATAAAGACCATCCCCTCAGCCAGACGCAGGGGCGAGAAGAGTAAGTGGAGCAGAATGATCTACGAGGCTGGACGGTAGAGGACTCGAGGGCGCCCACCGAACCCCCGAGTCCTAAAAGTGGGTGGAGATTTTTTGTACACCCCTCCAAAAGGGGCGGGGACTTTGTGAAGGGGGAAAGGGGCTCCGGGGCAACCCCCCAACACAAAGGGGACCGGGCCGCCAGGGGGGGCAAAAGGGGGAAGACACCATGGGGGTGACCTTGCCAAAACCCGTCCGGAGTCTCGGGGGCCACAAAATGAAAAAGGTGTTTTAGGGTCTAAAGGGGCTCGTACAAACCCGCCCAAAAAACAATTGAAGCCCAAACCCCTTGCCAGGGGACGGGGGTGGCTTCACGTTGTAAAGCCCCGGGGTTATCCCGACACGGGGGGGGCAATCGCTCCCTGACATCGGGCCGGGAAAGGGAAAAGGCGTGGGCTCGTGGTTGCGGACGCTCAAGTGGTACCCCGATGCAGCAGGGGGGGGAACTTGAGCGCGGCACACCAAGAAAAGCTAAATTCTACTCTTCAGAACGAGGGGGGGTATCGGGCTGGGGCCCCACGAAAAGGGCCCGGGAATTCCCCCAGTTTGCCCCCAAACCTCAGGGCCCCAAACCCTGGAGGGGAATCATACATTTCCCGACCAAGAACCCCTTTGGCTGCAACTTGGATTGCAAAGGGTTCCGACCTTACGGTTTTGGGTTTGGGCCCTTTTCTGGAAGGGACATAAGGGTGTTCAGTTTATTCCGCCGGACCTTTTTTTTCCCCCGCCACCACGGGGGATAAAGAGGGGGCTCGCAGTCCCCGGGGTTTGGGGAAGAAAAATTTTAATAAAATTTGGATTTTAAATATTAAAAATATGTATATCTTATCAGTTAATGAAAATCATAATTACTGGCAGAAAAACATTGCAATTAAAAAATTAAATTTTGGGTTTAAACTTGTTTTATTTAAGTAACTTTTTTCAGAACAAAAGGGAAAAAAAAAAAAAAAAAAAATTGCCAAATGCCTCGTCACTAATTAGTGAGGGCGCATAAATTGGAAAAACCCCGGTTTCCCACTTCCCTATCTACCTTTTCTAGCGAACCCACACCCAGGGAAAGGGGCCCCTGAGTTTATCAGGGGGGAAAAAGAAGACCCTGTTGGGGCTTGAACTTAGTCTAATTTTGTAGAGAGAAAATCAGGGGGTGTGGGCATAAGGGGGGGGGTCGTACACCCAGGGGCCCACTTGGGGCCGGTGGGGCCCGACAATAAAATCCCAAACAATCTGATCGTTTCTTTACTTTACTCGGTGGGGAGGGAAAATGGGAAAGTTTCCCCAAAGGGGGTTTGTCTCCTTTTCTACCCTTAAGGCGGCGGAAAAGGGAGGGGGGCGTGGGGGGTTTCGGCCCCCGCTTTTACCCTGACCGGGCTTTTCGGGGCCCCGGGCCCGATCCGCTCCGAGGACATTATCTTTTGGGGATTTTTGACGGGGGGCGGTAAATCTGTTTAACGAAAAAACGAAAGTGCCCTAAGGCCATTCAGCGTGGACGGGAAACCCTCGCGTAGAACAAAAGGGCAAATGCTGGCTTTGATCCTGATTTTCTACGAATAGGGAAATGCAAAAAAGCGGGGCCCTTTATCGATCCTTTTGACTTTATGAGTTTTTAATAAAAAAGGTGTCAAAAAAATTTTCCCAACAGGGATAAACGGGCCCTTGGTTGGGGAAAATTTATTTTTTCCCAAATCTAGACATTTTGGGCAATTCCCCAACTAAAGGTTATTGACAAAACAAAGAGCCACCCAACGCAAGGACCGAACTTGGGGGACTCGAACCGCTGACCGAATGCCAGGGACTCTGCAAATCTAGTAGTAATTTAAAACCCAAACCCGCCCACCCTGGCGGGTACTCCCATGCGAGGGGGAATACCAGCGAGCGTCCCTCCCCCAAACCGACGGCTGGGGGAACGACTAAGGTTTGGTACGCTGCGCGGCATTTGGTGCCTTGTTGTCAACTAAAAACCCTCATTTTTTGGTCCAAATACTTTACAGAAAAAAGGGAAAAAAGTCCCAAAAAGGGGGTCCCTACGAAAATTTGCCAAAAATCCCCAACCCTTTATCCCCTAATGAAATAAAAAAAAATTTTTTAAAACAAAAATGCCCAAAAGGGTTTTTTTATAAAGGGGGAACATTGGGGACCCAATTAATAAAATGATCAGAAAATTTTTTATGAAATAACGATTTCAAACATTAAATTTTCCCCAAAATATTTTCCCACTTACAAGTCCCAAAAGCAAAAAAAAATTAATAAAAACCAGTAAAGGAAAGGTAAAAATGGTGTACAATGATTGCTTTCATCATTGTACAATAGGGGTAGTTTTGGAAGGAAATGGCGAAATGGTGTACAACCTGCTAATCATTCTACAATTTTGGGAAATTAAAATTTGGGCACAAAAGAAAATTTAAGGGTTGGTTTCAAAAAAACCTGAATTTGCTCCCGGGAACACGCAATTGCCCTTACCTTCAGCCTTTTAAAGTTTTTAAAGGGCGGTTTTCTTGGGGGGGGAATTTGCCCTTCTTTTGAGAGTTCCCCTCTTTTTTTTTCTAGAAAATTTGGGTTTTCCCTTGGGCACCAGTTTTTTTCCATTGTCTAATATTTTCTAAACTCAAACTACGGAGGTAGAGGACTGATCCCCCCCAAACCCGATTAAAAAAAACTGATGTTTTTGATTGTAACCCGTGTCACACGACCCGATATTTTCCCGAAAATTTTTTGGGTATTTTGAAAACCAAAAGATGCCCGTAGTGGGGGAAAAAAAGTGCGCGTGTTGTCAACAGCGTTTCGGCTACGAGCACCCCTTCCTACCAGATTACCGAAGATCTTTTTTCTTTTATTTTAGTACTCTGTTCTACTGGCATTTATAAAGGCCCTTTTCCTTTCCCCTCTTCCTTTTCCCCCTTGAAAACCAAAAAAATAAAACACTAAAAACCCTTTAATTGTATTAAATAAATCAAGTAAAAAATAACACAAAATTTTTCCCCAAAAAAAAAAATTAAATTCCCCGTTTCTATAGTAAAACACCCCGAAAAAGCCAAATTAAATTGTTTTTATCAACTTTTTCCCGTCATAATTTTTTTAAATAAACAACCCCAAAATTTTCCCTTTTATTCTAAGTCAAAAGTAAAAAAATTTTAAATAACACGCATGAAACCAAAATCATGCAGGGTTTTGTATAATAGGAAAAAACCAAATTTATTTCCCTACCCTACTCTCCCAAAACCCAATTAATTTTTTTCTCCTCCCCTTACACAATTACTATTACTATACAAAATAAATAAAAGCTATATTCCCTGTATACAGCACTTATTTTCCCAAAAACCATATCCCCGGGAGATGCTCCAACACTCTTGTCCACCTAAGTTTGGTAATTTCTTTTTTATTTCATGAAATGAAATTAATTTTCGTACAAGTATTGCGGGGCGTCGGCTGCTCCAAATGTAAACAAAGTGCCAGTACTGGTGGCAAGAAAACAAAACTCCCGGGGATTTCCCGCCTTTTCCCAAAAAAATGCCGGAATCAGGCGTCAAATGGTAGCAAAATCCCAAAAAAATCCCCGGAAAAATTTTTTCCGTGTGACATAGGCCTTAAGGTCGTGTCCACCGAACACTTCTTGGGCATTTTTTGGTATTTTGTTTACCATTTGACCCCTGTTTTCCCGGGAAACTTTTGGTAGAAAAACGCGGAGTCCCCAATTTTTCCTTCAACTTTCTTTTTCTACCCCCGGGGTACCATTTTGGGAAATGGACATGTACTGTCAGGACTACTGAGTGCACACGCCGGGACTTTTCGCGGGGGAAAAAACGGAAATTTAAAAATACGCATAACACATGTTTTCTGGTCGCTAGATGTTTTTGAGGCCCAGAATTGCTTTTAGTGAAGGGCATGTGATTATAAACCCTATCTATAACAAAACCGTCATTGTAAGGGAGGGCAAGCCCTGAGGGAAATCATGCATGGCAAGCCTAAAATTTTGGGGGCAGGTTTTGGGGGAGGGGGGGCCGAGTAACATCCCCCTCCTGAAAACCCTTAAAAATAGTTTGGACTACGCCCCCCAATACCCTACACCGAAAGCACCCAATCCCTGTATTTCATGCCTTTTATATTTCGGCCCGTAACCCTGCCAAATCTTTACTTCAACTTATTTAAAAAAACTCTTTCATTCATAGAAAATGAAAATTTTTTCTGAAATAAAATTTCCTCTCGGGACTTCGGGGCAATCTAGCTAAAAAACATCTCTAACAATTTTTGTTCTGCATCTTTTCCTCCTAGGGTTCCCCCAAAGGGCTCCACAGCTGTCTAATCTATTTTTAAAAAGCTGAACTCTTGGGGCTCAAACCTTTGCAAAAAATTCCTTTCGGGTTTGGGAAAAGGGGCTTGTTCCCCCTTTCCACCCTCTAAATATATTTTTCCTGTCATTAAGATCCTTCGGAATGATTTTTCCCTTTCCCCTTTTCTGGCCTAGTTTCCTCGGAAGGCTTAAATTTTCCCTGAGGGAAACCCCTTTCCTTTTTTTTCCCCAAAAAACTGTGCTTCTGTGTTTTCCCCCTTTGGGCCGGGGTAAAAAACTTTTCCCGTCTTTGTCTATCTATTTCCCAAATTTTCCTTCTTGTTGGAATTTTGCTAAACATCCAACCTTTTTTCCAAAGGGAAGGGTGCCGTTCTAATCCTTAAAACTCCGTCCTATAGTTTTTGACTTCCTCCCTTTTCAAAAGGGGTTTTTGAATCTATATTTAAAAAAGAAATTTTAAAGCATCTATCTGCTCCCCAACTTCTTTTTGATCGCCCAGAAAGGGTTTCCCCCGGGGGGGGGGGGTAAAGGGCGATCTACTGGCGTTTTTCAGCTTTTTTAACTGAATTTTTGTCATCCCCCCTTTAGGGGTTTGGGTTTAAAACTTTTGCTGTTGCCCTTGACATACCCAAAAGTTTTTTTGTAGCCCCTGGCCCAAATTTTTAATCCCCAAACCCTACCCTCTTTCCCGGTTTTCCCTACCCCTTCTCTCTTACCTTCATTTTAAAAGTTCTAGCCAAAATGCCATTACCAAACAGTACACCCTTCCCCCCCCCCCACCCAAAATTTTTTAAACCCAACCCTACACGTTTCAAAAAGAAAAATAAAAAAAACCCAGCTGGAAATTTAAAATCCCGGGAAAAATCCGCGAATCCGGGGAAAAAATTGACACCCCTGGGGGGGGCCCATACTCCCCCCTCCCCCCCAAAAAAAAGCTTGGGGCCCCGGGGGGAATGCGGATTTAGGGTTTTGGGGAAACAAAATATTGCGGGGGCAACCCCCCAATCCTTTTTGATTTAGGGAAAATTTTAAAAAATTTCCAAATTTTGGGGAAAATTCTTTGGTTTTATTTGGGGCCCCAGGGGACGTGTGAACCGCCCCGATCCTCCCCAAAAATGATACTAAAGGGTTTTGGGCCCCCCCCAAAACCCCCCTATGAGGTTGGGTTTGGTTGGGAGGTTTGGGTTTTAGTTTTGGGGTTAGGTTAGGTTTGGTTAGGTTAGGTTGGGTTTAAATCGGGGGGTTCAAGCCCCCCCCCCAAAGGTTTAGGTTTTTTTTAGTTAGGCGATTTATCTAGAAAAGGGGAAATTCCCCTTTTGGGGATCTGGGGAATTTTAACCCCCAAAACAACTTTTAAATGACGTTTTTTCCCCCGCAAAAATTTTTTTCCCCAACCCAAAAACCCCGCATTCCCACGGGTGCCCAAACTTTTTTGGGGGAAGTGGGAAGTATGGGAAAACACTAAAAATTTTTTACCAAACTTTATTAAATATTGTAAAAAATGATATAGTTGTCTTGGGACTAAACTCATACAGGACAAAACCCTCCCCCTTCCAGGGGGCCCCCCAAACCTTTAAAAGGAGGAGAGTTTGGTTGGGTATTATTGATTAGGGTCGGTTATTTTTGGGGTTTGGGTTTAAAGGTTTAAGACCCGGGTTTTAATTTTAGGTTAGATTTGGTTAGGTTATGGGTTTGGGTTTCAAGCCCCCCGCTAGGTTATTTTAATTTTTTGGTTGGAAAAAATTTTCTCGGGGATAAGGAAATTACTTTGACTAGGGATTTTTTCCCCCCTTACAAAAAATTCCCTTAAAAATTAAAAAGTGTCCCCGGGGCGCATTTTTTGCCCCCCACCCAAAACCCGAAATTCCCACGGGTTTCCCCAAATTTGCGGGGGGGTTAGTGGGAAAAGTTTTGGAAAAAAACTAAAAATTTTTACCAAAAAAACTAGTCATTTTTCTCAAAAAGGGCCCGGGGGGGGGGGGGCCAGCCCCTAGTCTATTTTTACCCAAACCCACAAATTTTTTAGGAAAGGGAAAAACGGTTTTAAATTTTAGTTTTTTTCCCCAATACTCCCCCTCCCCCAAAAAAAACAAGTTTGGGGGGACCGGGGGGAAAAAAAAGGCGGGATTTTTGGCGTGTTCCCCCAAAAAAATGCGCCCGCAACCACATTTTTTTTGATTTAGGGGTGTTGAAAAAAAAACCCTTTAGATTTGGGGAAAAATTCATTGGATTTCTTCTGACCAGAGGGGCGTGTAAACTTTTACATCCTCCCCAGAATGATGACCGAAGTGTCGAGAAAATTTCCCCCCAAACCCCCCCCTAGGAGGTTTTGGGTTTGGTTATTTTGGGTTTGGTTAAAGGGGAGGGTTTTATTTGGTTAGGGTTTGGTTAGATTGTTTAGGTTAGGTTAGATTTGGTTAGATTTAGGTTAGAAAATTTGGTTTTCTTTATAGTGGGGCAAACCCCCCGCTAGGTTTGGTTGTTTTGGCAAATTTCTCTAGATATAAAAAAATTTAAACCTTTTGATCTAGGGAGGGTTTTTTCCCCCTTCACAACCCCAATTTTTTAAAATTTCGGGGGTCTCCGTTTGCATTATTTTTCTCCCCCCCCGAAAACCCCTCATTCCCCCAGGTGCCCCAAAATTGCTTGGGGGGGGTTTTGGGAGAAATATTTGGGGAAACCCCTAGAAAAATTTTCCGGAAAAAAAATAGTCAGTGTCTCAGAAAAAGAAAGCGCCGGGCCCGCCATTTTTAAAACCAAAAGCACTAATTTTAGGGAAAGGGGAAAAACCAGTCAAGCCCAATTTGAGAAAATGACTGCGCCCGTCCTCGGCCCTTTTTTTTCAAAAGCCTAATTTTTTCCCAAGGAAAAATTTGTCAAATGTCTCAGAAAAAAGACCCGCGAAAATCCTCGTCCCTTTTTACCCCAAAAACACTAATTTTTTGGAAGGAAAATTTAGTCACTGTTTTAGAAAATGACCCCCGCAGTCCCCTTTCCCTTTTTTCCCGGGAATCTTTTCCCCTTTAAAATCCTACTACCCCAAAACCAAAACCTTCGGGGGATTTTCCCCAAATTTTGTCAGGGGCGAAAAATTTTGGTAAAACCCGGGGTTTCCAGGTACCCTTTCATTATCCCCTGAAAGATACGATTAGGTCACTCAAAATTTTGCCTCTTAACGCCCTGGAAGGATATGATTTAAAAAAAAATAGGTTTAACCATATGTCTGCCCCCTTTTTTTCCCTGAATTATTAGGTTAAAACAGGAAAGGTGGCCCTTTTTTGCCCCAAATACTTATTAAAAATCAATCAGGATGTCTGCGCCTTAAAATTTTTGCCCCCAATTGTTTATTTTTGGTCGATCTTACGTCAAAAGGTATATCCTTAGTGGGGTTTCCGTTGATTCGGGCCGGCCCGTTTTAAACAGGGCCCCCTATTAAAAGGGATGCATTTCCCAACAAAACGGGCAGGTTTGCGGTTTGTTTTTGAGACATCGACTATTTTTTTTTGGGGCCCACAAAAGGGGCTTGTTTTTTTTTTTAAAAAAAAAGGGGATTTTTTTTTTTTTTCGCCAAAAAAAAAAAAAAAAGGGAACTTTGTGGGTTTTAAAGGGTTTGGTTAATTTTCATTAAAACCCCTTTTTGGTTTTGGGTTTTGGTTTCCTTATAACCCTTAAAAAGGGAAGGGGTTTGGTTTTATTAAAACCTAAAGGGGGTTTGGTTAGGTTTCATTAAAACCTAATTTTGGGTTTTTTTTTTAAATTTAAATTTTTTTAAAAATTTTTTTTTTTGGGGCAAAATAAACTATTCCCTTTTGAAACAAGCACCCATTTTAGGCCCCCGAAAAAATAGTCGGTTTTTCTCTGAAAACCCAAACCGGGGAAAAATCCGTCCCGTATGCATTTTAAAATAGGGGGGCCGCCTTCAACTGGCGGCCCGAAAAAACTGTATCCCCTTAGTGTAGGGGGGAAAGGGACATCGGTTCCAACCGAGAAGTCCCGGGGGCGACCCCCGGGGGGGGGCGGAAACCCGTTGGGTGTTTCCTTAAAAAACCCCACCCCTGTCCACCCAGCAGTGAATGGGGGACCGGGGGTTAGCCGGAGGTTTTTAACCCGCCTCCCCGGGGTGCTGGCTTTTGGCCAACACTATAAGCACTAGCAGACAAAATCTATAGGGGTTTGGGCTCGACAGGCTGCCCGGTTACAGCAAAAATCCATCTCAGCTGCGTCAATAACTGCCCAAATACTTCAAACTCTCAAAAACCCTTCCTTTTCGCTTTAAAATGATACATCGATTTGTTGTGGGCAAACCAGCTGAGTAAAACAGGGTTATTAATTTTTTGTAAACATTATTTACCTCTGGGACAGGGCCTTGTGATTTTGGGTGATAAAATTGAATGGGTAATTTAAAAAACACTGCTGTGATTGTGATTCGTATTAGCGAGGATGACGTCCCAAAGGATTTGCCAGCCAATCAGCTGTCTCTGTGGAGATTTCTCCGAGATAAAGCCCCCCTTGCAACCCCGGGGTAAGTCCATCTCGGCGGATTATTTTTAAACAGGGCCCCGGCGCAAGAGGGGGGCGAGGGTTGCCAACCCCCGGGGTAGCATTTACCCATACTTACACCCCCTTGACTTACCTTTTTTTCTGGTCTGGGCCCCCCCGGTGAAAAATAAATCTTTTTTGAAAGAAAAAACCCCCGCTATTTGAAACCGGGCCCCTGAGAAAAAGCCCGTTATCCCAAAAAGGGGGCCGTTATAGCGACCATGAAACCGGTCCCGGCAAAAATGTTTTGTCTATTGAAAACCCCGTGAAATCCTTTCTGGCGGATATAAAGAATATTTTCAAAAATTTTTAAAAAATTAGGATCAAGTAGCATTGACAAGACGTGAAGATGGTGGGTGCAAATCCGCTACATGGATCGGGAGCAGTCCCCTTTGAAGGGCTAAGTACAAATCAAGTATTTGAAAAAGTTTCATACGGCAGGAAGCCGGAAAGGCTATTTTTTTTCAAACAAAAATTTCGTGTTTTTTGGCCTCATATACCCGGAAAAATTTTAATGGCATGCAAAAGACTAATATCATGGGGTGGAAAAGCACTAATGGAGATTTTAAAAAAAAGTCTGATTTAAAAAAAAACCCAGCAAATGCGAAACTTCTCGAGGGGCCCCGATCGCCCCGCATCATAAAGGGTTTAGAGCCCAAAGGGGCGATACCAAGAGATAGTAAAAAACAACAAAGGAAAATTTGTCTCCTTGAAGACATTCCCGGGAAAGATAGTGTCCCGGGTTACGTCCCCCTGGGGCCTGGGGTACTGCTGTTGGCCCGGGCCCCAGTGACGAGGAATAAAGGCCCCACACCGGGGGACGGAATTTTACTCGGATGCGTGCGTCCTAAATTTTTGTTTTTTTAGTCAACCCCCCCCCATAAAGGCGGATGATGGAAATTTTTGGGTTTTTCCCTCTCATTGAAACAAAGTAGGAAGGCTCCCCAGCCTTTTAAATAAGCGGAAACCCTTTCAAAATAAAGAGCAAATAGCGCGCCTTTAAAAAGGGGGGGAAAAGGGCCAGGCACTTTGGTTATGACGCCCCTGCCCGGAACAGGCTCGACCGCTTAATTTAAAAAATTTTACCCGGCCCCTCGTACCCCCAAAGTGCTTTTTAAACAGAAAAAGCTATGTGTTCCCAAGGGTGGTTTTAAAAAAAAACAAAGCATGTTGGCCCCGCAGATGTCCTTCTCGGGTTTAGGGAAAAACCTTAAAAAGCGAACAGCCCAGAAAACTTTGGGTTCGAGAAAAAAATAAAAATCACGGATATTAAAGAAGAAGCCAAAAACACCAAATTATGGGAAACCCCCTTTTAGACCCTGCCCCGGCGCCCCCCAAGGGTTTCTAACAATGAACCATTCTGTGGCCACGAAAAAGAAAAAAATTACGAGTACCAGAGAAAAACTCTCCCCGCCATATTAGTAGTTGAAACCTTTTGGGTTCAATGAGGGAAGAGTTCCCTGACAAACTAAGAAAAAACCCGTGGAAACCTGTAAGAAAGGGGAGACTTCCTTCCGAAGTGACTGAAGAACCCCGGTGGCGAAAAACCCGGGCCCCTTTTAGTGTTTAAATGTCGGGAGAGGCAATAAACACTCGAAAGGGAAATCGCCCTAAGTTTTACAATGTTTTTTTATTTTTTTTACTAATAAAATTAATACTTTTAAATGGGTAATTAATTTCAAATAATTTCTGCTTACAGTTTTCCCCAGGAAAAGCAAAGCCGGCCAATTCGGCCCCTGATTTTTGGGTTCTCTAAGCATTTTTCGATGGCCCCTGAACGTGGGAGAGAGGGGGGGTGCACATAAACTTTGTGCCGTGGGCCAAAAATAGCCCAAAAACCCCTACTCTTGGGCCTCCTTTAAAATACCTTTAAAAATGGTTTTTTAAAAAATTTATCTTTTCATGTATAAAAAATATAATTCCAACCTTGTGGATACTAAACAGGATAAAAAGGAAGGAAACGGATAGAAACGAAGCCCGGGCTATCCGAGTGTCATACGACGATTTGGATGCAGATGTTGGGCTTTTTGGGTATAAAAAAAAAAAAAACCGCAATTTAAAACGAAAAGGTTCAAATTTTGGTTTTCCCCTGGAGAGGAACAAATTTTTGCAAAAAAAAGAGTTAAAAAAAGGAAGGCAAAAGAAAAAAAAAACACACTTCTTTCCTTCCACGCCCCAAATTAGTTAAACTTTTGGGCCTTTGTTTTTCTATCTGCAATGATTTTTTCCCATTAATGAGTCTTAAATTTTTTGCCTTCCAATGGGGGCTACTTTTTTTGCCCATCATACAGGGTTTCAGCTCCACCCTGACGGATGTGGAAACGAAAAAAAGGGAGATGCTTCCAGACAGGCGTCCCCCAAGCGGCTCCGGACACAGGGTTTTCCCAAAAATGACTTTAAAATAGGTAATATATATTTTTCCACACTATCATGTGGGATTTTATATAGTTTTTTATTATATATTTTTTTTTTTTTAAATAGATTTGGGGGGGGGCCGTCCCTTTATACTAGAATTTATCACCCAAACTTTTTTCCTCAAACTCTGGGGCATGATGGAGGTTCGGAAGAGGAAAAATTGATGGTGCAGATAAGATGATGCACTTGGGCCCGACCGGGGGAAAGGGGACGGCTTCTTCCCTAATTAAGTTGTCCCCCCAAAAAATTTAAAGGAAAAGAGGCCAATTATCACCGGCTAAAAAAAAACCATATTTCTGAGACGTTTTAAAGGGTTTTACAGGCCTCCAACTCCCAGGGGAAAATCACGGATCATTTAACAATAGGAAAGGGAGTCCCCCAGAAAATGAGATGGGAAAAAAAAAATGAAAAGAGCTGTGTTTGTGGGGGCCAACGATTTTTGAAATCTATAAAATTTGGAAACAGGAAGTTAACAAGGGGGGGAGAGGTGGGTGGCAAAAAAATTTAAAAAACCAGCAGCAAAACTTTCCCATGTGGGAATGTTTTTCGCCCCTAGCGAAAGATAAAAATACTTGATCCCATCTAGACACCTTGCAAGTACCAAAATACAAGGTTTAAATTTACTATACAAAGAGCCACCACCCCAAGGGGGCCCAAATTTGGGGACTCTAACCGGACCGAATGCGCAGGGACTCTGCAAACTTTTTAGCCAGTAAAATTACCAACCGGCCAAACCCCGGCGGGGTTTCGAAAACGAGGGAAACACCGAGCGAGCTTTTCTCTCCCACCGACGGCTCCGGGGGAAAACGAAGATTTGGTAGCGCGGCGGTAGGGATGTGCCCCCTTTTTTTTTGGTATAACCGAAAAAACCGGTATTTTTGCCCGGTATTACCGGTATTCCGGTATTTTTAGGTTTTTTGGTATACCGGGATCGGTATTTGGGGGTCCCTCGGTATACCGGTATCGGTATATTATTTGGTCGGTATTTTTTATTTCGGATTGTGTTTTTTTTTCGCAAATTGGGCCGGTTTTCCGAGGGAAAAGCATGGGGGGCGTAGCGCCCCATTGGGTCAAACGTAGAATCAGAAACGCGTTATCATTGGCCCAGCTTATTTACCCCCATTTCAGACTGGTATCAAGCCCTATTATAAAGCGTTTGTTTTTTGGGGGGGGCCACGGTACCTGCAACGGTTTATTGGCGTCGTTTTAGTCTACACACAGCTTCACACGCTGGAAGTTGGAGGACAGACATGCCTTTCTATCGTCCAAATTTTTAAAAGGACAATTGGGTAGACGGTAAGTAGAAAAATTTTATAAAAAAACCAGTGCGTGCCAAATTTTTTTAGGACGTGGAAGGGGACGAGGTACGGTGGAAAAGTCAGACTGAAGCCGCTGCCACCGATGATGAAGCTGCCTCGGCCTTTGCCTTCACCCTTTCTCGCCTTGTCTTGTTCTTGCCGAAGTCGATTCCAAACTCTCCTCTCCCCGCTGTTACGAGATCAGGGCCAGATCATGCCTGCAGGGAGGTGACGTCTTGGCGTTGCAATTTGGAAAAAACACGCGATCCTCTTTCGAGGTCAATCTGGAGCCAGGTGCGGTCACTGGCTCCGATGTCCGAAAGAGGTGCCGGGGGAGTCTTGGGAAAATCCTCCGCTGCGTGTCACTCGATTCCTGATGTTCGGGTTATTTCGCATCAACTTCTCCAAACTTCCCGCACCTGGAATCCAACCGTGTGTAGGGGGGGTGATCCTTGCCCTCGTCAGATGGCAACAGCAGGCTTCGAACGTCTTCTTGAACGGTCCGGGAAAGGGCAGGTTGCTGCAGGTTGAAATAATGGTGACATTGCGAAAGCACTTCACCTCGCGTCGAAAGCCGGGCCAGTTGAGAAAAAAACGAGGGGACTTGTCTAATAACCACCATTCCGGTGCACTTTGTGTACTCGGTGTGAGGGGACGCCATCTGCGCAAGAGAAAAACAAAGATTAAAATTTGGCGTGGCCCTTTAAATCTGCCATGGAAATCGTTCAAATTTTGGTTACTAGTACAAGCACATATAGTGAAATAAAAAAATAAGCCTTATGGAGTGCACTTCCTTGAAAACTTTTGAAATAAACATGTATGTTTGGGACCAAGGCTTTAGTACTCATTGTATTTGTTTAAATTAACACACTCATTCGTTTCTTAGTGTGTTGTGGTGTGATGTGTGGTGTTAAGGAAGTGTTGGTTATACAGATATGATAGTAAGGCTTGACCCAAGAAAATATCCTCGTAGTTTTTTTTGAAACCACAATAACAAAAAAAACATGTTCTAATTCCTTTAAATCTTCTATTGTTTTTCACTGTTGGACAGATTGTGGACGTTCCATACGTTGTGTCTTGGGGAGTGTAGAGCTGACATCTAACTCAACACAGGTGAGGCATTATAGCTAAGACCGTCTGAGGTTTCTGCAGTCATGGAACCTCGAGGACCGGGAAGATCTGCTCCATCACCACAGATAGCGCATACCGAAACATAGAGTGGCTGCGTTCGGCCTATAAATGGTGAGGGCCATTACCACGTTCCATGCATCGGCTCATACTGGTGAAAGCGGTGCGGTCTTTTCTGGGTGCTGGAAGGGACGTCTCGATTAAATGATGTCATCGAAAAAGGTATCGTTTGGTTCGTCATTGTTGAAAAAATATTTTTCGGATAATTTTCTTGATTTAGAGTACATGGATGTACGTATTATTATTTTGTTTGTTTGTGACTTCCCGTTCACAGGTTAAGCAGATCGTGGACCTACTTCTGTAGGAAGCTCAGCCCTTAATTAGATGCTCTACGTGCGGCCGCAGCGTCAGAAAGTGCGGTGCTGGTGGCCCTGGAGCTGATCCAGGCAGTGTGCAGACCCGATGGAATAGACGTCTACTCGCGCAGCGCTTGCGAGGTTGGAAGGGATGGCGTTGGAGCCAGGGTTCCTTGCTCTGAAAGGACCCATCGGACTGCTCCTCCAATGCCTGGAGTCAGGTGAATAAAAACACCTCCTGCACCTATTTTTTTTTAGAAGGGGTATGGATGAGTAACATCATATGTATTCACAATTTCACCCCGGGGGAACTCCAGTGGCAGTTTTTGGTACGTAAGTCCCTATGAACCAATTCTTAAGTTGCAAACCACATTGTGTGCAACTGCAAAATTGCAATGGTCTGTGTGTCACACACACAACGTGTGGGACAAGACCATGGGTGAAATGAAACACACACACACCACACACACATCCACACCACACCACACACAAACACACAACACACACACCACACAAACACACTGGATTTGAGACTGTTTTGCTGATTCTCTGTCAGAGGAGCTGGCTCGTAGCAATACTTGGTTCGGCGGGCTGGGACCTTTTTGATAAGCCACCAAGGAGATCTCTGGTGAGAAAATATGTCCACTGCCAGCATGTTCTACCCCATGGTGAAAACTGTCTTAGACTGCTGTTGCCGAGGGATTCCTCCGTCAGTGAGGGCGACGTTCGTGCCATCACTGACACAGTGCGAAGCTGCTGGCAAGAGATTGACAAAAAGGCTCGTCATATTGGAGAATAATTCTCTTCTTGCATCAGAGGGAAGTGTTGGGCATCCTCGCTTCAAGTTGCTCCAATGTTTCAGTAAGTTTGATACTTAATTTTCATATCGTATGTGTTGTGTACTTCTTCGAATTATTTCATGAATTTTTTTTTTTGTTTTTTTTTAGGGTGACCATTCAACACCGGGAAAACATCCGGCAGTGGCTCTCACCGAGTGAGATTGAATCGGAGGTGAGCAGTAAAGTAGCACTCCGCAGAAGAAACTACTGCCACAAGGATGCTTGTCTCGTTCTCGGGGGGGGCGTCCAAAGATGTTGCCGTTTTGGGACTTTACACGACCGCATGCGAGGGAAGGTCGACACACGAGGGAAATGCCAGCAAACTCAACAGAGCTGCACACGGAGCTTCAAGCTTACCTGACTCTGCCCCAGGAGGAAGCGTACAAAGTGGCCCGCTCAAAGTTCTGGTCGGACCGGGACAAAACTTTCCCACGCTGTCTCGGCTCGCATCAAATACTGACAGTGATGGGGTCTTCGGTCCCCTCAGAACGCGGTGTATCCGCCTGAATGCTAATCGCCAGTCATAAGAGAAATCGTTTGTCGGCCGGGCCCATATTGATATGGCGCATATTTCATGAGCTCAATAGAGCGCGATGTGTGGTTTGGTAATTAAAAAACTAAATTTCTATGTCTATGCTATGCTATTTACAGTAAAACCCTTATAACTCCGTACTGTATACTCGGACTGTTGATAATAACATCGGCCATGACAAAAGGCAAGTTTTTTTGTTCTTTTCACCTATGTCCTATACGCGTGTAGGCAGTGAGATAACAGGGGGTGGGATGGGAGGCCCTGGATGCTCACTCGAGGGCTGAATGTTGGCTCTCGGCCCATGGTGATGGCGCAGGCAGGATTCTTCTAGTGACGCCTGTGATTTGAGGCCTCATGCCACCACACTGGGTCCTACATGCACTGGCAGTCGAAGGTCGTAGTGAGTTAATGGGACAGGGCATAGTGTTGCAGTAATAAAGTGCTCAAGTGATGTAAAATTAAATGTGTACAGGTAACAGCACTGTATACAATACAGTACAGAGTTGTGATTAAAAGTGATTAACACTTTATAATAACAAAAACCTCTGTACTGTATTGCTATACGTGCTGTACCTGTTACGAGAACTTAATTTTTACATCAAATTGAGCACTTAATTACTGCAACACTTGCCCTGTCCAGTTAACTCTACCTTCGAATGCCAGTGATGGGAGGCACAGTGGGTGGCATGGCCTCAATCACAGGCGGTCACTAGAAGGAATCCTTAATCACTTAAAAACAATGAATCATTGTTAAAATGCGGAAAAAAAAAAAAAACAACCGAGGGTGCCCCTAAAGTCTTGTTTACCCTTCTACATGTTACAACAAAGGGCTCCCCTATCCTTGGATTACGTGCCTGTGCATACCCGTCATTGGTTAATTGTAGTTTTGTAATTTTTACAGTTAGTTACAGGTGTTTTTTTTTTTTTTTAAGTTTTTTTTTTTATATTTTATACCCATATCACGAGGGACATGCATACACTCGGCACATTGAATAAACTAGGCAATCGCCAGAGCCCTATCGTGCCCAGTTATAAGGCTTTTACTGTATTTACTTTTTTTATTATGCATTATTATTTTTTTTTTTTTTTTTTTTTTTTTTTTTTACACCTATATCAGGGGAGGGGCATTGCATAAGTCGGGCATATTGAATAAACTCGGGCACGGGGCAGAAGCCCCTATAGTGCGAGTTAATTAAGGGTTTTACTTTATACCTTGTAAAATGTAATTTAAATATAAAATACATGGGAGAAAAAATGTATGTAAAATACTAAATACATTTACGAATGTATTTAAATACTAAAATACTTAAAATTGTATTCAAAAATACATTTTTAGTACACAAAAATTTTTACTGCCATAAAATTAAAAATAAGTTTCGAAACTTATTACCTCTATTTAATTCTAAAATCTAGTAGTACAAAATAATGAAATCTTAAATTTTCAAAAATCTTTATTATCATCCTCACCTGGCTATTAATCTTAATCTGCCATACTCTAGAAAATGTCTGAATTCTTTTTTCCCCCTTAGGATTCCTGAGATTTTGCGTTCCTTAGAGGTTTCCTTGTCAGGCCTAAATTTTCCTTAAAATTAAGGAAATTTCCTAAAACAGTTGAGACCACTGGTTCACGTAAAACTAGGGGATTACCAGCTAGATAGTTGGGCGGGGTTTTATGCGCCTAATTAAACTTTAAAAAATAAAGAAGATAGAATAAAAAAAAATATTTTACATTGTTAGACTGTAGATACAACTGTATGGTAAATACTCATTAAAGTATTTATATTAACTTTATTTAACATACATGAAAGATTAATCTGTATGTATAAATAGATTTTTTAATTACCACCAAATGTATTCCAAAAATAAGCCCGGCTTCTGGCTATTATCTGATTACTGTTTCTAAGGAATATCATGAACTATGTCCCAAAAAGAAAATGTTAAAAGCAAATTTATTTGAATAAAATTATTTGTTATTTTCCTTATTTAGAGGTACATCTATACATACTAACAAGTGCTTGGGGGCCCTACGGACACACGTTAGTGAGTTGAGTAAGTAGTAAGATATGTTAAGACAACATGTGATTGCAAAACCTAATCTTGTTGTTGCTGTCGTTGGGTCACTGGTCAAGGTAGGCCTCGGGGTTAGAACCACGTTCCGTGTGATTTACCAACCTTTATGTTCCGTGTGGATTCCAACCCTTGTGTCCCGTTGTGATTACAACCCTTTGTGTTCCATTGATTTTCCAACCCTTTGTGTTCCGTGTGATTCCAACCCTTTGTGGTTATGTGTGATTCCAACACACTCACACACGCACACAAACGTCCATTGAGTCTATGGTTGTTGGATGCGGCAAGACGTGACACAGAGTTGTTCCTTCATGGAATCCAATATCCTACAAGTGTTTTTAGCCAAAAATTCCCACCTTCAAAAATGACATCGACATCGGCACCAAGCCGCTACCACCCCCGATTTTATCTGCAATTTCTGTTAACCTTACTCTCATAAAAATTGAATATATACTGAATTTTATGTTGGTCACTGAAGATTGGATTACACAGTAGTTTATATTACATGACTATAATCTACCCTGTTTTAGGGCGTTGTTTAATGCTTTGTATCTGCAAGTATATACGGTTTCAAATTTCAACAACGCGTTTTTTTTCGGGCAGCGCGACAAGTCGGTACGAAACACAGTAAATAAAAAACACTAGATGCGCGAACTTTAATGGTTGGTAAGCCACTTTGTAGATATTTTTGTCAATTTGTTCAAGTTATAACCCTACTATGAACAGGATGAAGACACAAATGACCACAGACACTCCAGATAGCCCCTTCGAACCCTGTCCTGAAATCCTGGATGTAGGAAATGTAAAAAAACTATTAAACGCCACCAACCTCTGTACACAGAAAAAAAAAAAGTTGTCCTGAAACAAAAACGGGGGGGGGGGGGGGGGGGAAACTTAACCTGTAATGATGTTTTTTACTTGAAGTTACCTTGAAGCGCTTCTGCCTCAAGGGAGCGTTGCTCCCTCGTTGGAATTTTACCTGAAGCGCTTCTTGCCTCAAGGGAGGCGTTGTCCCACTCGTTGGAATTGTGAGGCAAGGCCACGGCGGTAGCTTGCCACCCTTTACACTTTTCCGGCTGGTACCTCCAGGCTGGAACGGTTATAGAGTGCTTTGTGTTGGGCCGGAGTGATGTATAGGGTGTCAATCCCCGGTTGATCTGGGGAGACCGGCTAGGAATTTGTTCCAGTGCCCTCTTGGAATTTTTCGGTCTTACTCCCGATAGTTTTCTTATATTCTTCGGGGGAGTTGATTGAAACATCCTTTGCGTCCTGTTCTTGATATGCTATTTGTGGCTGGGTGATGCTATTCTTGTTGGGCATTTTTTTTGGGAGGTGGTTTATGGACACATTTTCTTCCAGTTTTCTTGGGTTCTTCAGTCATTTTCCTGTGCCCTTTAGAGGTCCTTGTCCTGGGACTTGTAGCTATAGCACTAGCAGGACAGCACTCGCAGAAACCTCTCGAGGGGGTAGTCTGTGAAGAGAGCTGTCTGGTTAAGCGGAAGGACTCCATCTCAGGCTGCGTAGATACGACGAAATATTAAAACATAGTTAATTGGTCTCCCCTTACAAACTGTTGTTTAGGCCGACGTCAAAGAAAAACGGGCTGATGTTAGGGGAATCTATGCTGTCCTGTGTTAACCCGGGATTGAAATGTATAATTACAGCGGGAGTGTCTCGGGATATTTATGGGTTCTCAACCCACCATAGCGCTGTAAGGGCTAATGCCACGGGAGTATGAGCACCGAATGCCACGCGCAGCTAAGTTTATGCTCCCATTCTTTACCTTACTTTAGCCGATGCTATAAGTCAGGGGTTCCTATAAACTGTAATAAAAGAAAATGGCCGACCGTATAGGAAAATTTATTTAAGGGGGGGGGCGCATGCTGTAGGGGTTAAATAATTGTCTTGGAAATGGACACACCGTAAAAAAAACACCAAAAAAAAAAAACAAATCACCGATTTTTTTTTTAAAACCCCACCGGGGGTAAATACCGGTATTAGGTCCAGGTATCGGTCTTATACCGGTATCTTAATTTTTACCGGTAATTTACCGTATCGGTATTGGTTCCCGCAAAAACAGGTATCGCCAAATACCGGTATTTCTTTAATACCGACATCACTAGCGGCGCGCTGCAGTGGTGCCAACCAGGGATGGGAATTTTGAAGCCCGCATTGGTGTACGGGTCACCAGGAATATACGTATTTTAAGATAGGATTATCGTTTACAACCTTAGGTAAAATATTATAGTCTGTAAAAGACCTTTTACTTCATTGAAATTCAGCGTTCCAAATGTTAAAAAAATATTCCACTTCACCAAAATAAATAAAATATCAATCTTGGACACATTTTCACACATCATAAATTATTTTTTAAACGGACAATAATAAATAAAATAAAAATAAAATAAAAAATCAGATATAAACGCATCATAAACGCCCCAAAAATGTATTCTAGAAACTCTAGCTATCATTCTCATAAGAAAAGAGGGAAATTCCTGTTCCTCCTCTCTTTAATGTTTATGCCTGTGTCAGGTGGCGCTTTTTAATTAGGGTGTCAGTTTATCATCGACTTATCACTCTCATGGTAGGAAGGGAAAGAACACAATTGCCTTTTCCCTTCACACACTGCGATGCGTAGAAGGAACAAAGTAATGGTTCCCGTTAGGAAAATCAGTTTATAATCTTTGTATTTGGCTAAGGTTAACCTTGACTAAAATACCCTCTCACAATCCGCGTCAAATGCGTGCAAGCACCGCTACAAGTTCATGTCATAACAAAGGACCAAAAGGTCAAACTGCAAAAAAACCCTCTCTCTCTTTCGTGGGAAAGGGTTGGACCACAGTTTTTTTTTTTTTTTTTTTGAAGCGCCATTTATTCAATTTTTGTATGACAAATGCTAATATATTTGTGAGCCCAATCTATCGTATTTTCTGTGTACGATTCACAACCATGCATCCGATACATAGTACAGATAGTCCAAAAAAAAAAAAAAAAAAAAAAAAAAAAAAAAAAACAAAAAAAAAAAAAAAAAATTATCGTACAAATACGATAATTATCGTACAGTTAACAACTCTGGGTGTCAACTCAAAACACTAATATTTGGTTCCAAATATTCTCTATAGAAACCAGAAAAGTGCTAACGTGTCCCTACGTACAAATGGCCAATATCCCCCACGGGCCTATTTCCCTCATGAAATAAAACAAAATGTTAAAAAAGGAAATGCAAACATAACGGTGTTTTTTTTATAAAGTGCACATTAGGGACCAGATAATGATGATCAGAAAATGTATATGATATAAACGGGAGTTAAACATGACTTTGCCAAATTATTTCTTCAACTTACAAGTTACCATGTGAATATAAAGCCAGGCACTTGGCAGAAGGACGAGGGAGAGCAAAAATGCCATCCCTACCCAAACGCAAGTTCTCGGTACCACTCCGGTCTTTGCTGGGCTCCTTCCAGAATATTGTTGGAGGGACAGTGTTGGTAAGTTACTCTCAACTCATGTGTGTGTGTGGTGCAGGCATGTGTGTGTGTTGTGTGTGTGTGTGTGGTGCAGGCAAATGAGTATGGTTGTGTGTGTGTGTGCAGGGCAGTGTGTGTGGCTGGTGTGTATGCAGGCCCAGTGTGTGCGTGTGTGTGTGTGCAGGCAGTGTCGTGCGTGTGTGCAGCAGGTGTGTGTGTGGTGAGGCCAGTGTGTTTGTGTGTGTGTGCAGGCAGTGTGTGTGTGTGTGTGTGCAGGCAGTGGTGTGTGTGTGTGTGTGGGCAGGGCAGTGTGTGTGTGTGTGTGTGCAGGCAGTGTGTGTGTGTGTGTGTGCAGGCAAGTTGTGTGTGTGTGCAGGCAGTGTGTGTGTGTGCAGGCAAGTGTGTGTGTGTGTGCAGGCAGTGTGTGTGTGTGCAGGCAGTGTTGTGTTTGTGTGCAAGGCAGTGTTTGCTGTGTGTTGTGCAGGCAGTTGTGTGTGTGTGTGCAGGCAGTGTGTGTGTGTGTGTGTGTGTTCAGGCAGTGTGTGTGTGTGTGAGGCAGTGTGTGTGTGTGTCGGGCAGGCCTGTGTGTGTGGCAGGCAGTGTGTGTATGTTGTGTGTGTGTGCAGGCAGTGTGTGTGGTGCTGTTTTTTTTAGGCAGTGTGGTGTGTGTGAATGCAGTGTGTGTGTGTGTGAGGGCAGTGTGTTTGTGTTGTGAAGGCAGTGTGTTGTTGAGTGCAGGGCCAATTATGACGGCAACACTTCCTATGGGGACAACTGCTGCTAGGGCAGTATGTAGATAAGGTAAATCACGTAGTATGTATAGGGCTCAAACTTGGCAATCAGTGATTACAAGAACGAATATTTGTTTATATCCTCGGTGCCTTGTGCCTTACACAGCTTCCCATTACCACAACTTAAGTTGTTAGGTCGATGTGATAAATATTTATTCTACACCTCGAAATAATGTACATAGTGCATGGCCCCTAAGAAGAAAAAACAGATACCAGGGTGACCAAATGGTGTCAGTCAAACGGGGTTGGGAATAAATAAGGGTGTGAAGCCAGAAGGTCGCCGCGCTAGGGCTGCGGGGCGTCACTCATCACCCAATACACCGGGGAGCGGAGGATCTCCGCTCTCTAGTTAATAAACTGTGGTGTGCCTATATTCAACAGTATTATGTAATAAGACCAGGAATGTCTACTTAATAAAAGCAGTGGAGGTCAGATGCGAAAAAAATGTAACATGATGAAAAAACTGAAAGAGTTCAAATCGGGACAGAGGAGTATCTACGGCCGAAATAAGAAAAACATTAATAAAATAAGGGGACGTGTTACTAGAGGTCGTTAGACTAACACGTGTTAGTTAGTTGTTATTAACCCATGGAGGTATAATAATAAGGAGGAGCAGAAACAAAACCCATTGACTCAACTTCAGTGAAACCAGCTCTGGCTCCGCCCCCTTGCTCAAAAGACATACAGGGAACAAGTCGGAAGTTGACCCAAAACAATGCTATCGGAAGATAAACGCGCGCCACTCACAGAAATCTAGATTTTACCATCATGCACGTCGTGCTCGCATATGGACTGCATCCAGAGAACCAGGAAATGATAGGCTTAACAGTTCATCGGTTCGTTAGAGATTTCGTGGTGGGGACCATGCCTTAAGGAGACTAGAAAAAACCTAGCTTAGATCTCAGGACAGAGTTTTAAAGAGAAGCAGATGCTGTTGTTGTAGGAGGTAATTCCAAGGAATTCACCTGGTTAATTCCTCTTTCATGATTTTTACCCATAAAACGAGTTCAGTATGACGAATGTAGGGGATTCTTGATGTTGTCACCAGAAATATTTATGAACAACATATTTATTTCCAAAAAACCTATGAGAAAAAAAGCTAACTAAAACCTCATGGGACTGTCAGGCACGCTTCTGAGTCGCCGTGGAAAGATTTGTACTTAATTTGGCTGCCGGTAAAACCCCATTCTGTAATTTTCATTATTAGTGTTAGAGTCAGTATTGTTAGATGTTACTGGTGTGTTTCATGTAGTGACGAGCATATTGTGACTTATAGGTAATTATATCTTACCAGGTTTCTTACCCGAGTGGGCTTTCCCAAAACCTGGAAGAATTAGGGCAACAGGAAAATCCGCTGCCACCTTAAGGCCGTAGTTCACACGAGCCTAACTATCATTCTCCGGCATATTTTGGTTTATTGCTACCAAAAGAGTGCCCTATATAAAAGTGTGCAAACGGTGTGGCGTGTGGGTCACACGGCGTTTCGGCTACGAGGCGTCTTTCCCTACCACGGAGTAGCTAAGGATTGTATTCTTCTATCTTCAGCTACTCTGCTTCTACTGGCATCTATTAAAATGGTCCCTTCCCTCTTCACCACTTCCCTTAATAACCATAAAATAAACCTTGCTGAATTCCTAAATCAAGTAATACTTAACACGCATATTCAATATTACTTCACGGTTCTCTATAGTAAAAAACACGAGCAGCCTATTAAATGCCTATTAAATTTCAGTTTTTATCCAACATTTTCCGTTATAACTTCGCTCCATCAACAACTCAAAAACTTAACTATATATATAAATCATACGTAAAAATTTGGCTAAGGGGCGCATTGGCCAAGACCTTGTGCACCAGACGTTGTTATAAAAGATGTGATAGTAAAATTGGGCCGAAAATCCCTGGCGTTTCTGGGTCTTGATGTTGTTTGGTTATGAGTGTTGTTCTTCCACGCCAGTATGGGTGGGGCGCCCCAGCCAGAGGATCCCGTTTGACAAAAACCATAAGATTTTGGAACTCCCGAGGTCTACGGACGTCGCGGGTTAACACCGGCGTCGGGCCCGGGTGCGTCCCTTTAAGGGTCGCCGCCCAGGACCGTTCGCAGCTCTTTTCAGAGACCCTGGCCCCCATTATCGGGGGGGCCGATGCTCTGTGTCGGAGCCAGTTTCCGGCTTTCCTCTGGAGCCTGGCCAGAAGTGGCCAGAACGTCGTCCCACAGAGAACTTTCTGACACCCAGACCCTCTACTTACGGCACCATGCGTCTGAAAGGCTGCAAACCTCATCCTCCGGAGCCTCCTTGGGTGAGGGCTTCCCGATGGCACCCGGTATTGGTGGGCCCACGGCCACGTGGGTCTGGGGAGGGGCCCAAGCCGATCCAGCGGCGCTTGGATTTCCCCATTGGAGAGGTCTTTTTCGGTAAATCAAAGGACTGTGCTTGGACGAAAAAAATACGGCTTATTATGTGCTTACTAAGTATTACTATTATGCTGCTACTACTACAACTACTCCCAACTGCTATAAGAAAAAGGTTAGGAGGTGGATGGAGGAGGAGGAGGAGGAAGAAGGGTGGAGCATTTTGGTGTGGGATGATAAATTTGGAAACAACAAGGCTGGTGAGAGCGTGGAAGCCTTGTTGATTGGCTGAAAAACTTTTTGAGAAATACGATGTTGATTCGCTGGGAGGTGTGACTTCATTGTACTCGCTAAAGGCCAATCAAGCTATCGAAGCCACATAGCGGACACCGTAGCGCCACTGCCATATCTCGTACCAGAATCCCCCCGAGCTCCGGGGTGTAGAAAATAGAGGAAAGGTTAGTTAAAGCTAGAACAGCCGTGCCCTTAACTTCTCTCTGAATGTCTGCCCAGCCGGCGGGAAGCCAGCAACAAAAGGTCGTATATCGCCAGCAAGACATCTTCTCATGACACCTAGAAATACTTTCTTTGGCCCTTACGACGGAAGCGACAAAAGCCTCCCTCGGTCGGTCGTAAAACGCGTGGGAAGGCGCTGAATGGCTAAGCGAGTAATGGACGATCATTCAATCCCCCCCCCTTCCATCATTAAGTCACCAGCCAATGACAAAACAGTTTTTAAAACTTCCTCGGACCAATCACGTACTCCAAATCCGTACTTATTATTATAGCATACCTCTTTTCAGCTCTTCTAGGTCTTAAAAGGAGGGAGCGTGGGCAGGAAAATGGTTTAATTTAAAACAATCAGGCTTCAGGGAACAGTGTTCTGAAAAATATACGAATAAAACAAAAGTTTAAAACAAAAAAATAACTAACATTTTCTAGTCTTTTAAGAAAAGTTATCTTACATGGAGTATACACTTATCACAATATCACAGGCAGTTAGCCCCGTACTTGTATATATTAGCATACCTTCTTTTCAGTCTTCCAAAGTTCTTGGAGGTGGGCAGGGCGCTGGTTTCATTGGACTGGTCCTGCTGTGACTGGTTGACTTCAATGGACTAGGGGACTGGTTCCTGCTTCATGATCTGTTCCTGAAAAATATAAATCAAATTATTTCACAAAAAAATTCGTCCCCTATATATGTCTAAACATTATAATTAGCACATTAATTATTGTAAAAACGCTAATCTTATTAACGACCTCATATGACTGCTGCGGATTTTTCTAGGGCGGGAGGGTTTCCCAGGAGGGCTGGGGCTCAGGATCCATTTCTGGCTCCGGCTCTGCTGTGCCGGACGGCACAAGGACTTTGGAAGTGGGTTCTGAAGGGAAACAATACACCGAGGGTTCAAGAAGCATCAAAATACATATTATGTAAATGAAAATTATCATCATATTTAATATTTTTATTTCGATACATTACTTTGCTTCAGTGTGGAGGCAAGCTGTTGCTGAGGTCAGGGACTTCCTTTTTTTTTTTTAACCCTCCAGAGAAAAACTTGCCTAAAATGAAAAAGTTAGGGCATAAAAAAAATTATAATTAACCATGTTAAAAGGATATAATCGAATTATGCATTGGTGGTTTTTTTTTTTTGTGCAGAGGAATATACGTAATATATCTATGGTCATCTACTACCCTATCTCATGGGGAGAAGTGTCGCTCGGGGAGTACCTCCAGGCCCAAGGGAGGATTGTCCGTGGTCCTGGGGAAGGGGAAGAGGTAATCCATCGTGAAAGGTCCATCTCTCCCAAGGACGATGTGGGGACAGAGGCAGGGGAAGAATCGAGATATTCTTGGTGAATTACCATTCTTCCACCCTCCCTTTTCCACCATAAACCTCTGTATCTCCCTGAGATCGTACAAACTCTCTTATCTTTACAGGATTTGTCGTAGTAGCGATCAGGCCGTGGCCAGGGCTGTGGCTCGCCGCCTGGTGCCAATCAAAAATTCCTTGATGGCTCCTGCTTCTCCCCCCTCAGTACGGACACAGGACATGCCTAGTGTACCGTGAGCTCCACTTCGTTCGGGCAGCCCCCCAGCCCTCAAAGAATGATTTTGTCATTATTTTTATCGCCTCCGTTCTTATGCAAGTTACCATACCCCTCTTCTGGAGTCCCTTGATAGGAAAACCAGGACCAGTGTTCTCGGTCCGCATCGCTCTATAAGCGTTTCTTTACACCCCAAAAAAATTATTTAATCACTTTGCAGTTTCTTGTGGGTGAAACGGGCCCACCCGACTGGTCCTGGAATACAAAGTATGATGAATATTTCAGAAGAATATAAGTCCATGACCAGGAAGGATAATATGAAACCATTGTTTAAATAGTGAAAATAAACAATTCTTTCCCTGCGGCATTGTTTGTGTGGTTGTTTTATCAACACAACGTAAGTCAGCTCTACGTTCAGTTAAATGACCCGCCGGGCATTTTTCAATTCGACACAGAGTAAACCGAGTTCAGCTCCTTTGAAATCGTCTAAGGGCTCGTGACAATAATGTACGTGATGATTGGCATCACGTACATGAATTGCCCGATTACGTCGATAAAAGGAAGGCGTCCTCATTTACTTCTGTGGCCCAGACGGATTCTATGATGGTTTCATGAAGTCTATGATACGGAACTTTTCTATGTTCTTCTTCTTTTTCTCAGCTTCTTCGGTGGTCATATCTTGCTTTACCGTGGTCGTTCATCATCATTGGTGGCCCGTGATGTAATACAAACTAAGGGACCAATGCTCTTAAAGTACACTAAGGTATGTGCTAAACTATAAGCGTATGTGACATACATTATCATGTTAGAACAAAAATAATTACTGTACTTACCCTTTGCCAAACTTACACGCAAGTCGCCTAGTCTTTCCAGTCTCTCATCAAGCAACGTTGACTATGCTTTATTAAAACTATTAATAATCTATGAATTTATTTATTGAGTCATAGTTACTTTCTCCTTCGTTTGTGGAGCTATAGGCACCGTTGTGAGGAACTCTGATGACTTTCGGACGCCACCTCAACACCATAGACCCGCTGACAGCACTATAGGCGACTTGGGCATGCAATATGGTTGTATAAGTGTGCTGAGGCGTCTTACGTCGCGTGTTGTTGGTTGGCTCATTGTCATTGCTGGTAGTGTGGGATAAGCCAGTCCCCGACCAGTAAAACGAGAAATTTGGTTATGGCGTCCGTAGACGAGGCGAGAAACCGTTTCCCACCCCTATCTTGATTTCTTTTACTTTGCTGTTCTAAGTGTTAGTTGGTTTGACGTATGTTTGAAACGGGTTGTACACTGGGGAAGAAAAATTAATCTATATATATAAATAAAGTATATATCTAATATTATTACATATATATAATAAATATATATATACTATATATAATATATATACTATATATATATTACTATATCATTATATTATATATATACTATATAATAGTATAAGTTGTTTATCATAATTTAGTATATATATAATTGTTTTATATATATATATATACTAGCCGCAAAGCCGTGCCCTCCGGGCGGACTTTTTGGCTAGCCTCCTGCGGAGGGATATTGGGTGGTGGGCCTTTAGGCACCACCACCTGGTGTTTGGTGGGCCTTCGGCCCACCAAACACGGACTCTCCAGATAGCCTCTTCTAACTTTCCTGAAATCATGGATGTAGAAATGTATGTATTCCCCCCACCCATTCACTAACCCCTTACCCATCACCCCCCACCCATTCACTCACCCATTACCCATCACCACACACCCATTCACTCACCCATTACCCATCACCCCCCACCTATTCCCTCACCCATCACCCATCACCCCCACCCATTCACTCACCCATCACCCACACCCATTACCCATCACCCCACCCATTCACTCACCCATTACCCATCACCCTACATCCTCAATCCATTACCCATCACCCTACACCCTACATACTTTCCTCAATTCTCGCAACCCACTTTTTTTTCACAATTATCGCTAATAGGCTGCTAAAAAAAAAAAAAAAAAGGGATCGGATCATCTCATAATTGGGCTTAAACCTTCCCCTGGTCAACCCGGTTCGAAAAATGTGCCATTTGAGGTGATTGCGCCACGGGGGGCGGAACCTATACCAGACACACACACCCCACACACACACACACACACACACACACACACCACACACACACCCGACAGACAGACAGACAGACAGCAGAACACACTTTCGCTTATATTTACCATTACCCATCACCCCCCACCTATTCCCTCCCCATCACCCATCACCCCCACCCATCACACCCCACCCATTCACTCACCCATCACCCCCCACCCATTACCATCACCCCCACCCATTCACTCACCATTACCCATCACCCTACATCAAAGGTTTTTTCAATTCTCGCAACCCACTTTTTTTCACAATTATCGCTAATAGGCTGCTAAAAAAAAAAAAAAAGTGATCGGATCATCTCTAATTGGGCTTAAAATCTTCCCCTGGTCAACCCGGTTCCAAAAATTTTGCCATATGAGGTGATTGCGCCACGGGGGGGGGAACCTATACCAGACAGACACACACACACACACACACACAGCAACAGACGACAGACAGACACACTTTCGCTTATATTTACTATTACCCATTACCCCTACCTATTCCCTCAACCATCACCCTCACCCCAACCCATCACCCCCCACCCATTCACTCCCCCATCACCCACACCCATTACCCATCACCCCACCCATTCACTCACCCATTACCCATCACCCTACATCAAGGTTTCCTCAATTCTCGCACCCACTTTTTTTTTTCAAATTATCGCTAATAGGCTGCTAAAAAAAAAAAAAAAAAAAAAAGGACCGAATCATCTCATAAATGGGCTTATGACATTCCCCTGGTCAACCCGGTTCCAAAATGTGCCATATTTAGGTGATTGCGCCACGGGGGGCGGAACCTATACCACACACACACACACCACACACACACCACAGACAGACAGACAGACACACTTTCGCTTATATTATTATAGATATATATATATATATAAAATATATATATATAATTATATATATATATATATATATATAATTGTTTTATATATATATATATATAATTGTTTTATATTTTTATATATATAATTGTTTATATATATATAATTTTATTATATATATAATATATATATTATATATAATTGTTTTATAATTATATATATATAAAATATATATATAATATATATATATTATATATATATATATTATATATATATATAGTGATACAATTGTATATTATACGTGTTTTTCATAGTTTTCTTCTTAATTGTAGTGTTATATCATTAATAGAAGGGAATTTACCTTACGATAATGCTTTTACCCACAAAATGTGTTTTTTTCAATGATTTTAGCTAGTTATCGGTGATATAAAAGCTGTTTTCCTACAAATTGAAGTATACAATCCTTTCTTTTAGAATAATTTGCACCTATAAGTAGCTTACATTACATTAAGCTATTAAATAGAAAGTCAGAGGTTTTTTATTGTGATATAACGGTATATTGCAAGCGTTTTTCATAGTTTTTTTGTAAACTGTAGCGTTTTTTTTTTATATACAATAGTTTTACTTATCATATTGCTATAAAACCCTAAAATGTAGTGTTTTCAATGACTTAGCTATTTATCGTTGATATACAGCTGTTTTCCTACAATTGAAGTGTAAAAACCTCTTTTTTGAATAATTTTTCACCTATAAGTAGCTTACATTACATTAAGCTAATAAATAGAAGGTAAGAGGTTATTTATTGTGATATAACGGTATATTTGGGAAGCGTTTTTCATAGTTTCTTGTAAACTGTAGCGTATTGTATATATACAAGTATTTTTTCTTATCATATTGCTATAAACCCAAAAAATGTAGTGTTTTCAATGATTTTAGCTAGTTATCAGTGAAGATTGTTTTTTTCTACAATTGAAGTATATTTCTTTATATCTGTAGGTAAATAGCTTTTTATATTTGCTACAACTATATTTTTACAAAATTAATAGCTAAAAATATGTATTTTTTCATGAAATTTTTGATATCAATTTTAATCTTATAAACAATGTTTTTTTTTAAAATATTTTAATGTATTTTTGAAATGCTAATAATGTCAAAATTTGACATAATTCAGCACTTTTACACAACTATGTTTTACCAAAATTATGAGCTTAAAATTGTATTTTTCATGAATTTTATGTATCAATTTTATTCTTAAAAAAAACGTTTTTTTCAAGTGTTTTAATGTATTTTTGAAGGGCTAAAAAATGTCAAAAATTGACATTATTCAGCCCTTTTTATGATAGAGAAATTCAAAATGTGGATTTATAGTTGTTTTCGTTAGAAATTGCTATTTTGAACAACTGTAATCTTATAATAGGAGTTTGAGACTCTATATTGTGATACAATTGTATATTATACTGTTTTTTCATAATTTTTTTTCTTAATTTAAGTGTTATATCATTAATAAAGGAATTTACCTTATGATAATGCTTTTATACCCTCAAAATGTGTTCTTTTCAATGATTTTAGCTAGTTATCGGGGTATATAGCTGTTTTCCTACAAATTGAAATATACAATCCTTTTTTTTTTGAATAATTTTGACCTATAAGTAGCTTACATTACATTAAGCTAATAAATAGAAGAGTAAAGAGGGTTTTTTATTGTAATATAACGGTATATTGCAAGCGTTTTTCATAGTTTCTTGTAAACTGTAAACGTTATTGTTATATATACAAGTAGTTTTTAATTATCATATTGCTATAAACCCATAACATTTTGTGTTTTCAATGATATTAGCTATTTTTTCGGTGATATATAGCTATTTTCCTACAAATTGAAGTATAAATCCTCTTTTTAGAACAATTTGCACCTATTAGTACTTACATTACATTAAGCTATTAAATAAAGAGTAAGAGGTTATTTATTGTGATATAACGGTATATTGCAGGCGTTTTTCATAGTTTCTTCTAAACTGTAGCGTTATTGTATATATACAAGTAGTTTTACTTATTATATTGCTATAAACCCATAAAAAGTAATAATTTCAATTATTTTAGCTAGTTATCGGTGATATATAGCTTTTTTTCCTACAAATTGAAGTAAAAAATCCTCTTTTTAGAATAAATTTGCACCTATAAGTAGCTTACATTACATTAAGCTATTAAAATTGAAGAGTAAGAGGTTATTTATTGTGATATAACGGTATATTGCAAGCGTTTTTCATAGTTTCTTGTAAAATGTGCGTTTTTGTATATATACAAGTAGTTTACTTATCATATTGCTATAAACCCATAAATGTAGTGTTTTTCAATGATCTTAGCTATTTATCGTGATATACAGCTGTTTTCCTACAAATTTTAAGTGTAAAATCCTTTTTTTTTAGAATAATTTGCACCCATAAGTAGCTTACATTACATTAAACTTATAAATTAGAGAGTAAGAGATTATTTATTGTGATATAAAGTATATTGCAAGCGTTTTTCATAGTTTTCTTCTAAACTGTAGCGTTATTGTATATATACAAGTATTATACTTATTATATTGCTATAAAACCCCTAAAAAGTAGTGTTTTCAATGATTTTAGCTAGTTATCAGTGATATATAGCTGTTTTCCTACAAATTGAGGTACAAATCCCTTTTTAGAATAATATGCACCTATAGTAGCTTACTTACATTAACTATTAAATAGAAGAGTAAGAGGTTATTTATTGTGATATAACGGTATATTTCAAGCGTTTTTCATAGTTTTCTTGTAAACTGTAGGGGTTTTGTATATATACAAATATTTTACTTATCATATTGCTATAAACCCATAAAATGTAGTGTTTTCAATGATTTTAGCTAGTTATCAGTGAAGAGTGGTTTTTTTCTACAAATTTTAAGTAATTTTCTTTATATCTGTAGCAAATAGCTTTTTATATTTGCTACAACTATATTTTATAAAATTAAAAGCTAAAAAAATGTATTTTTCATGAAAATTTTGATATCATTTTAATCTTAAAACACATGTTTTTTTCAAGAATTTTAATATATTTTTGAAATGTAAATAATGTCGAAATTTTACATATTCAGCACTTTTACACAACTATATTTTACAATGTTATCAGTTAAAATAGAATTTTTCATGAAATTTAGGTATCAATTTTAATCTTAAAAAAATGTTTTTTCAAGTGTTTTAATGTATTTTTGAAGCCTAAAAAATTTCGAAATTTGACATTATTCAGCACTTTTAGACAACTATATCTTCCAATATTATGAGCTTAAAATATGTATTTTTCATGTAATTTATGTATCATTTTTTTTCTTAAAAACAACGTTTTTTTAAGTGTTTTATTGTATTTTTGAAGGGCTAAAAGATGTCGAAAATTGACATTATTCAGCTTTTTTTTTTATAGAGAAATTCAAAATGTGGAATTATAGTTTTTTTTCGTTAGAAATTGCTATTTTAAACTACTGTAAGCTTATAATAGGAGTTTGAGACTCCATATTGTGATAGAAATTTTATATTATACGTGTTTTTTCATAGTTTCTTCTTTTAAATTTTAAATGTTATATCATTTAAAAGAAGGGTTTTTCCTTTGATAAAGCCCTTTTTACCCACAAAAAGGGGTTCTTTTCAATGGTTTTTTTGCTAATATTGGGGATATATAGCTGTAAATTTTACAAATTGAAGTTTACCCAAACCTTTTTTTTGAAAAATTTTTGGGCCCTATAATTACTTACTTTACATTAAACTAATAAATAGAAGATTTAAAAGGGGTTTTTTTGTGATATAACGGGATTTTTGCCAAAGGTTTTTTTTATAGTTTCTTGTAAAATGTAAACGTTTTTGTATTTCAAGTAGTTTTACTTATCATATTGCTTTTAAACCCATAAAATGTAGTGTTTTCAATGATATTAGGGTATTTTTCGGTGATATTACTATTTTCCTACAAATTGGAAATATAAAATCCTCTTTTTAGAATAAATTTGCAACCCATAAGTACTTAAAATTCATTTAAACTGTTTAAAAGAAGAGTAAGAGGTTTTTATTGTGGGTATAACGGTAAAATTGCAAGCGTTTTTCATATTTTTTTTCTAAAATTAGCGTTATTGTATATATCCAAATATTTTTTCTTATTATATTGCTATAAACCCATAAAAATTTTAGGGGTTTTTTAATGATTTTTTGCTAGTTTTTCAGTGATATATAGGCCCGTTTTCCCACAAAATTTAAATATAAATCCTCTTTTTAGCATAATTTTTCACCTATAAAATAGCTTTTCCCTTACATTAAAACATTAAAAAGAAGAGTAGATTTTTTTTTGTGATATAAAGGTATATTGCCCGCGTTTTTTTATAGTTTTTTTGAAAATGTACGTTTTGTAAAATATACAAATTTGTGATCCCTTTTTATATTGCTTAAAAAACCCCTAAAATGTAGTGTTTTCAAAGATTGTTTGCTAGTAATCAGTGAAATAGCTGTTTTCCTACAAATTGAAGTATAAAAACCTCTTTTTTTTAATAATTTTTTCACCCATAAGTAGCCTTTCATTACCTTTTAAACTATTAAAAAAGGGAAAAGTCCCGAGGTATTTTTTGTGGGTATAACGGTATATTGCACGCGTTTTTTTTATAGTTTTCTTTTAAAATGTAGCGTTTTTTGTATATAACCCGGTAGGGTTTTAAATTATTATATTGCTATAAACCCATAAAATTTTAGGGTTTTTTAAAGATTTTAGCTAGTTTTTCAGTGGGGGTATACTGTTTTCCCCACAATTGAAGTATAAAATCCTCTTTTTTGAATAATTTTTCAACCTATAAATAGGGTTACATTTCATTAAGCATTAAATAGAAGAGTAAAAGGGTTTTTTTTTGTGATATAACCCATATTGCCAACGTTTTTCCCTAGTTTTTTTGTAAACTGTACGTTTTTTTGTATATATACAAAATAAATTTTTACTTTCATTGCTATAAACCCCTAAAAAGTAGTTTTTTAATGATTTTGCTAGTTATCAGTGAAAGTTTTTTTTTTCTACAAAATTGGAAAAAAAATAATTTTTTTTATATTGTAGCTAAAAAAAGCTTTTTAATTTGCTACAACTATATTTTTTTAAAAATTTAAAAGCTAAAAATATTATTTTTCATGAATTTTAAAATATCAATTTTTTTTTTAAAAACAAAGTTTTTTTTAAGAATTTTTAAAATATTTTTTAAATGCTAAATAAAGGCGAAATTTTACATTTTTTCAGCACTTTTACACACTATATTTTAAAAATGTTATCAAATTTAAAAATATGTATTTTTCATGTAATTTATGTATCAATTTTATTCCTAAAAAAAACGTTTTTTTAAGTGTTTTAATGTACTTTTGAAGGGCTAAAAAATGTCGAAAATTGACATTATTCAGCCCTTTTAGAAGAAATAGAGATAGAGATTAGATAGAGAAATTCAAAATGTGGAATTATAGTTGTTTTCGTTAGAAATTGCTATTTTAAACTACTGTAAGCTTATAATAGGAGTTTGAGACTCTATATTGTGATACAATTGTATATTATACGTGTTTTTCATAGTTTCTTCTTAATTGTAGTGTTATATCATTAATAGAAGGAATATACCTTATGATAATGCTTTATACCCACAAAATGTGTTCTTTTCAATGGTTTTAGCTAGTTATTGGTGATATATAGCTGTATTGCTACAAATTGAAGTTTACAATCCTTTTTTTAGAATAATTTGGACCTATAAGTAGCTTACTTTACATTAAGCTAATAAATAGAAGAGTAAGAGGGTATTTATTGTGATATAACGGTATATTGCAACCGTTTTTCATAGTTCTTGTAAACTGTAGCGTTATTGTATTATACAAGTAGTTTTACTTATCATATTGCTATAAACCCATAAAATGTAGTGTTTTCAATGATATTAGCTATTTATCGGTGATATATAGCTATTTTCCTACAAATTGAAGTATAAAATCCTCTTTTTAGAATAATTTGCACCTATAAGTAGCTTACATTACATTAAGCTAGTAAATAGAAGAGTAAGAGGTTATTTATTGTGATATAACGGTATATTGCAAGCGTTTTTCATAGTTTCTTCTAAAATGTAGCGTTATTGTATATATACAAGTAGTTTTACTTATTATATTGCTATAAACCCATAAAATGTAGTGTTTTCAATGATTTTAGCTAGTTATCAGTGATATATAGCTGTTTTCCTACAAATTGAAGTATAAAATCCTCTTTTTAGCATAATTTGCACCTATAAATAGCTTACATTACATTAAGCTATTAAATAGAAGAGTAAGAGGTTATTTATTGTGATATAAACGGTATATGCAAGCGTTTTTCATAGTTCTTGTAAACTGTAGCGTTATTGTTATATACAAGTAGTGATACTTATTATATTGCTATAAACCCATAAATGTAGTGTTTTCAATGATTGTAGCTAGTAATCAGTGATATATAGCTGTTTTCCTACAAATTGAAGTATAAAATCCTCTTTTTTGAATAATTTGCACCTATAAGTAGCTTACATTACCTTAAGCTATTAAATAGAAGAGTCAGAGGTTATTTATTGTGATATAACGGTATATTGCACGCGTTTTTCATAGTTTCTTCTAAACTGTAGCGTTATTGTATATATACAGGTAGTTTTACTTATTATATTGCTATAAACCCATAAAATGTAGTGTTTTCAATGATTTTAGCTAGTTATCAGTGATATATAGCTGTTTTCCTACAAATTGAAGTATAAAATCCTCTTTTTAGAATAATTTGCACCTATAAGTAGCTTACATTACATTAAGCTATTAAATAGAAGAGTAAGAGGTTATTTATGTGATATAACGGTATATTGCAAGCGTTTTCATAGTTTCTTGTAAAACTGTAGCGTTATTGTATATATACAAGTAGTTTTACTTATCATATTGCTATAAACCCATAAAATGTAGTGTTTTTAATGATTTTAGCTAGTTATCAGTGAAGAGTGGTTTTTTTCTACAAATTGAAATATATTTCTTTATATCTGTAGCTAAATAGCTTTTTATATTTGCTACAACTATATTTTATAAAATTAATAGCTAAAAATATGTATTTTTCATGAAATTTAGATATCAATTTTAATTTTAAAAACAATGTTTTTTCAAGAATTTTAATATATTTTTGAAATGCTAAATAATGTCGAAATTTTACATTATTCAGCACTTTTACACAACTATATTTTACAATGTTATCAGTTAAAAATATGTATTTTTCATGTAATTTATGTATCAATTTTATTCCTAAAAACAACGTTTTTTCAAGTGTTTTAATGTACTTTTGAAGGGCTAAAAAATGTCGAAAATTGACATTATTCAGCCCTTTTAGAAGAAATAGAGATAGAGATTAGATAGAGAAATTCAAAATGTGGAATTATAGTTGTTTTCGTTAGAAATTGCTATTTTAAACTACTGTAAGCTTATAATAGGAGTTTGAGACTCTATATTGTGATACAATTGTATATTATACGTGTTTTTCATAGTTTCTTCTTAATTGTAGTGTTATATCATTAATAGAAGGAATATACCTTATGATAATGCTTTATACCCACAAAATGTGTTCTTTTCAATGGTTTTAGCTAGTTATTGGTGATATATAGCTGTATTGCTACAAATTGAAGTATACAATCCTTTTTTAGAATAATTTGGACCTATAAGTAGCTTACTTTACATTAAGCTAATAATAGAAGAGTAAGAGGGTATTTGATTGTGATATAAAACGGGGGGTAACAAATATTGCAAGCGTTTTTCATAGTTTCTTGTAAACTGTAGCGTTATGTATATTACAAGTACTTTAACTTATCATATTGCTATAAATCCATAAAATGTAGTGTTTTCAATGATATTAGCTTATTATCGTGATATATGCTATTTTCCTACAAATTGAAGTGTAAAATCCTCTTTTATAATAATTTGCACCTATATGTTAGCTTACTTACATTACCTATAACTAGAAGAGTCAGAGTTTATTTATTGTGGGATATGAACGGTATAATTGCAAGCGTTTTTCATAGTTTCTTGTAAACTGTAGCGGTTTTGTATATATACCAAGTAGTTTTACTTATCATAATTCTAATAAACCCTAAATTAGTGTTTTCAATGATTTTAGCTAGTTTACAGTGAGATATACTGTTTTTCCTACAAATTGACGTATAAAATCCTCTTTTTAGTATAATTTGCACCTATAATTAGCTTACATTACATTAAGCTATTAAATAGAGGAGTAGAGGTTCTTTATTGGATATAACGGTATAATTTCAAGCGGGGGTTTGTCATAGTTTCGTTGTAACTGTCGGCGTTTTTTGTATATATACAAGTATTTTTACTTATCATATTGGCTATAAACCACATAACATGTAGTGTTTCAATGATCTTAGCTGATTTATCGGTGATATACAGTTGTGGTTTTCCTACAAATTGAAGTGTAAAATCCTCTTTTTAGAATAATTTGCACCTATAAATTAGCTTAACATGTACTTAAGCTATAAATAGAAGGTCAGAGGTTATTTATTGTGATATAACGGTATATTGCAAGCGTTTTTTCATAGTTTCTTGATAAACTTAGCGTTTTGTATATATAAAAAACAAGTAGTTTTTACTTAATCATATTTTTATAAACCCTAAAATGTAGTGTTTTTAATGATTTTAGCTAGTTATCGTGATATAGCTGTTTTCCCTAGCAAATTGAAGTATAAAATCCTCTGTTTAGTATAATTTTTGCCCCTATCAGTAGCTTACCATTACTTAGCTATTAATAGAAGAGTAAAAGGTTTATTTAGTGGTGATATCCGGTATATTGCCAAGCGTTTTCATAGTTTCCTTAGTAAACTGTAGCGTTATTGTATATATAACAAGTAGTTTTACTTTCATAATTGCTATAAACCCAAAAAATGTAGTGTTTTCAATGATTTTTAGCTAGTTATCAGTTGAAGAGTTGTTTTTTCTACAAATTGAGTATATTTCTTTTATATATTGGGGGGGTACTAAATACTTTTTATATTTGCGCACTATATTTACAAAATTTAATACTTAAAATATGTATTTTTGAATGTAATTTATGTATCAATTTTATTCCTAAAAACAACGTTTTTTCAAGTGTTTTAATGTACTTTTGAAGGGCTTCAAAAATGTCGAAAATTGACATTATCAGCCCTTTTAGAAGAAATAGGATGGAGATTAGATAGAGAACTTCAAAATGTGGAAATTATAGTTGTTTTTCAGTTAGAAAATTGCTATTTTAAACTACTTGTCAGCTTAAATAGGAGTTTGGAGCTCTATATTGGTGATACATTGCTATATTATACGGTGTTTTTCAATAGTTTCTTTCTTAATTGTAGTGTTATAATATTAATAGAAGGAATATAACTTATGATAATGCTTTATACCCACAAAATGTTTCTTTTTCAATGGTTTTAGTCTAGTTATTGGTGATAATAATAGGCTGTATTGCTACAAATTGAAGTATACAATCCTTTTTTAAGATAATTTGGACCTATAAGTAGCTTACTTTACATTAAGCTTATAAATGAAGAGTAAAGAGGGTATTTTATTGTGTATATAACGGTAGATTGCAACGTTTTTCATAGTTTCTTGTAAACTGTAGCGTTATTGTATATATTACAGTACTTTTAACTTATCATATTGCATAATCCCAAAAATGTAGTGTTTCAATGATTTTTAGCTAGTTATCAGTGAAGAGTTTGTTTTTTTCTACAAATTGAAGTCATATTTCCTTATATCTGTAGCTAAATAGCTTTTTTATATTTGCTAAAACTATATTTTACAAAATTCAATAGCTAAAATATGTATGTTTTCATAAAATTTTATGTATCATTTTAATCTTAAAACAAAGTTTTTTCAGGTTTTAATATATTTTTGAAAGCCTAAAAAATGTCGAATTTTGACAATATTCAGCACTTTTTACACAACTATACTTTACAATATTATTACTTAAAATATTTATTTTTTCATGTAATTTATGTATCAATTTTATTCTTAAAAACAACGTTTTTTCAATGTTTTTAATGTATTTTTTGAAAGGCTGAAAAATGTCAAAAATTGACCGTTATTCAGCCATTTTAGAAGAAATAGGTAGAGATTAGATAGAGAAATTCAAATGTGGAATTATAGTTTGTTTTCGTTAGAAATTGATATTTTAAAACTACTGTAACCTTTAATAGGCGTTTTGAGCCTCTATATTGTTATACAATTGTATATTTACGTGTTTTTTTCATAGTTTCTTGCTAATTGGTAGGTGTTATATCATTATAAGAAGGAAATACCTTATGAATAATGCTTTTCCCAAAAAATTTGTTCTTTTCAATGATTTAGCTAGTTATCGTGATATATAGCTGTTTTCCTACAAGTTGAAGTAAACAATCCCTTTTTTTAGATAATTTGCACCTATAATTACTTACATTATCATAAGCTAATAAATAGAAGAGTCAGAGGTTATTTATTGGATATAAACGGTATATTGCAAGCGTTTTTTCAATGTTGCGGATTGTAAACCTGTAGCGTTAATTGTAATTATACCAGTAGTGATTACTTATTAGATTGCTATTAAACACATAAAATGTAGTGTTTTCAATATTGTAGCTATTTATCAGTGATATATACTGTTTTCCTACAAATTGAAGTATAAAATCCACTTTTATGAATAAGTTGCACTATAATAGCTTACATTACATTAAGCTATTAAAATAGAAGGTCAGAGGTTATTTATGGTGATATAACGTATATTGCAAGCGTTTTTCATAGTTTCTTCTAAACTGTAGCGTTATTGTATATATACAGGTAGTTTTTACTATTGTATTATTGCTATAAACCCACAATGTGTTTCTGTTCAATGATTTTAGCTAGTTTAGCGTGATTATAGCTGTTTCCTACAAAATTGAAGTATACAATCCATTCTTTAGCATAATTTGCACCTATAAGTGCTTACATTACATTAATGCTATTAAATAGAAGAGTAAGAGGTTATTTATTGTGTATAACGGTATATTGCAAGCGTTTTTCCATAGTTTCCTTGTAAACTGTACGTTATTGTATATTAAAGTCTTTTACTTTCATATTGCTATAAACCCAAAAAATGTAGTGTTTTTCATGATTTTAGCTACTTATCAGTGAGAGTGGGTTTTTTCTACAAATTGGAAGTATATTTCTTTATATCTGTAGCTAAAATAGCTTTTTTTATATTTGCTGCAACTATCTTTTACAAAATTATAGCTAAAAATATGTACTTTTCATAAAATTTATGTATCAATTTTAATCTTAAAACAACGTTTTTTTCAGTGTTTTAATGTATTTTTGAAAGCCTAAAAAATGTCGAAATTAGAACAATTATTCAGCAGCTTTTACACACTATATTTTACAATATTATGAGCTTAAAAATGTATTTTTTCATGTAATTTATGTATCAATTTTATCTTAAAAACACGTTTTTTTCACAGTGTTTTAATGTTATTTTTGAAGGGCTAAAAATGCCGAAAATTGACATTATTCAGCTCTTTTTGATAGAGAAATTTCAAATTTGGAATTATAGTGGTTTTTCGTTGAAATTGCTATTTTAAAACTACTGTAAGCTTATAGATCAGTTTGAGACTCTATATTTAGTGATACAATTGTATATTTACGTGTTTTTCATAGTGTTCTCTTATTGTAGTGTTATATCATTAATATAAGGAATTTACCTATGATAATGCTTTATACCCACAAAATGTGTTCTTTTCAAGATTTTAGCTAGTTCCGGTGATATTAGCTGTTTTCTACATTGAAGTATAAACATCCTTTCTTTTAGAATAATTTGCACCTATAAGTAGCCTTACATTACATTAAGCTATTAAATAGAAGAGTCAGAGGTCATTTATTGTGATATAACCGGTATATTGCAAGCTTTTTTCCATAGTCCTCTTGTAAAATGTAGCGTTTTTGTTTATATACAAGTAGTTTTTACTTATCATATTGCTTATAAACCCATAAAATGTAGTTGTTTTCAAGATCTAGCTATTTATCGTTGATATACAGCTGTTTTCCTAACAAATTGAGTGTACAATCCTCTTTTTAGAATAATTTGCCCTATAGTAGCTTACATTACATTAAGCTATAAATAGAGAGTAAGAGAGTTATTTATTGTGATATAACGGTATATTGCAAGCGTTTTTCATAGTTTTCTTGTAAACTGTAGCGTTATTGTATATATACAAGTTACTTTTACATTATCACTATTGCTATAAACCCAAAAAAAAAATGTAGTGTTTTCCATGATTTTTAGCTAGTTTATCATTGAGAGTTGTTTTTTCTACAAATTGCGGATATTTCTTTATTCTGTAGCTAAATAGCTTTTTATATTTTGCTGCAACTATATTTTACAAAATTAATAGCTAAAAATATGTATTTTTCATAAAATTTATGTATCAATTTTTAATCTTAAAAATAACGTTTTTTCAAGTGTTTTAATGTATTTTTGAAAGCCTAAAAAATGTCGAAATATTACATTATTCAGCACTTTTACACACTATATTTTACAATATTAATGAACTTAAATATGTATTTTTTTCATGTAATTTAATGTATCAATTTTATTCTTAAAACAACGTTTTTTCAGTGTTTAATGTATTTTTGAGGCAAAAAAAATGTCGAAAATTTTACATTATTCAGCCCTTTTAGAAGAAATAGAGATAGAATTAGATAGAGAAATTCAAATGTGGAAATTATAGTTGTTTTTCGTTAGAATTTGCTATTTTAAACTACTGTAAGCTTATAATATGATTTTTGAGACTCCTATATTGTGATCAATTGTATTTATACGTGGTTTCATAGTTTCTTCTTAATTGTAGTGTTATTCATTAATAGAAGGATACTTATGATAATGCCCTTTATAACCCCAAAATGTGTTCTTTTCAATGTTTTAGCTAGTTATTGGTGATATCTAGCTGTATTGGCCTACAAATGGAAGTATACAATCCTTTTTTAGAATATTTGGAACTATAATAGCTTACTATACATTAAGGCTACTAATACGAAAGATAAGAGGGTATTTATTGTGATATACGTTATATTGCAAGCGTTTTTCATAGTTTCGTGTAAACTGTAGTTTTATTGTATATATACAAGTAGTTTAATTATCATATTGCTATAAACCCATAAAATTGTATTGTTTTCATGATATTAGCTATTTATTCGGTGATATATAGCTATTTTCCTCCAATTGAAGTTAATAAAATCTCTTTTTAGAACAATTTGGCACCTCTTAGTACCTTACATTTACATTAATCTATTAAATAGAAGAGTAAGAGGCTAATTTATTTTGATATAACGGTAATTGAAGGCGTTTTCATAGTTTCTTCTAAACTGTAGCGTATTGGTAAATATACAAGTATTTTTACTTATTATTAGCTATAAACCCATAAAATGTAATTTTTTCAATGATTTTAGCTAGTTATCATTGATATATGGCGTGTTTTCCTCACAATTGAAGTATAAAATCCTCTTTTTAGAATAATTGCACCTATAAGTATCTTCATTACATTAGCATTAATAGAGGAGTAAGAGGTTATTTATTTGATATAACGTATATGCAAGCGTTTTTTTCATAGTTTTCTTTGTAAACTGTAGGCGTTATTGTAATATATACAGTAGTTTGTTACTTATCATTTGCTATAAACCCAAAAAATGTAGTGTTTTCAATGATTTTAGCTAGTTATCAGTGAAGAGTTGTTTTTTCTACAAATTGAAGTATCTTTCTTTATATCTGTACCCTAAATAGCTTTTTTATATTTGCGTACAACTATATTTTACAAAATTAATAGCTAAAAAATATGTATTTTTCATGAAATTTCGATATCAATTTTAATCTTATAAACAATTTTTTCAAGTATTTTAATGTATTTTTGAATGCTAATAATGTCAAAATCTGACATGATTCAGTGGACTTTTACACACTATGTTTTACAATATTATGAGCTTAAAATATGTATTTTTCTTAAATTTATGTATGCAATTTTATTCTTAAAACAACGTTTTTTCAGTGTTTTAATGTTTTTTGAGGGCTCAAAAATGTCGAAAATTTTGACATTATTCAGCCCTTTTTATGTAGAGAAAGTCAAAATGTGGATTTAAGTTGTTTTTCGTTTAGAAATTGCTATTTGAACTACTGTAAGCTTATAATAGGAGTTTGAGACTCTATATTGTGATACAATTGTATATTATACGTGTTTTTTCATATTTTTCTTCTTAATTTAAGTTATATCATATAGAAGGAATTTACCTTATGATATGCTTTATACCCTCAAAATGTGGTTCTTTTTCAATGATTTTAGCTAGTTATCGGTGATTATATGCTTGTTTTCCTCCAAATGAAGTATACATATTCCTTTTTTTTAGAATACTTTGACCTATAGTAGCTTCCATTACATTAAGCTAATAATAGAGAGTAGAGGTTTATTTATTGGGTAATATAACGGTATATTGCAAGCGTTTTTATAGTTTCCTTGTAAACTTAGCGTTATTGTATATATACAAGTAGTTTTTACTTATCGATTGCTATAAACCCATAAATGTAGTTGTTTTCATGATATTAGCTATTTATCGGTGAATGTATAGCTTATTTCCTACAAATTTAAGTATAAAATCCTCTTTTAGAACATTGCACCTATTAATATCTTAATTACATTAAGCTCATTAATAGAAGAGTAAGAGGTTTTTATTGTGATAAACGGGTATATTTACAGGCGTTTTTCATAGTTTTTACTTCTAAACTGTAGCGTTATCGTATTATACAAGTAGTTTTACTTATTATATTGCTATAACCCATAAAAATGTAATAATTTCAAATTATTTTAGCTAGTTATCGTGATATATAGTCTGTTTTCCTACAATTGAGTAAAAAATCCTCTTTTTTAGAATATTTGGCACCTATAAGTACTTAAAATTACAATAAGCTTTTAAATAGAAAGAGTAAGAGGTTATTTATTGTATTATAACGGTATATTGCAAGCGTTTTCATAGTTGTCTTGTAAACTGTAGCGTTTTTGTATATATCCAAGTAGTTTTTACTTATCATATTGCTATAAACCCATAAAATGTAGTGTTTCAATGATCTTAACTATTATCGTGATATCAGCGTTTTCCTACAAATTGAAGTGTAAATCCTCTTTTTAGAATAATCTGCACCTATAAGTAGCTTACATTACATTAAGCTTATAATAGAAAGTAAGAGGTTTATTATTTGTGATATAACGTATATTGCAATCGTTTTTCATAGTTTCTTCTAACTGCTAGCGTTATTGTATATAACAGGTATTCTACTGTATTATATTGCTAGAAACCCATAAAATGTAGTGTTTTCAATGATTTTAGCTAGTTATCAGTGATATATAGCTGTTTTTCCCTACAATTGAGGTACAAAATCCTCTTTTTTAGAATAATATGCACCTACGTATATTAGCTGTACATTCATTAAGCTATTAAATTAGAAGAGTAAGAGGTTTATTTATTGTGAATATAACGGTAGATTGCAATCTTTTGTAAAAAAAAAAAAAAAAAAAAAAAAATTTTTTCTTGTAACTGTAGCGTTATTGTATATATACCAAGTAAGTTTTACTTTATCTTTGCTATAAACCATAAAATGTAGTGTTTTCCAATGATTTTTAGCTAGTTATCAGTGAAGAGTGGGTTTTGTTTTCTACAAATTGGGAAGTATAATTTCTTTATATCTGTAGCTAATAGCTTTTTATAATTGCTACAACTATATTTTTATAAATTAAATCAGCTAAAAATATGTATTTTTCATGAATTTAGATATCAATTTTAATCTTTAAAAACATGTTTTTTCAAGAATTTTAATGTAATTTTTGGAATGCCTAAATGATTGTCCAAATGTTACATTATTCCGTCACTTTTACACAACTATATTTTCCAATGTTATCAGTTAAAAATATGATTTTTCATGAAATTTAGGTATCAAGTGTTTAATCTTAAAAAAAACGTTTTTTCAAGTGTTTTAATGTATTTTTTGAAGGCCTAAGAAATTCGAAATTTGACATTATTCAGCACTTTTACACACTATATTTTCCAATATTGAGCTTAAAATGGTATTTTCATGTATTTATGTATCAATTTTATTCTTAAAACAACGTTTTTTTCAAGTGTTTTAATGTTTTTGAAGGGCTAAAAGATGTCCGAAAATTGACATTATTTCAGCTCCTTTTTTTTTTATAGAGAATTCAAAATGTGAATTATAGTTGTTTTTCCGTTAGAAATTGCTATTTTAAACTACTGTAAGCTAAATAGGAGTTTGAGACTCTATATTGTGATAGATTGTATCTTATACGTGTTTTTCATAGTTTCTTCTTAATTGTATTGTTATTATCATTCATAGAATGGAATTTACCTTATGATAATGCGTTATAACCCACAAAATGCTGTCTTTTCAATGGTTTTTAGCTAGTTATCGGTGATACTATAGCTGTATTGCTACAAATGAGTTTTACAATCTTTTTTTAGAATAATTGGACCTATAAGTAGCTTACTTTGACATTAAGCTAATAAATAGAAAGTAGAGGTATTTATTGTGATATAACGGTATATTTGCAAGCGTTTTTCATATTTTCTTGTAAACTGTAGCGTTATGTATAGATCAAGTAGTTTTACTTATCATATTGGCTATAGAACCCATAAAATGTAGTGTTTTCATGATATTCTATTTATTGGTGATATATAGCTATTTTTCCTACAAATTGAAATATAAAATCCTCCTTTTAGAACAATTTGCACCTATTAGTAGCTTACATTACATTAAGCTATTAAATAGAAGAGTAAGAGGTTATTTATTGTGATATAAAGGTATATTGCAGGCGTTTTTCATAGTTTCTTCTAAACTGTAGCGTTATTGTAAATATACAAGTATTTTTACTTATTATATTGCTATAAACCCATAAAATGTAATAATTTCAATGATTTTAGCTAGTTATCAGTGATATATAGCTGTTTTCCTACAAATTGAAGTATAAAATCCTCTTTTTAGAATAATTTGCACCTATAAGTAGCTTACATTACATTAAGCTATTAAATAGAAGAGTAAGAGGTTATTTATTGTGATATAACGGTATATTGCAAGCGTTTGTCATAGTTTCTTGTAAACTGTAGCGTTTTTGTATATATACAAGTAGTTTTACTTATCATATTGCTATAAACCCATAAATGTAGTGTTTTCATGATCTTAGCTATTTATCGGTGATATACAGCTGTTTTTCCTACAATTGAAGTGTAAAATCCTCTTTTTAGAATAATTTGCACCTATAAGTAGCTTACATTACATTAAGCTAATAAATAGAAGAGTCAGAGGTTATTTATTGTGATATAACGGTATATTGCAAGCGTTTTTCATAGTTTCTTGTAAACTGTAGCGGTTTTGTATATATACAAGTAGTTTTACTTATCATATTGCTATAAACCCATAAAATGTAGTGTTTTCAATGATTTTAGCTAGTTATCAGTGATATATAGCTGTTTTCCTACAAATTGAAGTATAAAATCCTCTTTTTAGCATAATTTGCACCTATAAGTAGCTTACATTACATTAAGCTATTAAATAGAGAGTAAGAGGTTATTTATTGTGATATACGGTATATTGCAAGCGTTTTTCATAGTTTCTTGTAAACTGTAGCGTTATTGTTTTATTACAAGTACTTTTACTTATCATATTGCTATAAACCCAAAAAATGTAGTGTTTTCAATGATTTTAGCTAGTTATCAGTGAAGAGTTGTTTTTTCTACAAATTGAAGTATATTTCTTTATATATGTAGCTAAATAGCTTTTTATATTTGCTGCAACTATATTTTACAAAATTAATAGCTTAAAATATGTATTTTTCATGTAATTTATGTATCAATTTTATTCCTAAAAACAACGTTTTTTCAAGTGTTTTAATGTACTTTTGGAGGGCTAAAAAATGTCGAAAATTGACATTATTCAGCCCTTTTTAGAAGAAATAGAGATAGAGATTAGATAGAGAAATTCAAAATGTGGAATTATAGTTGTTTTTCGTTAGAAATTGCTATTTTAAACTACTGTAAGCTTATAATAGGAGTTTGAGACTCTATATTGTGATACAATTGTATATTATACGTGTTTTTCATAGTTTTCTTCTTAATTGTAGTGTTATATCATTAATAGAAGGAATATACCTTATGATAATGCTTTATACCCACAAAATGTGTCTTTTCAATGGTTTTTTAGCTAGTTATTTGTGATATATAGCTGTATTGCTACAAATTGAAGTATACAATCCTTTTTTTAGAATAATTTGGACCTATAAGTACTTACTTTACATTAGCTAATAAATAGAAGAGTAAGAGGGTATTTATTGTGATATAACGGTATATTGCAAGCGTTTTTCATAGTTTCTTGTAACTGTAGCGTTATTGTATATATACAAGTACTTTTACTTATCATATTGCTATAACCCCAAAAAATGTAGTGTTTTCAATGATTTTAGCTAGTTATCAGTGAAGAGTTTGTTTTTTCTACAAATTGAAGTATATTTCTTTATATCTTAGCTAAATAGCTTTTTATATTTGCTGCAACTATATTTTACATAATTAATTGCTAAAAATATGTATTTTTCATAAAATTTATGTATCAATTTAATCTTAAAACAACGTTTTTTCAAGTGTTTTAATGTATTTTTGAAAGCCTAAAAAATGTCGAAATTTGACATATTCAGCACTTTTAACACAACTATACTTTACAATATTATGAGCTTAAAATATTGTATTTTCATGTAATTTATGTATCAATTTTATTCTTAAAACAACGTTTTTTTTCAAGTGTTTAATGTATTTTTGAAAGGCTGAAAAATGTCAAAAATTGACATTATTCAGCCTTTTAGAAGAAATAGAGATAGAGATTAGATAGAGAAATTCAAAATGTGGAATTAATAGTTGTTTTCGTTAGAAATTGCTATTTTAAAACTACTGTAAGCTTATAATTAGGATTTGAGACTCTATATTGTTATACAATTGTATATTATACGTGATTTTCATAGTTTCTTCTTTTAATTGTAGTTTATATCATTAATAGAAGAATATACCTTATGATAATGCTTTATACCTTACAAAATGTGTTCTTTTCAATGATTTTAGCTAGTTATCGGTGATATATAGCTGTTTTCCTACAAATTGAAGTAAACAATCCTTTTTTTAGAATATTTGCACTTATAAGTAGCTTACATTACATTAAGCTAATAAATAGAAGAGTAAAGAGGTTATTTATTGTGATATAACGGTATATTGCAACCGTTTTTCATAGTTTCTTGTAAACTGTAGCGTTATTGTATATATACAAGTAGTGATACTTATTATATTGCTATAAACCCATAAAATGTAGTGTTTTCAATGATTGTAGCTAGTTATCAGTGATATATAGCTGTTTTCCTACAAATTGAAGTATAAATCCACTTTTATGAATATTTGCACCTATAAGTAGCTTACATTACATTAAGCTATTAAATAGAAGAGTCAGAGGTTATTTATTGTGATATAACGGTATATTGCAAGCGTTTTTCATAGTTTCTTCTAAACTGTAGCGTATTGTATATATACAGGTAGTTTTACTTATATATTGCTATAAACCCATAAAATGTAGTGTTTTCAATGATTTTAGCTAGTTATCAGTGATATATAGTCTGTTTTCCTACAAATTGAAGTACAAAATCCTCTTTTTAGAATAATATGCACCTATAAGTAGCTTACATTACATTAAGCTAATAAATAAAGAGTAAGAGGTTATTTATTGTGATATAACGGTATATTGCAAGCGTTTTTCATAGTTTCTTGTAAACTGTAGCGTTATTGTATATATACAAGTAGTTTTACTTATCATATTGCTATAAACCCTAAAATGTAGTGTTTTCAATGATTTTTAGCTAGTTATCAGTGAAGAGTTGTTTTTTTTCTACAATTGAAGTATATTTCATTATATCTGTAGCTAAATAGCTTTTTATATTTGCTACAACTATATTTTTACAAAATTAATAGCTTAAAATATGTATTTTTCATGAAATTTAGATATCAATTTTAATCTTAAAAACACTGTTTTTTCAAGAATTTTAATGTATTTTTGAAATACTAAATAATGTCGAAATTTTACATTATTCAGCACTTTTACACAACTATATATTACAATGTTATGAGCTAAAAATATGAATTTTTCATGAAATTTAGGTATCAATTTTAATCTTAAAAACAACGTTTTTTCAAATGTTTTAATGTATTTTTGAAAGCCTAAAAAATGTCGAAATTTGACATTATTCAGCACTTTTACACAACTATATTTTACAATATTATGAGCTTAAAATATGTATTTTTCATGTAATTTATGTATCAATTTTATTCCTACAAACAACGTTTTTTCAAGTGTTTTAATGTATTTTTGAAGGGCTAAAAAATGTCGAAAATTGACATTATTCAGCTCTTTTTTTGATAGAGAAATTCAAAATGTGGAATTATAGTTGTTTTCGTTAGAAATTGCTATTTTAAACTACTGTAAGCTTATAATAGGGGTTTTTAGACTCTATATTGTGATACAATTGTATATTATACGTGTTTTTCATAGTTTTCTTCTTAATTGTAGTGTTATATCATTAATAGAAGGAAATTTTAAACCCTTTTGATAATGCTTTATACCCACAAAATGTGTTCTTTTCAATGATTTTAGCTAGTTATCGGTGATATATAGCTGTTTTCCTACAAATTGAAGTATACAATCCATTCTTTTAGAATAATTTGCACCTATAAGTAGCTTACATTACATTAAGCTATTAAATAGAAGAGTAAGAGGTTATTTATTGTGATATAACGGTATATTGCAAGCGTTTTTCATAGTTTCTTGTAAACTGTAGCGTTATTGTATATATACAAGTACTTTTACTTTTTCATATTGCTATAAACCCAAAAAGTGTAGTGTTTTCAATGATTTTAGCTACTTATCAGTGAAGAGTGGTTTTTTTCTACAAATTGAAGTATATTTCTTTTTATCTGTAGCTAAATAGCTTTTTATATTTGCTGCAACTATATTTTTACAAAATTAATAGCTAAAAATATGTATTTTTTCATAAAATTTATGTATCAATTTTAATCTTAAAATAACGTTTTTTCAAGTGTTTTAATGTATTTTTGAAAGCCTAAAAATGTCGAAATTTGACATTATTCAGCACTTTTACACAACTATATTTTTTCAATATTATGACTTAAAATATGTATTTTTCATGTATTTATGTTTTCAATTTTATTCTTAAAACAACGTTTTTTTCAAGTTTTAATGTATTTTTGAAGGGCTAAAAATGTCGAAAATTGACATTATACAGCCCTTTTAGAGAAATAGAGATAGAGATTAATAGAGAAATTCAAAATGTGGAATTATAGTTGTTTTCGTTAGAAATTGCTATTTTAACTACTGTAAGCTATAATAGGAGTTTGAGACTCTATATTGTGATACAATTGTATATTATACGTGTTTTTCATAGTTTCTTCTTAAATTTTAGTGTTATATCATTAATAGAAGGAATATACCTTATGATAAAGCTTTATACCCACAAAAATGTGTTTCTTTTCAATGGTTTTAGCTAGTTATTGGTGATATATAGCTGTATTGCTACAAATTGAAGTATACAATCCTTTTTTTAGAATAATTTGGACCTATAAGTAGCTTACTTTACATTAAGCTAATAATAGAAGAGTAAAAGGGTATTTATTGTGATATAACGGTATAAATTGCAAGCGTTTTTTTATAGTTTTCTTGTAAAAGTAGCTTTATTGTATTATACAGTATTTTACTTTATCATATTGCTATAAACCCATAAAATGTAGTGTTTTCAATGATATTAGCTATTTATCGGTGATATATAGCTATTTTCCTACAAATTGAAGTATAAAATCCTCTTTTTAGAACAATTTGCACCTATTAGTAGCTTACATTACATTAAGCTATTAAATAGAAGAGTAAGAGGCTATTTATTGTGATATAACGGTATATTGCAGGCGTTTTTCATAGTTTCTTCTAAACTGTAGCGTTATTGTAAATATACAAGTATTTTTACTTATTATATAGCTATAAACCCATAAAATGTAATATTTTCAATGATTTTAGCTAGTTATCAGTGATATATAGCTGTTTTCCTACAAATTGAAGTATAAAATCCTCTTTTTAGAATAATTTGCACCTATAAGTAGCTTACATTACATTAAGCTATTAAATAGAAGAGTAAGAGGTTATTTATTGTGATATAACGGTATATTGCAAGCGTTTTTCATAGTTTCTTGTAAACTGTAGCGTTATTGTATATATACAAGTAGTTTTACTTATCATATTGCTATAAACCCAAAAAATGTAGTGTTTTCAATGATTTTAGCTAGTTATCAGTGAAGAGTTGTTTTTTCTACAAATTGAAGTATATTTCTTTATATCTGTAGCTAAATAGCTTTTTATATTTGCTACAACTATATTTTACAAAATTAATAGCTAAAAATATGTATTTTTCATGAAATTTAGATATCAATTTTAATCTTATAAACAATGTTTTTTCAAGTATTTTAATGTATTTTTGAAATGCTAAATAATGTCAAAATCTGACATGATTCAGTACTTTTACACAACTATGTTTTACAATATTATGAGCTTAAAATATGTATTTTCCATGAAATTTATGTATTATTTTTATTCTTAAAAAACAACGTTTTTTCAAGTGTTTTAATGTATTTTTGAAGGGCTAAAAAATGTCGAAAATTGACATTATTCAGCCCTTTTTATGATAGAGAAATTCAAAATGTGGATTTATAGTTGTTTTCGTTAGAAATTGCTATTTTGAACTACTGTAATCTTATAATAGGAGTTTGAGACTCTATATTGTGATACAATTGTATATTATACGTGTTTTTCATAATTTCTTCTTAATTTAAGTGTTATATCATTAATAGAAGGAATTTACCTTATGATAATGCTTTATACCCTCAAAATGTGTTCTTTTCAATGATTTTAGCTAGTTATCGGTGATATATAGCTGTTTTCCTACAAATTGAAGTATACAATCCTTTTTTTAGAATAATTTTGACCTATAAGTAGCTTACATTACATTAAGCTAATAAATAGAAGAGTAAGAGGTTATTTATTGTAATATAACGGTATATTGCAAGCGTTTTTAATAGTTTCTTGTAAACTGTAGCGTTATTGTATATATACAAGTAGTTTTACTTATCATATTGCTATAAACCCATAAAATGTAGTGTTTTCAATGATATTAGCTATTTATCGGTGATATATAGCTATTTTCCTACAAATTGAAGTATAAAATCCTCTTTTTAGAACAATTTGCACCTAATAGTATCTTACATTACATTAAGCTATTAAATAGAAGAGTAAGAGGTTATTTATTGTGATATAACGGTATATTGCAGGCGTTTTTCATAGTTTCTTCTAAACTGTAGCGTTATTGTATATATACAAGTAGTTTTACTTATTATATTGCTATAAACCCATAAAATGTAATAATTTCAATTATTTTAGCTAGTTATCGGTGATATATAGCTGTTTTCCTACAAATTGAAGTAAAAAATCCTCTTTTTAGAATAATTTGCACCTATAAGTAGCTTACATTACATTAAGCTATTGAATTGAAGAGTAAGAGGTTATTTATTGTGATATAACGGTATATTGCAAGCGTTTTTCATAGTTTCTTGTAAACTGTAGCGTTTTTGTATATATACAAGTAGTTTTACTTATCATATTGCTATAAACCAATAAAATGTAGTGTTTTCAATGATCTTACCTATTTATCGGTGATATACAGCTGTTTTCCTACAAATTGAAGTGTAAAATCCTCTTTTTAGAATAATTTGCACCTATAAGTAGCTTACATTACATTAAGCTTATAAATAGAAGAGTAAGAGGTTATTTATTGTGATATAACGGTATATTGCAAGCGTTTTTCATAGTTTCTTCTAAACTGTAGCGTTATTGTATATATACAGGTAGTTATACTTATTATATTGCTATAAACCCATAAAATGTAGTGTTTTCAATGATTTTAGCTAGTTATCAGTGAAGAGTGGTTTTTTTCTACAAATTGAAGTATATTTCTTTATATCTGTAGCTAAATAGCTTTTTATATTTGCTACAACTATATTTTACAAAATTAATAGCTAAAAATATGTATTTTTCATGAAATTTAGATATCAATTTTAATCTTAAAAACAATGTTTTTTTAAGAATTTTAATGTATTTTTGAAATGCTAAATAATGTCGAAATTTTACATTATTCAGCACTTTTACACAACTATATTTTACAATGTTATGAGCTAAAAATATGAATTTTTTAATGAAATTTAGGTATCAATTTTAATCTTAAAAACAACGTTTTTTCAAGTGTTTTAATGTATTTTTGAAAGCCTAAAAAATGTCGAAATTTGACATTATTCAGCACTTTTACACAACTATATTTTACAATAATATGAGCTTAAAATATGTATTTTTCATATAATTTATATATCAATTTTATTCTTAAAAACAATGTTTTTTCAAGTGTTTTAATGTATTTTTGAAGGGCTAAAAAATGTCGAAAATTGACATTATTCAGCTCTTTTTTTGATAGAGAAATTCAAAATGTGGAATTATAGTTGTTTTCGTTAGAAATTGCTATTTTAAACTACTGTAAGCTTATAATAGGAGTTTGAGACTCTATATTGTGATACAATTGTATATTATACGTGTTTTTCATAGTTTCTTCTTAATTGTAGTGTTATATCATTAATAGAAGGAATTTACCTTATGATAATGCTTTATACCCACAAAATGTGTTCTTTTCAATGATTTTAGCTAGTTATCGGTGATATATAGCTGTTTTCCTACAAATTGAAGTAAACAATCCTTTTTTTAGAATAATTTGCACTTATAAGTAGCTTACATTACATTAAGCTAATAAATAGAAGAGTAAGAGGTTATTTATTGTGATATAACGGTATATTGCAACCGTTTTTCATAGTTTCTTGTAAACTGTAGCGTTATTGTATATATACAGGTAGTGATACTTATTATATTGCTATAAACCCATAAAATGTAGTGTTTTCAATGATTGTAGCTAGTTATCAGTGATATATAGCTGTTTTCCTACAAATTGAAGTATAAAATCCTCTTTTTTGAATAATTTGCACCTATAAGTATCTTACATTACATTAAGCTATTAAATAGAAGAGTCAGAGGTTATTTATTGTGATATAACGGTATATTGCACGCGTTTTTCATAGTTTCTTCTAAACTGTAGCGTTATTGTATATATACAGGTAGTTTTACTTATTATATTGCTATAAACCCATAAAATGTAGTGTTTTCAATGATTTTAGCTAGTTATCAGTGATATATAGCTGTTTTCCTACAAATTGAAGTATAAAATCCTCTTTTTAGAATAATTTGCACCTATAAGTAGCTTACATTACATTAAGCTAATAAATAGAAGAGTAAGAGGGTATTTATTGTGATATAACGGTATATTGCAAGCGTTTTTCATAGTTTCTTGTAAACTGTAGCGTTATTGTATATATACAAGTAGTTTTACTTATCATATTGCTATAAACCCAAAAAATGTAGTGTTTTCAATGATTTTAGCTAGTTATGAGTGAAGAGTTGTTTTTTCTACAAATTGAAGTATATTTCTTTATATCTGTAGCTAAATAGCTTTTTATATTTGCTGCAACTATATTTTACAAAATTAATAGCTTAAAATATGTATTTTTCATGTAATTTATGTATCAATTTTATTCTTAAAAACAACGTTTTTTCAAGTGTTTTAATGTACTTTTGAAGGGCTAAAAAATGTCGAAAATTGACATTATTCAGCCCTTTTAGAAGAAATAGAGATAGAGATTAGATAGAGAAATTCAAAATGTGGAATTATAGTTGTTTTCGTTAGAAATTGCTATTTTAAACTACTGTAAGCTTATAATAGGAGTTTGAGACTCTATATTGTGATACAATTGTATATTATACGTGTTTTTCATAGTTTCTTCTTAATTGTAGTGTTATATCATTAATAGAAGGAATATACCTTATGATAATGCTTTATACCCACAAAATGTGTTCTTTTCAATGGTTTTAGCTAGTTATTGGTGATATATAGCTGTATTGCTACAAATTGAAGTTTACAATCCTTTTTTTAGAATAATTTGGACCTATAAGTAGCTTACTTTACATTAAGCTAATAAATAGAAGAGTAAGAGGGTATTTATTGTGATATAACGGTATATTGCAAGCGTTTTTCATAGTTTCTTGTAAACTGTAGCGTTATTGTATATATACAAGTAGTTTTACTTATCATATTGCTATAAACCCATAAAATGTAGTGTTTTCAATGATATTAGCTATTTATCGGTGATATATAGCTATTTTCTTACAAATTGAAGTATAAAATCCTCTTTTTAGAACAATTTGCACCTATTAGTAGCTTACATTACATTAAGCTATTAAATAAAGGAGTAAGAGGTTATTTATTGTTATATAACGGTATATTGCAGGCGTTTTTCATAGTTTCTTCTAAACTGTAGCGTTATTGTAAATATACAAGTATTTTTACTTATTATATTGTTATAAACCCTTAAAATGTAGTGTTTTCAATGATTTTAGCTAGTTATCAGTGATATATAGCTGTTTTCCTACAAATTGAAGTATAAAATCCTCTTTTTAGAATAATTTGCACCTATAAGTAGCTTACATTACATTAAGCTATTAAATAGAAGAGTAAGAGGTTATTTATTGTGATATAACGGTATATTGCAAGCGTTTGTCATAGTTTCTTGTAAACTGTAGCGTTTTTGTATATATACAAGTAGTTTTACTTATCATATTGCTATAAACCCATAAAATGTAGTGTTTTCAATGATCTTAGCTATTTATCGGTGATATACAGCTGTTTTCCTACAAATTGAAGTGTAAAATCCTCTTTTTAGAATAATTTGCACCTATAAGTAGCTTACATTACATTAAGCTAATAAATAGAAGAGTCAGAGGTTATTTATTGTGATATAACGGTATATTGCAAGCGTTTTTCATAGTTTCTTGTAAACTGTAGCGGTTTTGTATATATACAAGTAGTTTTACTTATCATATTGCTATAAACCCATAAAATGTAGTGTTTTCAATGATTTTAGCTAGTTATCAGTGATATATAGCTGTTTTCCTACAAATTGAAGTATAAAATCCTCTTTTTAGCATAATTTGCACCTATAAGTAGCTTACATTACATTAAGCTATTAAATAGAAGAGTAAGAGGTTATTTATTGTGATATAACGGTATATTGCAAGCGTTTTTCATAGTTTCTTGTAAACTGTAGCGTTATTGTATATATACAAGTAGTTTTACTTATCATATTGCTATAAACCCAAAAAATGTAGTGTTTTCAATGATTTTAGCTAGTTATCAGTGAAGAGTTGTTTTTTCTACAAATTGAAGTATATTTCTTTATATCTGTAGGTAAATAGCTTTTTATATTTGCTACAACTATATTTTACAAAATTAATAGCTAGAAATATGTATTTTTCATGAAATTTAGATATCAATTTTAATCGTATAAACAATGTTTTTTCAAGTATTTTAATGTATTTTTGAAATGCTAAATAATGTCAAAATTTGACATGATTCAGCACTTTTACACAACTATGTTTTACAATATTATGAGCTTAAAATATGTATTTTTCATGAAATCTATGTATCAATTTTATTCTTAAAAACAACGTTTTTTCAAGTATTTTAATGTATTTTTGAAGGGCTAAAAAATGTCAAAAATTGACATTATTCAGCCCTTTTTATGATAGAGAAATTCAAAATGTGGATTTATAGTTGTTTTCGTTAGAAATTGCTATTTTGAACAACTGTAATCTTATAATAGGAGTTTGAGACTCTATATTGTGATACAAATGTATATTATACGTGTTTTTCATAATTTCTTCTTAATTGTAGTGTTATATCATTAATAGAAGGAATTTACCTTATGATAATGCTTTATACCCTCAAAATGTGTTCTTTTCAATGATTTTAGCTAGTTATCGGTGATATATAGCTGTTTTCCTACAAATTGAAGTATACAATCCTTTTTTAGAATAATTTTGACCTATAAGTAGCTTACATTACATTAAGCTAATAAATAGAAGAGTAAGAGGTTATTTATTGTAATATAACGGTATATTGCAAGCGTTTTTCATAGTTTCTTGTAAACTGTTGCGTTATTGTATATATACGAAGAGTTTTAATTATCATATTGCTATAAACCCATAAAATGTAGTGTTTTCAATGATATTAGCTATTTATCGGTGATATATAGCTGTTTTCCTACAAATTGAAGTATAAAATCCTCTTTTTAGAAAAATTTGCACCTATAGGTAGCTTACATTACATTAAGCTAGTAAATAGAAGAGTAAGAGGTTATTTATTGTGATATAACGGTATATTGCAAGCGTTTTTCATAGTTTTTTCTAAACTGTAGCGTTATTGTATATATACAAGTAGTTTTACTTATTATATTGCTATAAACCCATAAAATGTAGTGTTTTCAATGATTTTAGCTAGTTATCAGTGATATATAGCTGTTTTCCTACAAATTGAAGTATAAAATCCTCTTTTTAGCATAATTTGCACCTATAAGTAGCTTACATTACATTAAGCTATTAAATAGAAGAGTAAGAGGTTATTTATTGTGATATAACGGTATATTGCAAGCGTTTTTCATAGTTTCTTGTAAACTGTAGCGTTATTGTATATATACAAGTACTTTTACTTATCATATTGCTATAAACCCAAAAAATGTAGTGTTTTCAATGATTTTAGCTAGTTATCAGTGAAGAGTTGTTTTTTCTACAAATTGAAGTATATTTCTTTATATATGTAGCTAATAGCTTTTTATATTTGCTGCAACAATATTTTACAGAATTAATAGCTTAAAATATGTATTTTTCATGTAATTTATGTATCAATTTTATTCCTAAAAACAACGTTTTTTCAAGTGTTTTAATGTACTTTTGAAGGGATAAAAAATGTCGAAAATTTACATTATTCAGCCCTTTTAGAAGAAATAGAGATAGAGATTAGATAGAGAAATTCAAAATGTGGAATTATAGTTGTTTTCGTTAGAAATTGCTATTTTAAACTACTGTAAGCTTATAATAGGAGTTTGAGACTCTATATTGTGATACAATTGTATATTATACGTGTTTTTCATAGTTTCTTCTTAATTGTAGTGTTATATCATTAATAGAAGGAATATACCTTATGATAATGCTTTATACCCACAAAATGTGTTCTTTTCAATGGTTTTAGCTAGTTATTGGTGATATATAGCTGTATTGCTACAAATTGAAGTATACAATCCTTTTTTTAGAATAATTTGGACCTATAAGTAGCTTACTTTACATTAAGCTAATAAATAGAAGAGTAAGAAGGTATTTATTGTGATATAACGGTATATTGCAAGCGTTTTTCATAGTTTCTTGTAAACTGTAGCGTTATTGTATATATACAAGTACTTTTACTTATCATATTGCTATAAACCCAAAAAATGTAGTGTTTTCAATGATTTTAGCTAGTTATCAGTGAAGAGTTGTTTTTTCTACAAATTGAAGTATATTTCTTTATATCTGTAGCTAAATAGCTTTTTATATTTGCTAAAACTATATTTTACAAAATTAATAGCTAAAAATATGTATTTTTCATAAAATTTATGTATCAATTTTAATCTTAAAAACAACGTTTTTTCAAGTGTTTTAATGTATTTTTGAAAGCCTAAAAAATGTCGAAATTTGACAAAATTCAGCACTTTTACACAACTATATTTTACAATATTATGAGCTTAAAATATGTATTTTTCATGTAATTTATGTATCAATTTTATTCCTAAAAACAACGTTTTTTCAAGTGTTTTAATGTATTTTTGAAAGGCTGAAAAATGTCAAAAATTGACATTATTCAGCCCTTTTAGAAGAAATAGAGATAGAGATTAGATAGAGAAATTCAAAATGTGGAATTATAGTTGTTTTCGTTAGAAATTGCTATTTTAAACTACTGTAAGCTTATAATAGGAGTTTGAGACTCTATATTGTGATAGAATTGTATATTATACGTGTTTTTCATAGTTTCTTCGTAATTGTATTGTTATATCATTAATAGAAGGAATTTACCTTATGATAATGCTTTATACCCACAAATTGTGTTCTTTTCAATGATTTTAGCTAGTTATCGGTTATATATAGCTGTTTTCCTACAAATTGAAGTAAACAATCCTTTTTTTAGAATAATTTGCACTTATAAGTAGCTTACATTACATTAAGCTAATAAATAGAAGAGTAAGAGGTTATTTATTGTGATATAACGGTATATTGCAACCGTTTTTCATAGTTTCTTGTAAACTGTAGCGTTATTGTATATATACAAGTAGTGATACTTATTATATTGCTATAAACCCATAAAATGTAGTGTTTTCAATGATTGTAGCTAGTTATCAGTGATATATAGCTGTTTTCCTACAAATTGAAGTATAAAATCCTCTTTTATGAATAATTTGCACCTATAAGTAGCTTACATTACATTAAGCTATTAAAGAGAAGAGTCAGAGGTTATTTATTGTGATATAACGGTATATTGCAAGCGTTTTTCATAGTTTCTTGTAAACTGTAGCGTTATTGTATATATACAAGTAGTTTTACTTATCATATTGCTATAAACCCATAAAATGTAGTGTTTTCAATGATTTTAGCTAGTTATCAGTGAAGAGTTTTTTTTTCTACAAATTGAAGTATATTTCTTTATATCTGTAGCTAAATAGCTTTTTATATTTGCTACAACTATATTTTACAAAATTAATAGCTAAAAATATGTATTTTTCATGAAATTTAGATATCAATTTTAATCTTAAAAACAATGTTTTTTCAAGAATTTTAATGTATTTTTGAAATACTAAATAATGTCGAAATTTTACATTATTCAGCACTTTTACACAACTATATTTTACAATGTTTTGAGCTAAAAATATGAATTTTTCATGAAATTTAGGTATCAATTTTAATCTTAAAAACAACGTTTTTTCAAGTGTTTTAATTTATTTTTGAAAGCCTAAAAAATGTCGAAATTTGACATTATTCAGCACTTTTACACAACTATATTTTCCAATATTATGAGCTTAAAATATGTATTTTTCATGTAATTTATGTATCAATTGTATTCTTAAAAACAACGTTTTTTCAAGTGTTTTAATGTATTTTTGAAGGGCTAAAAAATGTCGACAATTGACATTATTCAGCTCTTTTATTTTATAGAGAAATTCAAAATGTGGAATTATAGTTGTTTTCGTTAGAAATTGCTATTTTAAACTACTGTAAGCTTATAATAAGAGTTTGAGACTCTATATTGTGATAGAATTGTATATTATACGTGTTTTTCATAGTTTCTTCTTAATTGTAGTGTTATATCATTAATAGAAGGAATTTACCTTATGATAATGCTTTATACCCACAAAATGTGTTCTTTTCAATGATTTTAGCTAGTTATCGGTGATATATAGCTGTTTTCCTACAAATTGAAGTAAACAATCCTTTTTTTAGAATAATTTGCACTTATAAGTAGCTTACATTACATTAAGCTAATAAATAGAAGAGTAAGAGGTTATTTATTGTGATATAACGGTATATTGCAACCGTTTTTCATAGTTTCTTGTAAACTGTAGCGTTATTGTATATATACAAGTGGTGATACTTATTATATTGCTATAAACCCATAAAATGTAGTGTTTTCAATGATTGTAGCTAGTTATCAGTGATATATAGCTGTTTTCCTACAAATTGAAGTATAAAATCCTCTTTTATGAATAATTTGCACCTATAAGTAGCTTACATTACATTAAGCTATTAAATAGAAGAGTCAGAGGATATTTATTGTGATATAACGGTATATTGCAAGCGTTTTTCATAGTTTCTTCTAAACTGTAGCGTTATTGTATATATACAGGTAGTTTTACTTATTATATTGCTATAAACCCATAAAATGTATTGTTTTCAATGTTTTAGCTAGTTATCAGTGATATATAGCTTGTTTTCCTACAAATTGAAGTACAAAATCCTCTTTTTAGAATAATATGCACCTATAAGTAGCTTACATTACATTAAGCTATTAAATAGAAGAGTAAGAGGTTATTTATTGTGATATAACGGTATATTGCAAGCGTTTTTCATAGTTTCTTGTAAACTGTAGCGTTATTGTATATATACAAGTAATTTTACTTATCATATTGCTATAAACCCAAAAAATGTAATGTTTTCAATGATTTTAGCTAGTTATCAGTGAAGAGTTGTTTTTTCTACAAATTGAAGTATATTTCTTTATATCTGTAGATAAATAGCTTTTTATATTTGCTACAACTATATTTTACAAAATTAATAGCTAAAAATATATATTTTTCATGAAATTTAGATATCAATTTTAATCTTATAAACAATGTTTTTTCAAGTATTTTAATGTATTTTTGAAATGCTAAATAATGTCAAAATTTGACATGATTCGGCACTTTTACACAACTATGTTTTACAATATTATGAGCTTAAAATATGTATTTTTCATGAAATTTATGTATCAATTTTATTCTTAAAAACAACGTTTTTTCAAGTGTTTTAATGTATTTTTGAAGGGCTAAAAAATGTCGACAATTGACATTATTCAGCTCTTTTATTTTATAGAGAAATTCAAAATGTGGAATTATAGTTGTTTTCGTTAGAAATTGCTATTTTAAACTACTGTAAGCTTATAATAAGAGTTTGAGACTCTATATTGTGATAGAATTGTATATTATACGTGTTTTTCATAGTTTCTTCTTAATTGTAGTGTTATATCATTAATAGAAGGAATATACCTTATGATAATGCTTTATACCCACAAAATGTGTTCTTTTCAATGATTTTAGCTAGTTATCGGTGATATATAGCTGTTTTCCTACAAATTGAAGTAAACAATCCTTTTTTTAGAATAATTTGCACTTATAAGTAGCTTACATTACATTAAGCTAATAAATAGAAGAGTAAGAGGTTATTTATTGTGATATAACGGTATATTGCAACCGTTTTTCATAGTTTCTTGTAAACTGTAGCGTTATTGTATATATACAAGTAGTGATACTTATTATATTGCTATAAACCCATAAAATGTAGTGTTTTCAATGATTGTAGCTAGTTATCAGTGATATATAGCTGTTTTCCTACAAATTGAAGTATAAAATCCACTTTTATGAATAATTTGCACCTATAAGTAGCTTACATTACATTAAGCTATTAAATAGAAGAGTCAGAGGTTATTTATTGTGATATAACGGTATATTGCAACGTTTTCATAGTTCTTAACTGTAGCGTTATGTAAATACAGTAGTTTTACTTATATATGCTAAACCCATAAACTGTAGGTTTCAATGATTTACTGTATCAGTGATATATAGCTGTTTTCTACAAATTGAAGTACAAATCTCTTTTTAGAATAAATGCACCTATAAGTAGTTCAATTAGCTATTATCAGTA
>JACEEZ010007516.1:0-37419 GCA_016584305.1 Chionoecetes opilio
TTTTTTTTAAGATTCGAAAAAATTGTTCTCGAAAAGGACATTACCCTAAAACAGTACTCATGAATGCTTACCTACAAGTAGATATTTCCTAAAGCCTCTTCTGCTTAATTTGCGTGTTTTCATGAAAGACATTTTTTCAAAGTTTGAGTTTTAAAATATTCAATTCTTTTCCAATTTTTCATCCAGCGCAATAAAATGATAACTACTTTTTTTTTAAAGAACTGTTTCTTTGTTGTTTTAAAGGGGGTAATTCTATATTCCCAAAAAGTCGGGGAATTTAGGGTAAATGATAGATCATTAAACTAAAAAGGGCAGAGGATAGGGAATGCGCGAGAGACTCTGGGGGCTTAGCTTTAAAAACTCCCTTGGTGCCGGTACCCTGCCGCCCCCGAGAAAGGACACGTATGTAGTAGTATTGAGACGATCACCGTCCCCCGCCAGGGGTTTTTATACCTTCCAGCCCTACCGAGTTAATATCTCTTTTTAAATATATACTGCGTGTATATATCAGTTCACCCCGGGGACCCTTACTTAAATAAACCCTTTTTGACTGTGTTTTCTCTGTTTTAATGAAAGAATTTTACATATGTTCTTTTTTGTACATATGTGTCTAACAAAGGCTGTCTTATCGACATAGCGATATCTCGCCGCGTCGGGGATAACTGGATTTGAAATTCCGCTTATTATTTTTTAAAAACCCCCTGACCCCGATAACAAATAAGGCCTCCGCCTCCCCCCTTCACCGGCGGCTCGATCCGCTGACCATTCGGATAAAAAGCATTGCAGTATTGATAACCAAAACCCAATTCAACCCTGTTATCCACCGTAGTATCCTAGTTATTGACTATTGGGGTATGGCCTATGACCAGGGGCCCAGAGGCCCATGTACTGATTTTTTACATTTATTCCTTTTCCCCCCTGCGGGCAACAGGGGTGACTATTCTTTTTTTTTCGAAAAATTTTTTTTTGTTTTCTCCACTAAGGCCCTCTCAGTAAAAGAATTTTCTTTCATGTATCATGAATTACTCGATACATATCACAACACTTCAAAACTCCCTGTTAACACAAACTTCGTATATTAAGATTCTGTTTACTTTTTATATGTCTTATATATGATTTTAAAAACGTGATAAAAAGCGGTACTCTATTGTTTTACAAGTGAAGTATGATTAAGAAGTTCGGGTCCAAGTGCCATAGCTTGTTTAGAAATCTTTGAAAAATTTATCCCGGGAAAATACGCTGCCCGGCTACAAACGCCCTGGAGGCACCCAAAGGGAGGGAGGGGTGCTTGGTTAAAACCCAGACCAAACCCAGAGAAAGGCCTGGTGATCGCCCGTGACGTCACACCCTAAGGATACAACCCCTCCCTCCCCCTACAAGTTTACCTCCCAAATAATGTTTATCATTTTAAAATATACTGTTATCTTCGGAAAAGTTTGTTTATAATTTAAACAAATAAAAAACCGTAAAAAACCCCAAAAAATGTCTTATAGATTTTAAGAATATGCATTAACTTAACTCTTGCCATTTTAAAATTTTTGCTCGCAAACTTTTACTGGAGAATTCAAAAAGCGGATTTTAAATTACTTTCCATTGCTAATTTCTTTAGTAAAAAAATAAAATTGCGATGCAAAAATTTTTACGTTAACTAAATATAAAATCATAAAAATGGGGTAATTTTCCTACTAATATTTTTTTTTCTTAAAATAATCGTTATCTTCGGAATGTTTGTTCAAAGATTATCAAATAAAAAAACCGAAAACCAACAAAAAAACCCATTATGAACTTTCAGAAATATGCGATTTAAAATTTTTTCCCATTTATATTTTGTGAAAAAATTTTTTACATGAGAATATCAATAAAAGCGGAATTTAATTAGCTTTCCATTGATATATTTTTTTTTCTTAATAAATTAGAACCGCAAAAATTAGCTTTTACTAAATAAAAAACATCATGAAATCGGGTATTTCCCTTTATAATTTACGGTTTTTTTTTTGATAACATTTAAAAACATTTCCCCAAAGAAAACAGTATTCTTTTTACTGATAAATTATATTAGGTGGGAAAACTTGTACGGGGAGCGGAGCGGTTGTATCCTTAGGTTGACGTCACGGGCACCCCACCGGGGCTTTATCATCTCGGGGGCCACGATTAAACCCCTGTGGTAGTTTTGAAAGTGTCCCCTCAGCATCAACAACCTGTTGTACACATTAATGTTCTATTATTTTGCTTATTCGTCAGTTGTTTAAATTATATTTAATCAAGAAAGTTCTTCTTATGGGAAAAGTTTATTTTTCTGGCCCTTCATACTATATTAGGAATAGGGCGTGCGTAATCATTTGAAAAATGTTATTTATGTTTAAATATGCCCCCTTTTTTCTTTAAAAAAACATCGAAAAATTTTCTACTTTAATTTGTAACAAAACACAACGAAAGGTCTTAAATAATCCCCCAAATAGTTTTTTTTTCCCCCATAAAAATAAAATACGGGCATTGTGTGGAAACCCCCGCTTTCAATTCAAAAGGCGTATTGGTGGGATCAGATAGAAAATGGGTTTCTTTATTTAAAAGATCTAAAATAAAAAATTGTTTAGTAGGATTAAAATAAGACAAACGGTTTTTTTTGGAGAGGGGGGGTTTTCGGGGGGGTGAGGGGGTTTATTGTTTTTGGGGGGGATGAAATGCCCTGTCATTTGGTTAAAAATGAAGTGGTATTGGGGTGGGGGGAAAGCACTGTAGAGGATATTGGGGGGGTTTGGTGGAGAGAGAGAGAGAAGAGAGAGAGAGAGAGAGAGAGAGAGGGAAGGAGAGGAGGGGAGAGGAGGAAATGGGAGAGGAAGAGCGACGGAACGGAGCGAGAGCGAGAGTGAGAAAAGAAGAGAGAGAAGAGAAGGAGAGGAAAGAAAAAAGGAAGAGAAAAGAGAGAGGGGGCGGGGGGGGGAAAGCTTATCCCTTTTTGGGGTTAAAAACCCGGAGGGCGCCCCCAAAAGGGCTCCCAAAGGGAACACCACCAAAGGGCACCACCGAAACGCCCCAAAAGGGCCACCAAAGGGCATCCCCAAAGGCACCCCCAAAGGGGCACCACCGAAAGCATCGCCAAAAGGCGCCCCAAAGGGCACCCCCGAAAGGCATCGTAAAAGGGCCCCACCATCGAAAGGGCATCGCCAAAGGACCCCCAAAAGGGGGGGATACCGTGAAGACCGTTGGTGGGTGGTGGGGGCGTCTGACCATCTCCTGACGAAGCAGATGTTTGGCGGGGTAGTGATGGTGGTGGTGGTGGTGAGGAAATAGGGGGTATGGGGGGGGCGGGAGAAGAGAGAGGAGAGGAGAGGAGAGAGAGAGAGAGAGAAGAGGAGAGAGAGAGAGAGAGAGAGAGAGAGAGGAAGAGAGAGAGAGGGATTATTTTCAATCGATCCGGGGTTTGCCATCGTATCATTTATAGTGTCTTTGCCTCTCATTTTACGTATGGTCATAAAAATAAAATAATAAAAATAAAAAAATAATAATAATAATAATGTAATAATAATAATAAAAAAATAATTGTCTATGCCCTCAAAAGATTTTCAAAAACCCAGAGTGCTATTCATATTGGACGTTATAAATTTAAATTGTTTGCAGGTGCAAAAATATCTTGTAACTTGTAAAAAATAATGGATAACAATTGTATAATCTCCATCTTTAAAAATAAAAACATAAAAAAGGAAGCTACAAGTCGACGCAAAATTATTACTTTGGGTTAGGATTAATAAAAAAAAAAAATTGAAAGTCGTTTTAATAAAAAATTAAAATTATATCTTGGTGTTTTTTTCGTCCTAAATTTAAAAATATTAATAATAATAATAAAAAAAATCCATATCACTGTCGTACAGTACCCCTCACTGTACCACCAACTTCTAAAAAAAGTCTAAAATAATAGTAAAAATAATAATATAGTCTATGTCCGATACATCTTAATACGCCTCTAGCCGGTCGCGCGCAAGCCCCCTGCAAGGACGCGCGCGTCGGGAAGAACGTGCGCTCCTGGGACGTTTGCCTGCATTGTGAAAGCCTCTTTAAAAAGGTTTCCCTTAACCTTAAAAACGCCGCGCAGCGCATATGGGAAGCCCGTGTGACGGCGGGGCCCGTGTGTTTTACGAGGAAAAGGGGAAGCGCCCTCACTGGATAGGGGATTTTCTCTATCTAGCGTGCGACCCACCCGACCCGACCCGACCCGACCCACCGCCGCACCTTTCAATATCTTGGGGAAACCCGATTGACAAGCGGTCTTCGGGGGGGGGATATTCAAAAAAGGGCCTACCGACAAAATTTTCCTGGCTATGGGGTTTTTGCTCGTCCTTCGCCATTAACAGGTTTATATTCTTGTTTTGGGCGTACAAAAATATGACTACTTTGTCGCTTAAAAAACCTCAATTCATGTTTCTATTACTCAAAAGTATGTAAAAAAAATTTATTAATATCTTCACTTATCATTAATATTGGGTTTAATGTAAAAAAAAAAAAAATGCTAGGCTTTTTAAGTCTCATAATTATATTTATCAAAACTACCCTAAAATTACAAAAAAATCGTGGATGGATGAAAAATATTTCAACATTTTTTTTTTTCCCTATCTTTCAGAATCTTAACATTTGCGCATATTATAAAAAATATATACGGCTATAATAAAAATAATGAAACTGCCATAGCCCAGTTTTGGTCGTAGAAAAAAATGACTACTCTGATGATTTCCCTTATAATAACCTCAAAAGTATTATATTCATTGTTTTGGTCGTAGAAAAAAATACTACTCTGATGATTTTTGCTTTTAATAAACCCCAAATTCTTGTTTCTTTGCTCAAAATATAAAAAAAAATAATTTAATTTTCTTTTACTTTTCATTTAAAATTGATTGAATGTCGTTTTATTAAAAATATATTCTATGCTTTTTAAATTCATAAATTATATAAATTTTCATACATCCCAACATTACAAAAAAATTTTTGTGGAGGATGAAAAAAAGTACATTTTTTTTTTTTTTTTTTCATAAACTTAAAACATTCGCAATTATATAAAAAAAACATGTATACGGGTAAATAAAAAAAAAATGAAGCTGCCTCAGCCGATATTACAGCGCTTTAATTTATACTTAAAAAAAAAAAAAATAAAAAAACCTTTGTCACCATAATCATAAATCGATAGCCAAAAATTTATGGGAAGCAAACCGCTGCTATTGTTCTCCAAAATTGAGCGCAAAATTTCGAAGGACGACATTTTTTTGAAGTTCATGCGAGAAGTCTCATAATGGCTTCATAATACCCAAAAAAAATCAACTCCAAAATTTCAGAAAGGCGACGAGTTTATTGAATTCATCGAGAATCTCATATGCTTCATAAACCAAAAAAAATACAAAATGTAACGCCTAGCACAATCTAATCGCTGAATGATGTCCCGGTAAAAAAAAAACTTGTCTCATTCTCCTATTATTTACTTTATTTTATCATTATATCTGTTCCTAATCCTTTTTTTTTTTTTTAAATTTCCTGGAAAAAAAAAAAATCTCTCATTTGCTATAGACTTATTTTTTTCTTCATTTATCTGTTCTATATACTTTTTTATATATTTCCTTATAAGAACTCATCTCGCTTCATAATTTTTTTTCTGTGTCTATTTTTTTTCCTATTTCTGTGCCTAAAAAAAGTTTTTGTATCACTACAATTGCCTTTTAAAGTTTATTTTCCCGGAAAAAAAGTTTCTCTCACTTGCTACTATTTATTTTATCATTAAATTTTGTTCCTATATATTTTTTTATATCACTACATAAAACATTTGCACTTCAGGTCCCCCTTGAGACGAGAACTAATTTCCCATTGAAATTTGCTCCCTTTTAAACATTTTCATTTTAATATTACCCATTTTTTATAGTTATAAACCTGTTTATATCTTTTTTTCCCCTTATCTGTCTATTCATTTAGCTGGATTCCGGGGAGCGGCTCGATGCCTAGGGGATATGTAACAGCCGCTGTTTGGCTATAGCCCGGGGCAGGGGGGCGATGGTGGTGGTATTTCCCTTGGCCGCAACCCAAAAACCCTTGCATTGCCTCAAAAAAATTTTCATATTTCTTGGTTTTTACTCATCTCTTACACAAGAAGGCCTATTTTTGTTTGCATCAGAAAATCAGGCGTGATTTTTTCAACAAAAACACCCATTCTAACTCAATGGGGTAAAAAAAAGTCATAAACTTCACAAGAGTAGGCGGACTCTTGGGTTTTTTCAGTGCTTGAAATTTGTACTCCAAACCCGATATAACCAAGCTACCAGATAATAGTTATGAAAGCTGAGTTTACCATCGTGTTCATAATACATTGTTTCTATCAGAGTTAAAAAAAATACAGTAAGACTACACTAATATTAGATAATTAAAGGAAAGTAAAGAGGTAAAAACATTATTTTTTGTTTATTTTGTTCAAACTCGCTCTAACTCCAAAATTTTGGTCACATTCAATTTAAAGACCTTTTCAAAACCCTTATATTTTTTCCCCGCTTCCTGTGGTTGTAGCACGTACCAAAAAAAAATGTAGGTGGTAAAAATGGCTAAAAAAGTTAAAACTATACTGCAAACTGGCACAGTGACGGTGACTTTGGGGCTCCCTATTAGAGACTGTTTTCGGGAGCTATCAGAGGCTCCCCCGTCCCCGGCACCAGTTTGAAACATTTAACTTTTTTACCTTTTTGACCACACTATTTTCCTTATTGGTCTGCTACATCCAAAAAAAGGAAGCAAAAAATATAAGGATTTTAAAAACTTTTCTTAAAATTGAATTGCCCAAAAACATAGGGTTTAGAGCGGTTAAGCAAAATAAGCAAAAAATAATTTTATACACTCTTTTACTTTCCTTAATTATCTTAATTTAGTGTATCTTCTGTAATTTTTTTATGCTCATGATATGCAGCAATGTTTTATGAACACGTGGAGGCTCCTTTCAAAACTTTTCTGGTAGTTTGGGTTATATCGGGTAGGATACAACTTTTCAATGCACTAAAAACCTAAAAGTCCCCCTACTCTTGTGATAGTCAGTCATGACTTTTTTTTTTTCCCTATTGAGTTATAATGGCTGTTGTTGTTGAAAAATCACTGCCTGATTTACTGATGAAAACAAAATAGGCCTATCTTTTAAGAGATAAAAAGCCAAAAAATATAAATTTTTTCTGGGCAACGAAAGGGGTTTTGGGTTGGGCTAGGAAAAGTACCACCACCATCACCACCCAGCCCGATCTATCAGCCAATCGCGACGTCGTTACAACTCGCCTAGGCATCGGCCGCCCCCAGCCCAGGGCCCATACTTATAAAGTTTAGGTTTCGCCCCTGGATTCGTCCTAACCCTGGTCCAAAGGGTTCGAGGAAAGTCTAAGACGGTCCTGGGACGGGCTTAGGACGAAGCGCTGAGCGCTACATTTAGCAGGGTCCTTTTGGGATTTCATAAAATATCATACAAAGGGTTCCAAAGGGGGTTTAAAAAATATCAAAACCAAAAGTTTAAATATTTCTTATAATTTGCTAAAACCAACAAATGAATTCATCTATAAAAATATTGTACCAGATATGCACGTTCCGTAAAAAGACACAAACATTGACATTGCCTTCGCTCTATCGACGAGAAAAAAAATATTTTTCAGGACAAGATTTTCATCCTTGGCCAGCTCTTTCAAGCAAGGAAAAAATGTCCTATGTCCTGCGGGGGGAATTTTTTCCATGCCGAGATATCGGCAAAGAGATCTAAAGGAATCCCGGGGGGGGTTTAATGGAGAGGACTTCGGGGTCGTTTTCAAAGACACCGACTATTTTTTCCTGGCCTACAATAGGTTTTTTTTTCTAATGGGTAGGGTTAAAAGGGACGGAGTTTCCGGTCTTTTTTCAGAGACCCGCTATTTTTTCTTGGCCTAAAAATGGTCTTGGGAATATTTTGGGAGCTCCTCCTTCGGCTTTGCTAAAATGAACTCCCACTGTTTTTATCTTTTGTACTTCAATCTGAAAAGGTTCCAGCGTGCGCTCAGCCTTGTTAAACCCCAGGCCGTATGAAATATGAGGTGCCTAAAAAAAATTCTAAGTCCAGTTAGGTTAGGTTATTTGGAATATTTTGTGGTTTAAGGTTTAGGTTAGGTATACTTTGGGGTTAAAGGGTTAGGTTGGTTAGGTATACTTTGTGGTTAAGGTTGGGTTGGGTTAGGTATACTTTGGGGTTTAAAGGTTGGTTGGTATACTTTGGTGTTAGGTTTGGGGTATATTTTGGGGTTAAGGTTAGTTGGGTATACTTTGTGGTTAGGAAAGTTGGGTTCGGTTGGGTAACTTTGGGTTAAAGGTTTGGTTTTTGGTTAGGTAACTTTGTGGTTAATTTTTGGTTAGGTTAGGTATACTTTTTTTGGTTGGTTTAGGTTGGTTACTTTGTGGTTAAGGGTTTAGGTTAGGTTAGATTTTTACATTAGTGCTTTGATGTTTTTTTTTTGGAGGCAAAATCACTTATTTGCTTCCCCCCCCCCAAAACCCCCCCGTTTTCCCCGCCATTCCCCAGCTTGTTGGCTATGGGGGGGAAAAAAAAAAGATAGGGTAAGGGATTTTTCTTCCAAAGTTTTACCTTCCTTGTTCTAAGAATTTTTTTATTTTGCCCCAAACCCAAAAAAAAGATTAAAAAATGTAAAACTTTGGGGTTTAAAGGTTGGGTTTTTGGTTTCTTTAAAAAACCATAGGGTTTGGGGTAGGTTTCATTAAACCCTTTACAGTTGGTTTTTTCATTAAAACCAAAAAAAGGTTTTAAGTTTTAATTTTTTTTTTTCATTTTTTTTTTATTTTTTTTTTTTTTTTTTTTGCGCAAAATAAAACTATCTCCATTAGAGCAAGCCCCTATTGGGGCCAAGAAAAAATAGTCGTGTCCTGAAAACGCCGCGAAACTCTCGCCCATTTTACCAGAGATGTTTTATTTTGCGAAACCCATTTAAAAAAAAAAAAAAAATTATCACCAAATTTTGGTATCAATTCTTTAAAAAACACTTCTCCTCAGAAAAAGCCAAAAATTTGGCCGGAAAGTTTTGTCCCCTTATAGGTTTTAATAAAACCTAAAATGTTAGGTAGATATACTTTGTGTTAAGGTTGGGGTAAATTTAAAGACAAGGCTCCCCCTCTATCTTTTTTTATAGCCAAAAACTTGGGGACATGGGGGGAAACCGATTTTTTTGGTGGGGGAGCACACACAAAGGGAAAATTGCCCCCCCAAAAAAATCCCAAAACTAGGGATTTTCCCCCTGTTCTGAACTTTATCGGGAAATATTACCCCGTTTAATCTATGTCTAGGGTTTTTTCCTAGTTTGGGGGATTTTTTTGTGGGGATCATATTTTCCTTAGAGTGTGCTCCTTTTGGGGGGGAGCACCATATAAGGGAAATTTTCCCCCAAATCCATGAACTGGAAAATTTTTTTCCTATTAAAAAGGATTTTTTTTGGGGGGGGCCATTTTTCCCCTTTGTGTTGCTCCCCCACCAAAAAAACCCGGGTTTCCACCTTCCCCAAGCTGTCGGCCAAAAGAAGAAGATAGGAATTGAGCCTTTTTAAAATTCTAAAGATTTCCCCAAAACTCTACAAACCTAACTACAACCCCCCCTTCGGCCCTTGTGCTTGCACAAAAAAAAAAAACCCTAACCAATTAACCTAACCTAAAAAACCTAACCTAACCGACCTGCCCTAACCTAAACCTAAAGCCGGGGGGTCCAAGAAAAAAATTTTTTTGGCATTTTTTAAAATTTTGTAAAAAAGATGGGGTATGGGGGGCAAAAAATTGGGGAAAAAGGGTTTTTGGGGGAGGACCTGGGACCCGCAACCAAAACAAAATAATAAAACTTTGGATCGCTAAAATTTTTAAAATCGCCATGTAGACAAAGAAAGATCGGCACTCATTAAAATATAAACAGATGTCTTAAAGACAGTAAATATAATAAAGTAAGCCAACTTTTGTTTTTCTTAGGGGTGGAGACCTTTTTTTAAGATTTTCCAGTTTTTGGGTTTCATTAAAACTAAAGGTTAGGTTAGGTTTTCATTAAAAAAACCCATAAGACCCCGACTAATTTCTCCCGGCCCAATTTTAAGTGTTTTTCTGATGGAATCAGTGTTTTAAAAGGAAAAGGTACATAAAATTCGGTGAGATTTTTTTTTTTTTTTTAAATTTGGGCTTGCCAAAATAAAAATATCCCATTAGAAAATGCACCTTTGAAAACCAGGAAAAATAGTCGGTGTCTGAAAAAGACCGCAAAAATCATCGTCCATTATTTCCAATTGCGATAGGTTAGGGGTTGATTGGTTATGTTTTTGTTTGGTTTAGGTTTGTTAAACTTAGGTAGATTGGATTAGGTTATGTTGAGTTTTTAGGTTAAAAAAAAAAAATTTGATGGGGGCGCGATTGTCCGGGTGGTTGGCCCCCCGCCAACCCCCGCCAAAATCCTGCGGGAAAATTTACCGTTTTTGGGTTTTGGGCATCCTCGGCCTTTAAATTCTAACCTGTTTCATAGTGTAGATTTCTTCATTTTGGGTCTTTTAAACCCCCAAATTTTCCTTCCCATTTGGGCAATTGAATAAAATGCGATACATATAGGCCTACTACCCCAGAATTATTTTTTTTTCAACCAAAAACTGTTAATTTTGGTTAGAGGTGGGGGTTTGGTATATTAAAAGATGATATCAAGAACAAAAAAAAATTATCAGACCTACGGGGTGGGAAGAGAAATAGAGTTTATATGGATATTGTTTCCCTGGCTTAATAAATCACGACTTATTCATTTTTAAAATTTTATTTATAGTAAACCTACTCTAAATCGCTTTTATTCTCAACAATACCTTCTTCACAACATTTGGTGAGGTGCACTTCATCTGTATCACGATACAGATATCAAGGCAGGGGGAACTATACCTCAAAGATGATATAACCCTCGTGACTTTCTCCGATGGCCGTATTTTTTGTGTTGCTTTAATTACATCTCCCACTAGTCCCCGTCCATATTAATCCTTCCGGTCCAAAACGGGATCCTTGATTTGTTATGTATCAAAAGTTCGTCCATACATCTACCCCTTTACGAAAAGTTTTTCAGGAGGGGTGGGGCATCCATGTTTAGTCCTTTAACGGTCTTAGCCGCCGCCCTCTCGCTAGGACACCTCCCCCCACCTGTCCTACCCAAAACCCCGAAAATTGGGCGGTCTTAGCGATTTAGGATGCGCTCGAAAAGATTTAGGCCCGGCCGCCCTATTTAAGACTCGGCGAGTCTAAGACGAAAACCAAATCTTTATAATATGGGCCCAGGAATCCGGGTTAAGTGAAAACCCCTTTGTAATTTGTATATTCTCCCTTTTATGGCTCAACAACAGACATTTTATATGTAAGGAAAGATCGGGGGGTGAAAGGGGTTAAATTTTTTTTATGAAAAACTTCTCTCTTCTATTTGTATTTATTTTTTTCCATTATTTTTGTACCCTTTTACAGATAGATATTTTCATTGTAAAAAAACCTCTCACCTCTAGGTATTATTTCATCATTATTTTGATATTTTCATTATTTATGTATTAGCTTTTTTCATCTAATACTTTTTAAATCCTTTTAAACTATTTTCCTGGGAAAAACTTTCTCTCATCCTAAGTTAAAAATTTCCCTTTATTTTTTTCTGTACCCTTAGCTTTTTTACTCTATACTTCAAATCCTTCAATGTTTATACTGTGTTTATGTTCCTGCCCATTGCAACCAAAACAAGGGAAAAAAGGTAAAAAAAACGTTTGTCAGTGGTCAGGGAAAATATCAAATTCAGCCTTTTTTCTATTTGTATAGTACTTGGTATATATAAAAATTGTATATGAGAAAATTCTGCTCGACCAAACGCATCGACTGTGTGCCACCTTTGTTGTGATGCAAAAACTGATGATCTCAAAAATTTCTTTTTTCAATGTTTCTTTACTCAAAAAAATATAAAAAAAAAAAATATTATTTTTTTCTTCACTTATCAGTTAAAATTTTACCATCCTTGTTTTTTTTTATTTCCTTTTTTGTCTTTTCCTTTATTTCCTTTATCTTCCTTTTTTTTTTAAAATAATCGTCCAGACCATTTTATCATTCCTGTTTAAAAACAATCAAATCATAGCCTTCAGTAACAACAATACGTCGTCCTTTTTGTATCCAGCGCCGTTTTTAAAAAACCGCAATCAAACTGCAAATTTTCCCCCAGTTTTCAAAAAGCTCTCAAGGTTTGCAACCTCAGGGGTCAGGGTCGGTGACGCAGCATCGGGGGGGGTCTCTTCCCGCGCTTGATCGGGGCACTAAACACGGATAAAATAGTACTTAAGATATTTGGGGTTTCTGATAGTTTGCTTTGCTATATGCCACATGCATGCATCCATTATGGGTGCGCAAGACACTGGGTTTTCGAGAAAAGTTTTTTCACACGAAAGGGGTGCTGTGTAGGATGGAGTGGCGGGTGGCGTGTGGTGATTCCGCCTTATGTGTTTGGGGGAGCAGTTTTGGTTGAGAAACGGTGTGTAGTGAGGGGAGCGATGGACCAACCCCGACTGTGAGGTTTTTCCCCTTTAAAAAACCAAGTAAAACAAATAAAACCGTTGTGGAGGGGCGTGGGCGTCCTGTGGTAAGGGCCCTTGGTGGGTGGCTGCAACTTTCTGCCTTCCCGCCCCCATATTTTCCCTCTTTGTGTAGTTTTGCTATATTGGGTTTTCCCGGGAATTACTTTTACTGTAGCCCAAACTAAAAATAGGGTTTTTTTCGAAAGTACCTTCTTGTGATTCCCACACACACATGGTTTAACCTTTTTTACCATCCATGTTTTGGGGAATGCCGGTCCCCCTGCTGAAACCCCAGGCTCTCTAACACCTTGCATCCACCTCGTACTCGGGCTCAACATATACGTAGGGGTCCCATGACCTCTGAGGTTTGTTTTCCCCCATAGTATAACGCGACCAGCGCATTTCTTTCGTGTCCCGATTGAGCATCGTACTCTAATCCCGCACAGCGACAGATTCACGTCTGACACCGAAGTACAATCGCTCATCATAACTTTGCCGACAGGGGTCAGACAGGTTCTGCGGGCGTCCCTGTTCTGCGTCTCAAAAACAGTCTAGCCCTGTTGGGGAAGATTTTTTTTTTTTTTGCGCGCTTTTTTTTCAAAGTGTGTTTTTACGGAAATAAGGCCTGGAAATCAATTATTTTTTGGGGGATTGGTGTTTTGAATGTACATTTAATATAATTCGGCAAAAAAATTTGGGTCTGGGCGATTACTTTAAGCCATTGCCCTTAAAGGGATGATGGAAAACGGAGAAAAAAAATAGTTACTTATTCCGTTTTTTTTTTTTTATTTTTCTTATCTATTTCTTTTTCTGCCCTTTATAATTCCCTCTCTTTTATCTCATTATTCCTCTTCATATTTCCTAATTCCTGCCCTTTTTTTCCTCATTTTTTCCCTTTTTCTTTTTTCCCCTAATTCCTACCCTTTTTCCTCCTTATTTCTCTGTTTATCTCCTATTCCTCTCTTTATTCCTCTCTATCTCCTTTTTTCCTCCTTATTTCTCTCTTTATCTCATTTTCCTTCCCTCCCCATCACCTAATTCCCTGCCCTTTTTTTCCTCCTTATTTCTCTTTATTCCTCTTTCCTATCCCCTTATTCCTCTCTTTAACCTTTATTCCTCTCTTTATCACATTATTTTTCCTCCCTTTCCTCCTTTATGATGTCGGAAAAAAAAGAAAAATTATTACGGTTCTTACTTTTTGTGTTTTAAACGTAAAAATTTTTTTACCAAATACATATATAAAAAGATCACTCTGTACATCGCTTACTTAAAATCGCCTAATATTTTAGAAAATATAAGTGTCACGGTCGTAACTTACTTACCAAAGCACACTTTCATATCACACTTATTTCCATTCACTATAAATTGTCGATAATGGAGACCAATTTACTCACACCTAAAACACGGAGTATTCAAAAGCTTTGGGTGCAATATAGGCTACATATCCTGTACTCATATTCTTTTTTGCTGAGAAATGCACCAAATGAAATATAGGGCCTTTTTTTGGGGGGCCAAAATATCACAACAGGCGGAACGCGCTGTGATTGGTTTGGACGTAGTAACTGCAACTCAGATCTCGCCTGATCAGCTGATCGGCTTGTTTTGGCTCAGCAAACCGCAAATTATAGTTTTATTTTACTAACCTAACAAACTTGCATTACCCCTACTACCGAAAGATGACCAGTAATCCTCCTTCAAGTGATGTAGTAGGAAATTCCCACTGGTGTTTGTGAATATGTAAGTTGTAGTTTAAAAGGGAAAAAGTGGATGACAGAGCAAAGTGGCCCGTGACACCCAGACAATGATGACTTCTGGGATCCGCATTCCTTATAGGGAGCTAAATGACCTGCAATGACATGTACAGCTAGACAGATAGACGAACTCATAGGGGAAACAGGTAGAAATGTATGGTTAGTAAAGGTTGTAGTGGGTGAGTAGAGTGACGAAGGTGTTGTTTTGCTTATGTGGGGAAAAGAAGCCATACATTTTCTACCTGTTCCTCTATGAGTTCGTCTATCTGTCTAGCTTTACATGTCATTGCAGGTTCATTTTTAAGCTCCCTATAAGGAATGCCGATCCCAGAAGTCGTCACTTGTCAGGTGTCACGGGCCATTTAAATCTCTGTCTATCCACTTTTCCTTATAAACTACAACTTACATATTCACAAAACACAGTGAATACCTACTAAAAATCCCTTGAAGGAGGAATTACTGGTCATCTTGCGGTAGTAGGGGTAATGGCATTTGGTGTATTAGTGGGTATTACATAATAGTAGCGGCCGCTTGACAGCTGTTTTGCTCTGTTGTCTAACCCTATGAAGTCTCAACATGGGGGCCCCAGTCGTTTTAAGAGACGTATACATTTTCCTGCACTTAATTGGCTGTATCATCAAAAATACTGTTCACATAGAAAAATCAACATCACTGCCCAACTATATGAGGCTTGAAGATGTAAAATCAATCCTTACCTCAAGTAGAGTAAATTGGTCCATTATAATTCACCCCATTCTACGCATACATATATACAAATTTTCACTTCATAGCTAGCCTAGTATAAAATTGTCGATAATTAACTCATTGTACGCATACTTTAAATAAATTCTTACTACAACTATACTTAAAATGTCGTAAATTTACTCATGCTACGCCTACTTAATAAAATTCCTTAAAGCTGGGATACTTATAAAATTGGCGATAATTCAACCATGCTACGCATACTTATTATAATTTTTCACTTATTCGCTTTCATCTTATAAAAATTGTCGATAATTTCACTCATTCACGCATACTTAGATATAAATTCTCACTTATTTGCTTTCATACTTATAAAATTCTAACTATATAAATTCACCCATTCTACGCATACTTATAAATAAATTGCACTTCATAGCTTTCATACTTATAAAATTATCGTAAATTAACTCATTCTACGCATACTTAGATATAAATTGCACTTCATAGCTTTGGCATACTTATAAAAATTGTCGATATTTTTATACCAATTCTATGCATACTTTATATAAATTTCACTTCATAGCTGGCATACTTATAAAATTGTCGTTAATTTCAAAACCCATTCTTCTTATACTGACATTACACTAATGACACCCCTTTACCTCTATTTGAGGTAAGATTGATTACATCTTCAAGCCTCATATAGTTTGGGCAATATTTGATTTTTCTATGTGAACAGTATTTTGATGATACAGCCAATTTAATACAGAAAATGTATACGCTCTAAACGACTGGCGCCATGTTTTTGACGTCACTAGCTTAGACAAAAGAGCAATACAGCTGTGAACGGCCCTTTTTATTATGTACTACCTACTAATTACACCAACTTGCATTACCCTACTACCGCAAGATGACCAGTACCTCCTTCATGATTAGTAGGTAATTCACTGTGTTTGTGAATATGTAAGTTGTAGTTTTAAGGAAAAATGGTGACAGAGATAAGTGGCCCGTGGGCCACCTGACAAGTGGATGACTTCTTGAATCGGCATTCCTTTTAGGGAGCTTAAATGAACCTGCAATGACATTAAAGCTAGACAGATAACGAACTCCCTAGAGGAACAGTAGAAATGTATTGCTTTCTTAATTTAAGCAAAAATTACACCCTTGTTCACTCTACTCACATACAACCTTTACTTAACCATACATTTTTTTTTTACCTGTTCCTCTATGAGTTCGTCTATCTGTCTAAACTGTACATTCCCCTTGCAGGTTCATTTAAGCCCCTATAAGGAATGCCGATCCCAGAAGTCATCACTTGTCTGGTGTCACGGGCCACTTATCTCTGTCTATCCACTTTTTCCTTATAAACTTTCAACTTACATATTCACAAACACAGTGGAATACCTACTACATCACTTGAAGGAGGATTCTGGTCATCTTGCGGTAGTAGGGGTAATGCAAGTTAGTTAGGTTAGTAAAATAAAACTATAATTTGCGGTTTGCTGGCCAAAACGCCGATCGCTGAAGGCGAGATCTGACGCAGTTACTACGTCACAACCAATCCAGCGGGGGGATTCCGCCGTGTTGTGATATTTTGCCCCCCAAAAAAAGGCCATATATTTCATTTTTTTGGGATTTCCACAAAAAAAAAAAATATTATATTAGCCTTTTCACCCAAACAAATCCCGGTTTTTTTGGTTGGAAACGGGATTTTTTCCCCCAACTTTTCTACGATTTTAAAAAAAAAAAAAAAAATTTTAATTTATCCTTTTTTTAATTTCCCTCGTTTTTTTTTTGGGGTTTTTTTTTTTTTTTTTTTTTTTTTTTTTTTTTTTTTTTTTTTTTTTTTTTTTTAAAAATTTTAAAAAAAGAGGAATTTCCAAATTTTTTTTCCTACGATTATTAAATTATTTCTAACTCTATTTATCTTTTTTTTTTTTTTCCCTTCGTTTTTTGTTTTTTTTTTTTTCCAAATTTTTAGAAGAACCGAGGAATTTCCAACCTTTTCTCGATTATTAGCTTTTTCTAACTCATTTCCTCCCCCGCCCCTGCATCAGTTGTTTGCTTATAGAAAAATAATACGTACGTAATATTACTCTCCTTATATAAAAAACCTAAGAAAATTAATAAATATCAAAAATTAGACTATTCGTGCAGTCAAAATATGGATGAGACCATCCAAACCCTCATGAGGGGCCTACGCCCTGCCATGTCCCGCCCACTCAAAAACTGGACCATTTAAAACCCCCAACTGATCACAAAAAATTTTCCCCCCTAGTCATTTGGGAAATCATATTTGGGGCATGATGCAAAATACAGGACCAACCGGGGGCCCGCGTACTCATTTAAACTTATTCAATAAGGGTGCAATTAAAAGTGCGATTTTGCATGTAAGAATTGCTCCCCAAACAAAATGGATTCAATAAAAACTCTTAATTCCCTTTTTACATAGGAAATTTTTATGCCAAAGTTGAGAAAAAGGAATTTTTTTATACGGCGTACCCTAACCCCCCCCCCCCCATTCACTCACCCATCATCCCACACCCATTACCCATCACCCCACCCATTCACTCACCCATTACCCCATCACCCTACATCAAGATTTCCTTAATTCTCGCAACCCACTTTTTTTCACAATTCTCCCTAATAGGCTGCTAATAAAAATAAAAAAAAGTGATCGGATCATCCCCAAAATGGCCTTAAAACCTTCCCCTCGTCAACCTGGTTCCAAAACTGTGCCATATGATGGGATTGCGCCACGGGGAGCGGAACCTATGGCACACCACACACACACACACACACACATGTGTGTGTATGGCACACACATATATATATATATACTAAGCCGCAAAGCCGCCCTCCGGGCGGACTTTTTGGCTAGCTCCTGCGGAGGGCTATTGGTGGGCCTTCGGCCCACCACCTGTGTTTGGTGGGCCTTCGGCCCACCAAACATGGACTCTCCAGATAGCCCCTTTTAACTTTCCTGAAATCATGGATGTAGAAATGTATGTATTTCCCCACCCATTCACTCACCCATTACCCCATCACCCCCCACCCATTCACTCACCCATTACCCATCACCCCCCACCCATTCACTCACCCATTACCCATCACCCCCACCCATTCACTCACCCATTACCCATCACCACACACCCATTCACTCACCCATTAACCCATCACCCCCCACCCATTCACTCACTCATTACCAACCCCCCACCCATTCACTCACCATTACCCATCACCACACCCCATTCACTCACCCATTACCCATCACCCCCCACCTATTCCCTCACCCATCACCCATCACCCCCAACCCATCACCCCCCACCCCCTTCACTCACCCATCACCCCACACCCATTACCCATCACCCCACCCATTCACTCACCCATTACCCATCACCCTACATCCAAGGCTTCCTCAATTCTCGCAACCCACTTTTTTTTTCACAATTCTCGCTAATAGGCTGCTAAAAAAAAAAAAAAAAAAAAAGATCGGATCATCTCATAAGTGGGCTTATGACCTTCCCTGGTCGACCCGATTCCAAAATGTGCCATATGAGGTTGTTTGCGCCCCCGGGGGGGGGAACCTATACCACACACACACACACCAAAAACACAGACAGACAGACAGCAGACAGACACACTTTCGCTTTTATTAATATAGAAGATATATTTTATATATATATATATTATATATACGTATATATATTATATATATATATATATATATATATATATATATATGCATATATATATATATATTTTATATATATATATATATATATATAGATATATATATATATATGTCTATATATAATTATATATTTATATATTCTATATATTATATGCACACACACACACACACACACACACACAAACCCTGGGGTATGGCACACATATATATATATATAATATATATATATATATATATTATATATTATATATAATATATATATATATTTATGTATATATATATATATATATTATATATATATATAAAATTATATATTTTAAATATATATATATTATATATATATATATATATAAATATATATAATATATATATATATATATATATATATATATATATATATATATATAATTATATATATATATATATATATTATATATATATATATATATATATATATATTTTATATATATATATATATATATATTATATATAATATATATATATATATATATATATATATATATAAAATATATATATAATATTTATATTCTATATATAATTATATATTTTATATCTATATATATTTAAGTGTTTTGTGGCTTCTGGCCCAGTAGCGTTTAACTAGGGCCTATGAATGGCTTACCCTCTTTATAAAGGTACCTAATGGCCGCTGGCCGGGCGCGGGGCCGGTGGCGTTTGAAACTTTGAATGCTCCGCTCAGCTCCGGGCCAGGCCGTCCCACCGCTACTTTTTTGAGGTAATACGCCTTTATTATAAGTTTATTGTGGTTTATTTAGGCATAGGGTGGAATATGGAGGTTTGATAATGGTGTGGTGAGGTTGTGGAGGCGGGCCCGGGGTTGTGTGAGAGGCGGGAGAGGTGATAGTTATAGGGTTTGGGCTGGGGGGGTAAGGGAAAGATGGAATAGGGGGATAACCGGGATATGATGTTGCTTAGTGTACCTTATTATCCATGAACAAGCTGGCATTACACGTCATACCACAGCTGAAGATACGGCTCGGTAACCCCCGAGTCCGGGGGTAAGGCACGGCGGCTGTATTCGCTTGTAAATGTCTAAGATCTGCGGTGGTGGTAGTTTAGTTTAGTTTATTTTAGTTTATAATTAGCGAGTATGCTCATTTCAGAAGGTTACAGGAGTTTCGTACACAAGTTGTTTCGTACCCAGGTTTTTTTAGTTTTTTCATACCTAATTTGAGTTTTTTCGTACATACCTGGTGTCGTTCCGTATCTCTAGTAATCAAGTTCAACTCTGAGCTGAGTGTACAAAAACGACTATGTTTTCATATGACTATAAAACAACTTTTTGATGTACAAAACAACTTGTGTACGAACTGACTGCACCTTTCAGAATTACAGTTGATTTTATTATTTTTTTTCCAAATTTTTTTTCAGCTACCACTACCTATCACCATACTACCTGTCACCACCATCACCACCACCACCACTACCACTACCACTACTCGCCACTATGGAGGAGGAGGATTCAAACCCAACAATGTGATGATGCGTTGCAGTCTGTCATCAACTCAGGCTGTACAGGGTAAGGGTAAAGATTTGTTTTGTCGGTTTACAGGGATTTCGTACACAAGTTTTTTCGTACCCGTTTTTGTTAGTTTTTTTCGTATACTGATTTTGAGTTTTTTTGTACATACCTGGTGTCGTTTCGTAACTTTAGTAGTCAAGTTCACTCTGAGCTGAGTGTACAAAACCCGACTATGGTTTCATATAGACTACGAAACCACTTTTGATGTACGAATCTACTGGTGTACGAAACAACTTGTGTACTAACTGACTGCACCCCGTTTATCGCCCCTCCCTTATCTCGTTTCCCCTACCTTATGAAGGACTAAACGTTTGTCACACACGTCTTCTACTAACCTTCAAACCTCTTGGAAGCTGTTACTTGGGTCAAAAATCACTGACAAAAATGATCTAATAAGAATAAAAAAGTTGCTACTCCGCCGTCGCCCTCAGCGCAGTCTAGACCCGCTGGCCAAGGTTTTGTAGGGCGGGTTAGATTTAGTTTTATAGTTAGATTTAGATTATAGTTTTATTAGATTTTAGTTAGATTTAGATTATAGTTTTATTAGATTTTAGTTAGATTATAGTTTTATTAGATTTTAGTTAGATTATAGTTTTATTAGATTTTAGTTAGATTTAGTTTATATTTTTAAATTAGATTTTAGTTAGATTTAGATTATAGTTTTATTAGATTTTAGTTAGATTATAGTTTTATTAGATTTTAGTTAGATTTAGATTATAGTTTTTTAGATTTTAGTTAGTTTAGATTATAGTTTTTTTTAGATTTTTATTTAGATTTAGATTATAATTTTATTGGAATATAGTTAGTTTTTAGATTATAGTTTTATTAGTTTATAGTTAGATTTAGATTATAGTTTTATTAGATTTTAGTTAGATTTAGATTATAGTTTTATTAGATTTTAGTTAGATTTAGATTATAGTTTTATTATTTTAGATTATAGTTATTTAGATTATAGTTTTATTATTTTAGATTATACCTAGTTAGATTTAGATTATAGTTTGTTATAATTAGTTTTATAGTTAGATTTAGATTATAATTTTATTAGATTATAGTTTGATTTAAATTATAGTTTTATTAGATTATAGTTAGATTTAGATTAGTTTTATTAATTTAGATTATAGTTTTATTAGATTATACTAGTTAGATTTAGATTATAGTTTGTTATATTTAGTTTTATAGTTAGATTTAGATTATAGTTTTATTAGATTATACTAGTTAGATTTAGATTATAGTTTTATTATTTTAGATTATAGTTTTATTATATCATAGTTAGATTTATAATTTTTTTTTAGGGCCAGTTAGATTTAGTTTAATTAAAAATAAAGCTAAACTAATAAAGCTAGATTATTAATAGAGTTAGATAATTAATAGCTAGACTATTAATGTATTTTCTTGCTGTATTTACTATTATTATTATTATTTTTTTAGGGTTGGGGTGGGTGGTGGTTTTCCTTCACATTTTGTACCCTTGTTTCAGCAGCAGGTTCTTCCGCAGCACTTCAAGGGTCAGCCGCACCCACAGACTCAAGACCTCCCACTCAGCCTCCAGGGTAAGACTCCTCCTTCCTATGTATTTCTATGTATTCCTCCTCCTTCTTCCTATGTATTTCTATGTATTCCTCCTCCTTCTTCCTATGTATTTCTATGTATTCCTCCTCCTCCTTCCTATGTATTTCTATGTATTCCTCCTCCTCCTTCTTCCTATGTATTTCTATGTATTCCTCCTCCTTCCTATGTATTTCTATGTATCCCTCCTCCTTCCTATGTATTTCTATGCATTCCTCCTCCTTCCTATGTATTTCTATGTATTCCTCCTCCTCCTTCCTATGTATTTTCTATGTTTTTCCTCCTCCTTCCTATGTTTTCCCTCCTCCTTCCTATGAAATTTCTATGCATTCCTCCTCCTTCCTATGTATTTCTATGTATTCCTCCTCCTTCCTATGTATTTCTATGTATTCCTCCTCCTTCCTATGTATTTCTATGCATTCCTCCTCCTTCCTATGTATTTCTATGTATTCCTCCTCCTTCCCCTCTTCCTTCTTCCTTTGTATTCCTCTGTTTTCCTCTTAGGTTGAAGTATTAAGATCAAATATTCAAATTAACATGAGCTTCTAAACACTTCATGATACTTCTAAAACGACTACTACTACCACTACTACGTACTTCCAAAACTACTACTACTTCTAAAACTACTACTACTACCACTACTACTAAAACCACTACTACTATTACTTCTAAAGCTATTACTACTACTACTTCTGAGACAACTACTACTAAAACCACAAACTACCTACTACTTCTAAACAACTACTACCACCACCACTGCTACTACCACTACTACTACTATCATATACCCTTTATATTTCAGCTTCAACCAGAGAGGCAACCCAAACAAACCACTACCCAGGCTGAAAATCCACCAAACTGACCGAACCCCAACCTCAAACCACCACCACCACTACTGCCTCCTTCCTCCCCCCTCTACCCTCCCCCATCCGACACTTCTCCCACCACCACCCATCCACCTCAAAACTACACAAACACCATTCCATACCCAAACTCCGGAACTCCATAGCAAGTTTAGGTCGGGTCGGAGCGAAAGTCAATCTCAGGTCAAGCCGAAAGCTGCGAGAGAGGTCAATTTTTTAATGCCGTTTGGGAAGGAAAATTCGTACCCTGGTCTTTCCTGGTACCCTGGTACCCTGGAGGAGGAAGGAAGAGGATTCCTTCCTCCTCCTCCTCCTCCTCTTCCTCTTCCTTGTTCCCATCTACATACCATCCCCTCCTCCTCCTCTTCCTCCTCTCATCCACTTTTGTCCCTTTCCTACTCCTCTTTGTCTCTAAAGAAAACCCCATACCACTACTACCATTTCTACTGCTACCCCAACCCCCCCCTACTTTTTCTTCATCGCAGCACACCGTTAGTTAGTCAGGTCATAGTCAAATACATCGTCGGAGGTCAAGGGGGGTACTAGGGAGGTCATGGCCTTTTTTTAACAGGTCAAGTACTGTGTCTGAGGTCAATACTGTCGTTGCTGGGTCACAGATAGGTCGGGTTAACGCCTTTTTACTGCGCCATGTTAAGGTACGTACGGGGTTTACCAAAAAGGCAGGCCACACAGCTACTAATAATTAAATGTTGTATTCCTCCGCCATTCACATCCCACATATACAATTACCTGTAAGTCGAGGAAAACCTTAAATTAATAGTCTAAAGGTACTGAAATTTCCAGTTACCGTAAATTTGCAACATCGAAATATTTACCGAAATAAAAACAACTTTGTTTTGAAATCCCGTGGAATGTTCAGGGAAATTTGTCACTGATAGGAATTCACGGTAAAACACCAACTTAGAACCCCAACGATGCAGAAATGTTTTTTACCATTTAATTTTGTTCTTTCTCTTTTTTATAAAGCATCTACCATTGCCGCAGACCAGATGCAGCATGGTGCTTGATACACTGCAGAGTGCTGATGGTTGTTGCATGGACATTTTTTTCAAGGTACATTAAATTAGCTTTACTGATTATTTATTGCAAAAAAGGTTTAGTTGCTTTTCAATAATAAATTAGGGTAAAGATTTGGGTTTTAGGGAATCCTCCTTATTGCGGAAAATATCACCCGTTATGTGACGTTATTTTTTTGTTTTTTATCACGAAGATATTTTTTAACCCTCAATCAGTCAGCACGTTCTTTTCTTCATAGAGCAGTAAACTAACCTAACCTGAGTAACGCGTGAGTAATTTTTTTTGCTTTAAAGTGGATGATTACGTTTATTTTTTGCTCGGGCCATGAATTATGTTTACTTTAAAAAAAAAAATACTGATCACTTCTATGAGACATAACACTTATGAATGCTTCTCGCAGATCCATCACATCATGGGGGAGTCGTGACTTCGGTATGTGGAACGTCCCCAGAACTGAGGCGCTGGTGGCACTGGTTGTCAAAATTACCAACGCTTGACCAGCAGGGATGAAAGGACCAGTGGATTTAGTGGGCGAACATCGCCTTCAGAATGCAGGAAATGGTATGTATTGTGAGATTAAGATAATAATGATGGATATAGTATTCCTTTGATGGTTGTTTTATAATATTTTATTGTACAAGTGTGTTTGAATGTGTCAGGCTCTTAAAAGCTTATAAAAAATGTAATGGCAATATTATTTGCCATCATAATTTTACATGTTTTTATAATTCTCTCTCTCTCGCTCTCGCTCTCTCTCTCTCCTGAACTCATGGGTGGTGTTCTCAATGCAGATGAAGGCAGCAACAGCTATTGGATTGAAGAAAGAATTTGTTGCCCTCAGACTTTTCGAGCACCTCATAGTTCATGTATATACCAGATGCAGTGATACCTTTGCTTGCACAACTATGCTGTTATCGTTATAGGTAGGTAGGACTTGTGTGTCGAATTAATATAGAGCTTACATGTCATGTATTTATCTATCATGATGCAACATTCGGTTACCAGGGTGCAATGGCAATTTAAGTATCTTTTTCAATCGAAAACATCCTAAATACCCATAACGCCAACAATGCCTCTACATGTTAAAAGTACATTTCCTTCCAGGAATCCCTTCGGAGCTTGTTTCTGTCATTGCTGGATCATTGCTAAGCATGTCTTCCTTTCTTTCCCCCTTTAGCCACTGCAAACACACCTCTCTACATTGTGGACTTCCTGCACCATGTCCCAACTCACTTTCTAAGTATTTTTTTTATTTTAATCTTCATATGTAATGTGGAGTGCTTTAAGTGAACAAGTGACTCAAGAAATGTAAAACATCATGATGCACTTGTAAACCTACTCCCAACAGTATGGCCTTCACCTTTGAAAACTGTAATACGGGATTGTTTTCTTTTTTTTCTCAGGTTTGGAAGAGTGTGTAAAGATGCAAATTGAGAGAGAAAGAGAATAAAAGTTCCAGAAGAGTAAGTTGAAAAAGTTTTTTTTCACTAATGCTAACCCAACCTTTCCACCAAGTTTATAATATTGCTTCTATGATGTATGGGCACTAGCGTATGTAGTATGATGTATGTAAGCACTAATGCTTGCCCAATCCTACCTTTCCTTTCTGTGCCTATAGTGTGTGGTGCCAACTCCATTGGAACCTGTGTTACTAACCTCTGCACAAATTTCTCCTTTGTGACTAACCTTCTAAGGAAATGCCACCTATTCACTGACAGAGAGATGGTTCTACAACTTCTCAGTTAATGAATGTAATCCTATACTAACATGTAATGATAAACTGAATGCATTTTGGGGGAATTTAGTTACATCACATATACCAGAAAAGTTTTACAAGCAGGGATCTCGCCTTAACCTTTATTATGAATTTGTGACTGGGATGCATTTTTGACTGACAATATGAGGGGTCACATTATATTAACCATTAACCATAAGCCATTATTGGTTCCTGACCCTTGTGGGAGTAATAATTTGTCTGGATTAAAAAAGATTTGCCCTAAATATGTACTACAGTACATACTCCATTATCTGTCCTCATTCACAGACATGTGGCTGTTGCCATATACACTGACAGTACCGTATGTCAATTACATGTACTTAAAAAATATTTTGTTGTGCGTCTGCTTTCAAAATGATCAGTGTAGAATCATACTATATATTGTAGAATTGATTCTGAACATCTTCAGCAGGCGGCGGCTTCGGTGTATGCGCCGACTTCAGCTACAAACCATGACAGGCGAATGGAGGAGGTGGCAAGGGAGCAGATGCCAGATAGAGCAGAAGAGGCACAACAGTGCCGTGGAGCATCTGAGCAACACTCCTCAGGCTGGTGTTGGCTCAGGAGAACAACACTTAAGCCTGATTGCATCAATCATTAGAGGCATACCCCGCGGGGCAAGTCCCAAAGACGCTACAAGAAAATACCTCGCTCAAGGGGGGTCCTGTGGTGCGCGTGCGATCCCACGTGCCCGCCGTGCGGCAGGAGTTAACCAGTCTGCTGGCCCACTCACTTGATGCCTAACTGACCTGAATTAAAGTGTCACAACCTGTTTATTTTTGAGCCAGACATGAAACCAAAAGATAAAGAATGAAATAATAAAAAGGATAAGTTTTATAAATACACATACAAAGCGATAGAAATGTTTTAAGACATACAAATATTGCTGTCAAAACTAGTACATTTTCACGGATTTTCAGGCAGACAACCGATAGAAAATAAGAGGCAGGCCCGACAAAAAAAACTTGTTCACTTTAGGAACCCGGGTGTATTGTATACTTTACACTTCATCCCATTGCAAGGAAGCTAGAGACACGTTCTGTAGCTTCCCTTGTTCCGTGTTTGATGTAGTTTTGGAGGGAGTTTTGGGGTGGGAGGGAGGGGTGGTGGTGGGGGGAAAGAGGAAGAGGGTGTGTTTATAGTGACAGCTGGGGGTGGTGGTGGAGGGTGGTGTAGACACGAAGAGGAGGGATAAACCTGCGAAAGGAAACTTTTTTACCCCTTCTATCAATTCATGTCTCACACCATCTCATCTTTCACCACTAGTTTGGTGGAAAAAGAGTTAGAACACACCCCGGAAAAAAGTCCAAAGAAGACCAAGCAAGAAAATCTTTGACATTTTCCGAGGGCGTTCTAACTCTTTTTTCCCCCAAACTAGTTACCAACTTTATCATTTAGAGCCTGCATGCACCAGATTGAGACAGCATTTTTGGAGGTTCCCGTCTCCCATGCTATCTGGGCTCATGGGCTTGCCACCACTGTTCAAAGTGACTATATGTTCTTCTTAACAAGGATTGATTTGTCAGCAAAATGCATCTGTAGACCTGGGGGAGGGGGTAGAGGAAGGTGGGGTGATGGGGAAATTTAGGGGCAAGGAGCAAAGATGGCAACCCTCTCCCCTTCATACATATCTTAGTGCAGCCTGAGCGATGTGGAGCACTGTGAGGACTAACCTCCAGCCCATGAGATGTCAGATATACGACAAACCCGAGAAATTATAAAACATCACTGAGAAGGGCAAAAAATCTGAAGACGTTCTTGTCCTAATTTTTTTTTTGCAGTGACATATATATATTTTATTTATTTATTTACAATGGGAGTTGACCCTAGCGCATCTGCCCTTATGTTAAAAAAGGAAAGGCGTATGATATTATAGAGACAGGATGGTATGACAGCAGAGAGGTATATGAAGGTGGATGGATAGGTACAGGAAATCCTGCTAATTCGAGTGTTTGAAAAGGTTGACCAAAAATATCTGGTTGATTTTATAGTTCATAATTTTGTATGTTTTGTATGGCCTGCAAATGATTTAAATGTTGAAATGGATCTCTATTACAAATATTCAATCTTCATTCATCTCGTTGTTCATGGCTGTTTTCCACCATGTAAATCCAATGGGGGAATTTATTTGTGTTAATAAAAAATAAACTAAGTCCAAAGTGATTTGTGCTTCTCTTCATCATATTTTCTGGATAACGACAAAATATTTTGGCTTGTACTAGAGCATATTGCATATTTTGTAATGTTTTTGGGTGTTGAACAGTCCATGGCCCGTACCGAGAGTCCCTGATGAAGGTTGAGCGACGACCTTCGTTGACAGGAAGGGTACCATAAAAGAGATATTTTTCGGAACGAAGAGCAGCGACGTAGGTCGGCACAAAGACACGGTCACCTTCGTGTCTTTGATGACCGTCGTCGCTGCTCTTCGTTCCGAAAAATATCCCTTTTATGGTACCCTTCTTCAGTCAACGAAGGTTGTCGCTCGCCCTTCAGCATGACTCGGTACGGGCCCATCAGTCTTTAGCGGCTAATGGTCTGTGCAACACCTCTTTGAAAAATTACTGGATTCTGCAATATGCTTAGAAAGTGTAACCGTAATATTCCTCAATCAGTTAAAATAACAGCGGCAATGGTCATATGCCTAGGCGGGCCGCTGGGAGCGGCCCGCCGGTGAGCCTCTGAGCAAATTCTCAGCGGCCCTACGTCGTACACTTCCGTCGGGCCGCCGGTAAGACATACGGAGGGCCTCCGGAGGCCCTCCGTCTTTGTGTTTGCTGGGAATTGTTTACACGTTGGCAGAGGATTTTTTTTATATCCAAGCATTTTCCGCAGCTAATATATTGTTACGGGCATCCTCCCTCTCAAAGACTCACCTGTCTTATTGTACCCCCAAAGGCGCCATCACGTAGCCCCTTAACTTCCCTCCTGACGAGGCTCGGTAGAATTAACCTGTAGCGAGTAATGGTGTGCACCACGTATTCAACAACAGAAGGCGGGTAGAGGACATTGAACACTCACTGTACAATTCTTCCTTTAATAACGGAGGTCAACACAATACACAGCCTGACGGCGTAGCCGAAGGAACAAATAAATACTCACAGTTACATGGACACGCTGTGCTCCACTACACCAACACACAAGGCTTCACTTGAGGTACACAAACACACAATGATACGCTGGCTTACGACACACGAGACACTGACTTAGCTACTGACGAAGGTGAGGCGACGCCTTCAGGCGCATGGCGCTAGCGTCCGCCGAGACACAATGCTTCCCTCTCCGGCCCAGCTAGTTCTGCCTCCTCGCTACTCCTCTCCCGGCCTCACGCCACCCCGCTGCCAGTCCTCCCCCGCCGTTGCTACGCACCCACTCCCTCGTCCTCTCGCTCTCTTCTGGGCCCGATCCCTGCCCCATCCCTGGGGGTCTGGCGACACACACGTCTCCCGGACCCACTCCCCGCTCCATACCCCAAAAACACTGCCTCCCCACCACCACACACTCAGACACGCAAAGTGTAACAATATATAGAGACTTGTTTTACTTTACCTCTAATTTCCCCAGAGTGGCGACTCAACTGTTGGGTTAAAATACTAGCTGGCGACTTTACTGTAGTAGGTATAACAACGTCGCCACTCGGTTTTATTTTTATAATTTGTTCATTTATAGCCCTAATATGACGCAGATGAAGACAAACTAAAAGACACAGACTTTCCAGATAGCCTCTTCTAACTTTCCTTAAATCATGGATGAGAAATGTAGTATTAACGCCACCACACGTCTGTAAATAGCAAAGAGACGTTGTCCTGGCGACTTTATGTTATAAGATACGGCCAAGGATAATGAAGACTAAAACGAACAGATGAAACAAATAAACACAGACATTGAAAGGCCAAAGTAATACTACTAATCTATAAACATGATCGAAAAACGAAATTATAGTCTATTAGTTTTATCTAGAAGCCTCTTCCACGTTGTGCCAATTACAAGAACAGTTCTTTCAGTTCAGTGTTGCGGTTTCGTTCCTGTCTAGGATCAGCGTGTCACAAGAATGGAACGCAAAGAAACCCTTTTTTTGATTTACAAATAAACAGCTGGCGAGCATGAGGAAAGGGGCAGAGAAAGTAAAATAAGATCGTATAGAGAAATGAAAGACGGAGATTATTAGTCTATAGTTTAGTCAGAAGGCTCCATGAGATGACCCAAGTTGATGAGACGAGAGTCTCAGTCGTTGAGAGGAGATCCTGAGAGAGGTTCGAGGATGCACAAAGGAACGCAGAGAAGAGAAGATTTTGGACAAAAGCAAAGAGAGGAGAGATAGAGACGAGAAGATGAGGAAGGAAGAGAGAGACCGTAGAGAGAGAGAGAGAGAGAGAGGAAGGAGAGATGGATAGAGAAAGGAGAGAGGAAAGAGCTAAAGAGAGAGAGAGAGAAGAAAGGAGATTAAGGAGAGAGAGGTGAGAAGAGTAGAGAAGAGAGAGAGAGAGAGAGAGAGAGAGAGAGAGAGAGAGAGAGAGAGAGAGAGAGAGGGGGGGGGACATTAAAAGTGGTAACTCAGCTGTGATGTGAAGGGATCATATCAAGTTTAAGATCGCGGGACCGCATGGCCTCCACCAGGGCCTCTTGTATGCCGTCTGACATCCTCTCCGACTCGTGCATGCGGAAAACCCTTCACGATAAGAGAAATAGGGCCCAAGGCGACCATTGTTTGTTATGAACTGAAAACTCTACCCAAGCTACCCACCAATGGATGTGGGTAGAGAAAGTTCACGGGTTTTGCTGCATCACTACGCGCGTCGCCTCGGACCCAGGTTTTCGTGCGCAAATGGAACGCCTGAATTCTTGGGTTCCGTGAACTGGTTCTTGAAATGTCGCAAATGGAAGAGGCCTATGACATAGAACACATATGAATCAATGAAAAAAACGAACATCAGCGCCGCGCCAACAACCACGTGCTTCATGTAAACAAACAGGACTGCCGAAGGTTTCTCGTTATCTTCACTGAGATGCAATAAATATTACTTTTCTTGTCCAAATGTAACAGATTTTAGCATATAAAAAGTAAAATAGAAGCATGTATGACATGTACATTTCTGAAACATTACAGTTTATTGATTTTGATGTTCATACGTGTTATTCAATGATATCACAAATACCTGACACTGACAGACTGACAGTCAGTCAGTCAGTAGGAGTGGCGGGCAGGTGGGAGGGATGAGCAGGCCGCTCCACGATGACGGAGAATGTGTGAGTATCTTTCATTTCCTTCACTGCCTTCATGTGTTTGACCGCGATCCAGTGCAGGGCCATTGTGTAGGGCCAGGGGCAGGATGTGACTGAAAGAGTGAAAGTGATCACAGCCAGCAGGCCACAGGGGAAGGAAGCCCCCCTGAGGTATGTCATCGGGTGTCATCTCTGTATTATTTACTTTCTCCATACCCTGGAAACAAGCAATCCTCGCCTGTGTCGTCGTGGTGATATAACTTTTACATATCTCCACTTATTTGGTGAATACCAAGAGGGTTGGAGGTGCTCTGAATCCATTTCCAAGGGAAGTTTACAAGTGGATTGTTTAGTTAGGAAATATTGTGGTAATTTTTCGGTTTAGGACATCCCGCGATTTTGAGGCCGCAGCTTAATTTTTCTGGGTAGTTTTGATGTGTTTTGAATTATTCTGGGATTTGTTTTTGGTGGAAATCGATGTATGTTTATAGAGTATATTCCAGTAGTGGGATTTCAAAAGTGCTACCTAGGATTCTTACCTACATCATCGTGTACATTTCTTCATTCTGAGTATTTTGAAACTCATTTCCCATTGCGCAATTGATAATAATGACGGTACATGTACTACCAAAAATCTACTGTTATTTCAGCCAGAAACAATTACATTCGGTTAAATAAGATTAAGTTAGGTTATGTTACAGGTGGGGTTTGGTTTAGTAACAGATGAGGTTAATATTCCATAGGAGTTGGCGGGGTGCACACTGCACAAGGCTTACAGCTTACTTTGGTAATAATGGACGAGGATTTGGCGGTCTTTTTCAGAGACACCGACTATTTTTTCCTGGCCTAGAATAGGTGCTTTTTCTAATAAAGATAGTTTTATTTTGTGCAAAACCATAGTTTAAAAAAAATAATAAAAAAAGAAAATCACCGAATTTTTTGGTACCGTTTCCATTAAAAACACTGTATCCATCAGAAAAAGCACTAAAACTTTGCCTGGAAAATAAGTCAGGGTCTTATAGGTTTTAATGAAACCTAACCTAAACCTATAGGTTTTAATGAAACCTAACCTAACCTTAACCACAAAGTATAGGTAACTTAACCTAATAGGTTTTAATGAAACCTAACCTAACCTTGACCACAAAGTATACCTAACCTAACCTTATAGGCTTTAATGAAACCTAACCTAACCTTAACCACAAAGTATACCTAACCTAACCTTATAAGTTTAAATGAAACCTAACCTATCCTTAACCACTAAGTATACCTAACCTAACCTAACCTTAACACTCTTACCTACTGAGGTGGTGGGAAGCAGCGAGCGATTTCCCGTAGGAAGTGGTGGAAGATGGTGGTTGGGTCATGGTGACTGCAGAGAGCTTCACCGAGAGGTGTCACTCAGCCGATATAACATGGCGCGCCATTTTGATTTCATGGACGACAGCGATCCTAGCGGAGGGAGTCTGCACTGACAGTCGCCCGTGCAGATAGAGGGGGAATCGCTCCTCCTTTTGGTGATGATGGGGTGATAATGGAAGGTGGGAGAGAGGGAAGGAAGGAGATATGAGAGAAGGAAAGGAGGAATAAGGAGTAAGGAAGAAATTGGAGGGATGAAGAGTGTCAGAAGAGGAACTGAAGAGGAAAGAAATAAGGAATCGAAGAAGGGAGGGAATTCCTCCACTCACCCATTAGCCATCCCATCACCACACATCCATTCACTCACCCATTACCCATCACCCCCCACCCATTCACTCACCCATTACCCATCACCCCCCACCCATTCACTCACCCATTACCCATCACCCCACACCCATTCGCTCACCCATTTCCCTTGTCTGGCACATTCACCTTTTTGGCACTAAATCAATCAATCACCCATTTCCCATCACCCCCAACCCATTCACTCACCCATTACCCATCACCCCCAACCCATTCACTCACCCATTACCCATCACCCCCACCCATTCACTCACCCATTCCCCATCCACCCACACCCATTCACTCACGTACCCATCACCCCACCACCATTACCCATCACCCCCGCCCATTCACTCACCTATTACCCATCACCCCCAACCCATTCACCCACCCATTACCCATCACCCCCAACCCATTCACTCACCCATTACCCATCACCCCAACCTATTCACTCCATTACCCATCACCCCCCACCTATTCCCTCACCCATTACCCATCACCCCCAACCCATTCACTCACCCATTACCCATCACCCCCCACCCATTCCCCCACCCATTACCCATCACCCCACACCCATTCACTCACCCATCACCCAACACTAGGGTGGTCCTTCGTGAGGGGTAAATTCTCGAATTAATTTATTTTAAGCTCCATCCCCCGGAATTTGTTGGAATAGTCGAGAAAACTCTCCTCGTGCATTTTTTTCAAATTCCAACATTTACCCCTCCCTCATCGACCTTGAAGTTTAGCCTCAGTTTCTCGGGGCGGCTGACATTAGAACGACGACGTATCGGCCTGTGCTGAACTTTGAAACGCTCCTGTAATGTCCAATTGTCTCTTTTGATGTGATACGTCGATCTGTGTGTTTGTGTATTATGTGTAATGTGTAATGTGTATTACTTGTTCTTCTCACTGCCCCCCTAACAATGTTTTTTTTCTTCAGGTTGAGTCATCACCCATCAATCTATCATTCTATCAAGCATGGCAGCAGTGAACCGTCGCTATTTGATTGCTCCGTTGCAAAACATAGCCGGGTCTCAACTTCCCTCGGAAGAAGAAGTGCTGGGACTGCTGATATGCCGAATCGAGGTAAATCCTCGAAGAGGCAAATCCTCACCTTACTTCACACCACGGTGGGAGATGAATCTCCAGCGAAGCGCCCAAAGCTGCCCAGCCAAGCCGTCTCTGGACTCCAATTGCAAGACATGGCATCAACCAACACTCGACGGTTCTTCCAGAAGCTGTGCCTGGAAGACGGCTTCCTCGAGGCCGATCCCGCGACCTGGCTGGAGCGGGAAGACTTCCGGACAGCGGCGGCCCTCGTGCAGGGGATAGCGGTCATCAACGACCACGCGGAGCGAGGAGTTGCCCTCATCCAGGAGTACAACCGAAGGCTAACTCAGGATGAGGAGCAACTGCAATTTCTCCTCCAAGTTGTCTCTCATCATCGCGCGGAGTTCCTGGACTCCAGAAAGAAGACCGTGGCTGCTGGTGTGGCGGCCCACCAGGAGCAGGAGCACTAAGTCGGACGGGCCTAGGAGCCTTGTGAGTAGTCTGTTAGAGTCTTCTAAAGAGACTCAGATTGTGTTCATGGAACAAAAATTATACTTCCATGTTGTGTTAAAATATACTGCAGTTACACTTGATTTACGTTGGGCTACAGCCGCTACAAACTATGTATTTGAGGTAGAAAGACATTTTGCTTAACCCTTTCACGTACAAATGACGTCTTTGAGCGTCATCCGGTACGTGTAGGCCATACGTACAAATGACGTCTTTGAGCGTCGTCCAAAAATAATATTTTAAAATATTTATTAAAAATCTTAAAAAGCGCACGGTTGACGTGAGATTCACTTGACCGTTAGAGCGAATTACAATATATTATATTAAAATATATTTTGTATAATATAATATTGTATAATATTATATTATACAATATATTTATTAAAAAAAACTACTTTACGCTATCTTTCACTTCGTTGTATGGCTTTATTTTTGAGCGAATTACAATATATTATACTTAATTGGAAAAGAAATTTATTCAGCTATGTCATGGAATGTAGAAAAATCTTCTATGATGATAAGTTGATTTTTGGCATATTATTTTTTGCCGCAAGGTTTTTTTTTTTTTTTTCACTTCTAACTCGAGGTTTTGTAAGTTATTTTCACGCTAGCGTATTTTTTGAACATTGTATGATATAGGAAATGATCTTAGCTTAAAAACGAAACATAATTGAACTCGATACCTTTGATAGTTTAGTTTCTAGACGCGGTGGAAGTACAACTTTTTTCCCGCGCGTGACATATCGGGTGACAATGAGTTTACGCGGGACAACAAAAAGTGAATGACAATGGTGACGTGAAAGGGTTACGATTTGTGAAGTTCGAAAATGGTCAAATTTTCGGGTGTTTCTTTTTTCACTGATATTAACTGTGGATTGTGGTCATTTAACTGTGTAATGAGGTAACCATTTATAAAACACTGTATGTTGTGTGCTATAAGCTAACATTTTGGGAATGAATGGCACAAAAAAAAAAAAATAAGGATTTTTTGATCCTCAGGGTGAAACTTCAAGGTCAATGAGGGAGGGGTAAATGCTGTCCAATTGAGAAAAAAATTCACCAGGAGAGTTTTCTCGACTTCAAATAAATTCCGGGGGTGGGAGCTTAGCTTTCCGAGTTTCAATTTTAAGGACCACCCTACCCCACACCCATTACCCATCACCACCCACCCATTCACTCATCCATTACCCATCACCACCCACCCATTTTGACTTCAGCCAAAACAAAATGTGTGTGGGGGGGAGGGTACGTATTGAGATTGGAGACAATTTATTGGAATGACGGGGCTTCGGTATGAAATACAAAAGGAACAAAAGGTGTAATAACAAAAAAATACATCCATCAATACCACTTCAGTTCATTATTTTAACTTAATACTACATATATTTGCGTCTTGGTGTATTGAAAAGGCACAACACCGTGCACAGTAATGATATAAGCATTTTGACACTTTTGAGCCCCCCCCCAAATTTAGGGGGAACTTCCAATTCTGGGAACCCTGTAACCACTTCAGTTCATTATTTTAACGTAATACTACATATATCTGCGTCTAAAGCTCCGTCCACAGTAGCGGGCATTGCCCGCGGGCACAAGCGAGCAGTTTGCCTGTTGACGGGCTCACCGCTTGTGCCCGCGGGCAAACGAGTAAAATGCCCGCGATAGTAGGTGAGCGATTTCACCAGGCACTGCCTGCCGCACCAGGCACTGCCTGCCGCACCAGGCAGTGCGTCGCTGCCAGACATACGAGGTTACATGTGGAGCTTTTGAGTGGATAAGTGGAGCCACTTCTTTTTCTCCACTTTGTCCTTTTTCTTTTTCAGACACATAGCAATGATTATGGTACACAGTGCCAGATTCTTACGGTCCTTCCTGCTTCGCATTGTTGTCGTACCGCACACAGTTTTCCTGAATAGAGAACGGCTACACTGCCTGGCTGCTCAGCTGCTCGCCTCTGACTGGGCCAGGCAGGCTCTGCTGTGTGGACAACAGTTTCAGTGTGCCCGCGGGCTTTTCCCCGTGACGGGCACTGCCCGGCGGGCTTTGCCCGCTAGTGTGGACGGAGCTTTAGGGTATTGAAAAGGCACAACACCGTACACAGTAATGATGTAAGCATTCTGACGTTTTGACGTGTCATCCGCATAGCGGACAGGTGACTGTGACTGTGACTGTGGCAGAACAAGTAGCGGGCAGAATCGCTTATTGCAGTGAAAACCACGGCCGTTTTTGGTTACAGACAGCTCTCGCCTGCATTTACGACACTTCCTCTTCGTTGGTATGACACCTTGTTCTTCAAACGTTTTCAATGCCTTTATGTCTTTGTCTAGGTATAATTGGATGATACGGACCTCATTAACAGAGCATCCTATGCACTCCATTTCAACTAGCTAACTGATCAGCGGTAACCGACTTTAACCGATTCAAATGTAGGACTTTTCCTTTGATTGGCTCCCGAAAATTGAGTGACTGATTGGCTAAAAGAAAAAAATGTGAGCCTGTCATTGGCTAAGTTTTGGAGGCTGTCATTGGCTAGGCTGTCAGTCTCCTGATCCGTAAGAAAAATTGGATGGTCGCACACATTTGCGTGACTCGGTCAGTGTCCAAATAGAGTTGGATGGAGGAGGGTGTGTCTGTGTGCGCTATAGACAACAAAAGAATAATTGCAATATACAGGAGAACCTCGTTTAACCGGCATTTAAAACAACTGCAGCCTCAAAACAACGGCACTAATCGACCCAGGCTTTTTTTTTTTTTTTTTTTTTTTTTTTTTTTTTTTTTTTTTTTTTTTTTTTTTTTTTTTTTCACTGATAAACTCTGGAACTCTGAAACTGAGAAAATCGGCAGAAATTTAGTTCAAATTTGGCGGGGTACGCAGGGTTGGCAACCCTTTCATCCCTTTCACTGGTAAACTCTGGAACTCTCTTCCTGTTTCTATTTTTCCACTTTCCTATGACTTACATCTTTTCAAAAGAAGAGTAACAAGACACCTCCCTCACTAAATTGGCTCACCCCACTTTTTTATTTTATTCTCTGACAGTCTTCTTTATAGGGACTGGCAACTAAGCGGCCTTTGTGTTACCCATTTTTGTTGTGCCCTTGGCCAGTTCCTTGTGATGGGAAAAAGAAAAGAAAAAAAAAGGGATTTTTGGGGATTTCATAAGAGTAACTCTCAAAACAACGGCAAAATGAGTTATCCGGCATGCGCTCCCCCCCGAGGGTGCCGGATAAACGAGGTTCTCCTGTATACCGTATTTGCCGGCGCATAAGACGCACCTCCACTTTTTTTTTTTTATATATATATATATATATTATATAATATATATATATATACACACACATTTGTGCCTATAGCGCCTGTAGGCAGTGGTGACCTAGGGCTCGGATGGAGGCTCTGGGTTCACTGGTAGGTTG
>JACEEZ010007516.1:39390-84390 GCA_016584305.1 Chionoecetes opilio
ACGGGCCAATTCTCCATTCCTGGTGCACACCACCAGGTATCAGTCGGGCCACAGAACGCATAGCACACGCCACGCACCTCTTGTCCCCGTTGTAATGACCGCTGGCAATAACTACAAAGCCACGTACCCCCCTTCTCCATCCTTGTGTGTATGACAACTCCCCAAGATACACACCTCCCTCTCCGCCCACTCCTTCAAATAAAACTTTAACGCGCTCTTTGTTTCACTATTCCATTTATCAACAATACTCAGTCCAGCAAAAATTCCATCACCATTTTATGCCTCCCTTCTATCATCTCCTTCCAACTGTTGTGTCAATTTGTGTGGCCCGAGTCGAATGCGGGTTAAGGCGACATCTAATATGCGGGATGTTTGTCTTTTCCATGGGTGCGGGGAGGAGTCTGAGCGGTAATGACCCATGGTGGGTGCGCAGAGGGCGTCGCCGAGTGAAGTATCCCAGGATTCCCAGGTGAAGCGGCAGACCTGAAATATCAGACGTTTTACAATGGAGAGCAGCAGCGGGGAGTGGATAATGTTTACATCTGACACGGCCATCTTGGCAGCAACAATCGCTATCTTGTTGCCCCAGCTCTTGTTTTCTCTTAAACTCCAACCTTTTCTTAGTATTATGCATTACTGTTGATAACACAGTTACTAATTTGTGCTCACTGGACTACTGCTCAACATAGATCACTTCAGATCCCTTTAGTAATACACCACCGGCTGTTCTGCACTCTCTGCCCGACCTCTCATTCGCTAATATGGCCGCATTAGACGCAGGGTGAACTTTGCATTCCTTTTTAAGGGAAAAAAACAGCGTCCTATGCGCCGGCAAATACGGTACATCATTTTTGTATTTTACGCGGAAGTAGATTAGTACTGTACAGTATACTGAGCAAAAAAAATACAGAAAACGTGAGTATGAAGGTCGGTAGCGACCGCGAAATTCTCGTCCATTATAACCCTTACTTTCTCTATTATTTTCGGCTCAGTATTGATGGGCAATAGTTATTCACTTGTGGAATAAGAAATCTAGCACTTATTTTTATAGAATAATAGCTAGGGCAGGTTACGTTTAGGTTTGGTTAGGTTAGATTTAGGTTAGGTTAGCTTTAGGATAGGTTTGTGTTCAGTTTTATAGAGTTATTTGGGTTAAATAAGCAAATCTGATGGTGCGCTATCGCTCGAATGCCGCGGCTGTTTGGTGCCGCCAAATCCTGCGGAATATTTACCACATAATATCAAGAAAAAAGAAAATTATCAATACGGCAGTGCGAAGCAGAGCAAGATTTGCTGGTGGGGCGGGGTGGACACCCCCCAAACCTGTAAACAAACATTGATTTCCAACAAAAACGAGTACCAGATTCATTCTAAGCACATCAAAACAATAATTATTTTAGAAAACTAAGTTTCGGCCTCGAAATCGGTGGATGCCTAATAACGAAAATTTACTGTTTACAGGTGTGGGGGTGGCCGCCCTGGCTCGCCCCGCAAACCCCACTCTGCTTCACACTGCCGTAGTATTGATAATTTTCTTGATATCATCTGGTAATAAAGCAAACTCCACTTCTAATCTAACCTGACAGGGGCGTATTTAGGATCTTGAAACATTGCGGATTTAGCCCAGCCTAGAGATCTTTAAATTTTTACTGGATAATTTTCTATTTATTTATGAGTATAATGAATATAAGATGTGAGACACTGTGCTCTACCAAAAGGTTCCGTTCATTTGCTCAGGATAACTTTCGCATCATGAAATGAAATTAAAATAAAGACAATCTGAGTTGGGGTTCAACTTCATTATTATTATTATTTTCATCAGCAGGAGTAAACCCCTAAAGAAAGAGATGAGAGCTTTAGCGTGATAAAGCAGTCATGGAGTTGTATATTGCCAATGCTTTGTTCAATACTGAAATTTGACCAACCCTGGTCTTCTACTTCTGTTGTGTGACAAATTAAAGGCTCCTTTTGAACTGTGTTAACTACTGTATGTGTCTTGTCCATCTGATATTCTCTTATTTATCTCTCTGGAAGGTCTTTTGGTGTCTCATCTGTCTGTTGCAATCCTCATCACTCCTCATCACTGTTCTCTCCTACTCTCTCTTGTCCTGCTCATGAAAATGATGCCACCAGCATACGCCAAGTAACATCTAACGAAATATCTTGTTTTTTACTAAAATTTTGTGTTGGCCCCAGTCAAAGCTTATCTTATTTTTGCAAAAAAAGAGAGGCTATTTGAGATCCTGGGCTATTCATAAAACATTCGGGGCTACAGCCCCCAATGCCCAGGCCTAACTACGCCAATCTTAACCTCATGCGATACCTCTGATTTGGTATTACTTCGTATGAGTGCATCCTCCAGATATTGAATCCTTACCTATTTCATTGTGTAGATCTCATGATTGAGTATTTTCATGTTTGAGCTGGCTCGGCAAATTTTAGGATTCAATTTTTGAAAGCGAAGTTAGGTTAGGAAGCTACAAAAGGTTAGGTTAGGTTTAGTCTGGTTAGGTTACAAAAAGAATGATAACATAGCATGACTAATATAACGTTAAGTTAGGTTTAGTCATGGAGCTGGTGGCGGCGGGCCTAGTGCGGGTCTGGAGCGGCCTCCACCTCAAACCCCAACGCTGTGTACTATCATAACTGTTATTGACGAGGATGAAACTATTTTTTCACTAAGTTTGATGTGTTTTGAATTAATCTGATATTTTTTCACCCGAGAATTGTTTGTTGATGGGATGTCCCCATGCTTAGAAAAACAAAGAAAAATAAACACAATTTTTCCAAAAAAATTATCAGATTAATTCTAAACACATCAAAATCCACCAGAAAAAAATTGTTTCGTCTTGAAAATAGCAAGACGAACTACACCAAAAATTTTCCTCTGAAATACCCTAACTTAGCGGTTTCTGGCTGAAATAATGGTAAATTTTTGGTAGTACTGTATATGTATTGCCATTATTATTCAGTTAGGCCATGGGGAATGGGGGTTCAAAAGACTCAGAATGAGGAGAACTATACACTATGAGACAGGTTAAAATTATCAGGCTCGAGGATGACCTAAACCATAATAATTCCGATATGTGTTGGTTAGTTTTGTAAATTTGTACCGATATTATTAGTTGAGTATTTTGAGTCATTGAACATGGCTGGCAAATCAAGAACTAACCAGACCATTAATAATCTTCTAAGTCTAACTTAATGCCCTATTCACTCCTATACTGATTATTCTTTCCTGCAGTTTTCAACGTCGTTCATTAGACATCCAACTCAACAGGAACTAAGTGACACACGGAGAGATGCCACAGAGCGCCTAACTTCTGGTCTTTCTATAATTTCTGATTGGAGAAAAGTAAACCTTGTTTTGTTCAATGCCTCAAAAACACTGTGGTGTCTGGTCCATTTTTTTTCTCCCTCCTCTAATAATTGCTTGCTCTGTACAGGGGCCTTATCCGCCCATGTATGGAGTATGTCTCACATGTTTGGGGGATCCACTCATACAGCTCTCCTAAGCAGGGTAGAACCAAAAGCTTTTCATCTTGTCAACTCCTCTCCTCTGACTGTCTTCAATCTTTAAATCACTGCCGCAATGTTGCTTCTCTTGCTCTCTTCTACCGTTATTTTCATGCTCATTGCTCTTCTGAACTTGATAACTGCATGCCTCCTCCCCTCCCGCGGCCTTGCTGCACAAGACTTTCTACTCATTCTCATTCCATTTATGTCCATCTTCTAAATGCAAGAGTTAATCAGTAGTCTTAACTCTTTCATCCCTTTCACTGGTAATTTCTGGAACTCTCTTCCTGTTATATTTTTCCACCTTCCTACTCGACTTGAATTTCTTCAAGAGCGGAGTGGCAAGACACCTCCCGAGCTAAAGTGGCCCCCCCCTTGCTATATTCTCTTACTGTCTTTTTTATAGGGACTGGCAACTAAGTGGGCCTTTTATTGCTTCTTTTTTGCCCTTGGCCAGTCCTTTATGATGTAACAAAAAAAAACAAAAAATATTTTACATGATCAAGTGCTGTGACAGTTTTCAAGCAGAAACTAAAGCTGGTGTCTTCCCAGCTGCAGCAACACCAGTTAATTAATTCCAGAGATATGATATCAATGTCAATGGCATCACTATTTCACATGGACATAGCTGAAGTAGAAAATGAGCTTCTGAAACATCAAAATGATATATTAAATTCATGGCAAAAGGAAGAAGCATCTTAAACTTCTCAGTGAAGAAAATACCCTAATGTCGGAAAGTATCCCATTAACTTAAAGTAATCGTCCAGACCCATTTTTCTTTGCATCGGTATGTTGAATGCATTCAAAACACCTAATCCACAAAAAAGGATTAATTTCCACACCTTATTTCCGTAAAAACATGACTTTTATAAAAAGCGCGGCAAAAAAATCGGCCCCTTCCAGCCGCTATGCGGAACTTTCTGATGACGCCCCACGAGGCCGACAAACTGCATCACACAGCTTGCCTCTCCCCGGCGCACAAACATTCGCCACACATTTATCGTGGCCGTATAGTCGGAAACGGGTGCTAAGCCCGTGGGAAACGGGCTGACTGGATGCAAATAGTGACAACATATTGTTGATATATTCAATAATGGCTATATTTTGACTGCATTAAATCAGGAATGATGAAATGGTCTGGACGATTACTTTCACAATTTTTTTTAATCAACTTACCTAGGTGAAACATATGAAATACATAAAGTCCAAACACTACTAATCAATGATGACAGATGACCACTTGTATGCTTGCTTAGGCTAGCAGTTACCACCTACACTCCTATTCACTATTAGCTGGCCGATAACCTGCAATGCCAACCATGTCATTAGTAACATAAAGCATTATTGTTTTTAGTATAATAATGAAAACAAATATTTGCACTTTCTTTCTTTTATCCTTATATATTAGAATATAAGGGGAAAGATTATGGGGTATTATGGTATATACGAGTCTCGTAGATCGCATAAAGGTACTGGGAAACGAGACCATGGCAGGTAAAAAGTTGGCCACCCAGCATTAACCTTACCTAAGTGAAGTGTGAGAGAGTGAGTAGGGAGAGCTAATGAGTAAGTGTAAAAGCAAGCGACTGAGTGTGTTCGTGTGTGTGTGTATGCATCAAGCTAGTTTTCAAGGCTTATTCCATGTTTGTGGTGTTCTTATGTGTGTACATAATAATGTGTGGTTTGTAGTAGTCACATGGGAGAATGAATGGCGTATGAATGAATTCATAGGGAAGACATTTTCTCTGGTTTTTTGCATCAGAAGATTTTCTAATGTGCTATATTGGCCTTCATGTCTTGTTCCTCTATATCCTACTGCTAACAAGGACAATTCACTTGCTCCTTGATGATATATGATTATAATAATGTCTGGATGATAATATACTTATAAAAATCCCACCCATGACTGGAGATTACTGGTGATTTACTCAAATTCCCACCTTAAGCCATGAACACTAGCTTTTACTTGTATCTCTTAATTCGTGCTGTCATAATCCTGCTTCCTCATTGCCAATGATTAACACTATATCACCGTCACACAGAAACATGAGCAAAATGTAATATGATACTACAGTATCCTCCCGAGTTTTGCGCTTGCTTTCTTCCGAAGGCATAGCGCTAAACTCGAGGATCGCGAAACTCTGGTATTGAAAACACTGTAAAAATGCTTATTTATTCCGGTGCAAGGCGTACTACCATATTTTACGGCTTATAAGACTCACGTTTTCTCCTGAAAAATACTAATGGTCTTCCAAGATGAATGTTGTAGTACTTCCTCAGTACTCAGTACCTCAGTATTTATCTGTTACAAATATTTTAAATACCATAAGACATTCAAATCAACTACGTAATCTGTCTTCACGGTGGTACGTATGTTTACATTCCCCCTTTTGGCGGCAGGTTGCCGCGATTGCCACCAACAGCGCCATCTATCGTCTGCTAGGTTGACGTATCTTTTACCACTAGGCCGTCACACGTATCTTAAAGTAATCGTCCAGACCATTTCATCATTCCTGATTTAATGCAGTCAAAATATAGCCATGATCGAGTCTACAGTAAAAGCCTTATAACTCTGCACGATAGGGGCTCTGGCCCTTGCCGAGTTATGCAATGTCCTCCTCTGATATGGGTAAAAAAAAAAAAAAAAAAAAAAAAATGCAGTACTGTAAAAGCATAAAAACTACACTTACCAATGAACGGGTAGCAGCAGGCATGTAATCCAAGGAGAGGGGAGCCTTGTTGTAACATGTGGAAGATGTTAGGGGGACTCGGTCCCATTTTAACACTGGTATTAATTTAATCACTTTATAATCACAACTCTGTACTGTATTGTATACAGTACTGTACCTGTACAACTTAATTTTACATCACTTGAGCACTTAATTACTGCAACACTATACCCTGTCCATTAACTCTACCTTCGACTGCGAGTGCATGGGAGGACACAGGGGGCGGCATGAGCCTCTAATCACAGGCGTCACTATAAGAATCCTGCTGTGCCACCACGGGCGGAGGGCCAACCATCACAGCCCACGAGTGAGCCTCCAGGGCCTACCATCCCATCCATGGAGCTCACTGCCTACACTGCTATAGGCATAGGTGTAAAAAAAAAAAAAATGTCTTTGCCATGCCGAGTTATATCAAATTCCGAGTTATACAGTGCCGAGTTATAAGGCTTTTACTGTATCAACAATATGTTGTCACTTTTTGCATCCAGTCACCCGATTTTAAATGATCCGCATTCAAAATCGTAAATTTCCCGAGCCCTCAAACACAACTGGCGACCACAGACGATGCACCACGGCTCCGGGAAGTCACATGAGTAAGCCTCCCAGCCCTGCCTGATACAGATACACGGAGACTCGGAGAAAATGTAGTACAGTACAGGAGAACCTCGTTTAACCGGCATTTAAAACAACGGCAGCCTCAAAACAACGGCACTAATCGACCCAGGCTTTTTTTTTTTTTTTTTTTTTTTTCCACTGATAAACTCTGGAACTCTGAAACTGAGAAAATCGGCAGAAATTTAGTTCAAATTTGGCGGGGTACGCAGGGTTGGCAACCCTTTCATCCCTTTCACTGGTAAACTCTGGAACTCTCTTCCTGTTTCTATTTTTCCACTTTCCTATGACTACATCTTTTCAAAAGAAGAGTAACGAGACACCTCCCTCACTAAATTGGCTCACCCCACTTTTTTATTTATTCTCTGACTGTCTTCTTTATAGGGACTGGCAACTAAGCGGCCTTTGTGTTACCATTTTTGTTGTGCCCTTTGGCCAGTTCCTTGTGATGGGAAAAAAAAAAAAAAAGGATTTTGGGGGATTTCATAAGAGTAACTCTCAAAACAACGGCAAAATGAGTTATCCGCATGCGCTCCCCCCCGAGGGTGCCGGATAAACGAGGTTCTCCTGTACTTGGGGAATTTTGGGTGTTTCTGATATTTTTTTTCTTTCGATGTGGCATATACAGGGAGGTCCCGTTATACGAGCATTCGGTATACGAGAATCCGATGATATGAGATGTGTAAATTAGGGTCTATTTTCAATATATGAGATCGAAAATCCAATGATACGACATTTAAACTGGGGTGAGTAAAATTATATATTATCAAGTTCAAAATGCGCACCTACCACTCCCTGGCTGGACAAAGTGGGATTTGGTTGACCCCAGTGAGGTCACCCCTAGCAAGGCATGACCTGAAGGGTAATTAAGCATATGGCACGGCCTGACCTTTAGGGGTAATTAGCAGGTGTGGGGCCCCAACCTTGGAACCGCTACACTACCTTCTCTTGTATCACGTGGCGTCCCATACATTACAACGTCTTTTTTTGCTTGTTGTGCATGTTTTATGTTTAATTAATGTGCAGTTGTTATTTTGTGTGCTATTTTCTCTTTCAGAATGCTTTTTCTACAGAATAGGTAGTACAGTGTGGGTAATATAGACGCTGTGTGTTTGTTGTGTTTGCTATAGTTTATTTTAGCTTGAAAAACATGTCTTTTTTTTTCTTCTTATTTTTAATTGATGGGGTCCTGGAACCAAACCTATATTTTACCATTAGTTATGTGTTTCGTTATACGAGATTTCGCTTTACGAGTATGCCAGGTGGAACCTAACTGCTCGTATCTTCGGGACCTCCCTGTACTTGCATCCTTCATGGGTACAGCAAGAAAGCTGTGCCTTTGCAGAGAGCTTAGCACCCATTTCCAACCTATTTGACCATGATAATGTCTGTGCAGCGCCTGGCAGTGGCGGGTGAGAGGAGCGCGGTGTGAAGCACATTGTCTAGCGGCGCTCCTCTCACCCGCCACTGCCAGGTGCTGCACAGGCATATCATGGCCAAATGGGTCAGAAATGGGTGCTAAGCTCTCTGCAAGGGCACAGCTTTCTTGCTGTATCCATGAAGGATGCAAATATATGCCACATCGCAATTTTTTTTTATCAGAAACACCAAAAATTCTTCAAGTACTATATTTTTTTCTGAGTCATCAGGCAGGGCTGAGAGGCTCACTCATGTGACGTCGCCAGCAAGTTTCCTGCCACGGCTGGAATGGGGCTGTTGTTTTTCCCGTGCTTTTTACAAAAGTCATGTTTTTAGGGAAATAAGGCCTGGAAATGAATAATTTTTTGTGGATTAGGTATTTTGAATGAACACTTAACATAATTATGCAAAGAAAAAATGGGTCTGGACGATTACTTTAAGCTGTTTTCAGTCTAACTAATACAAATACACACAAACCTCGATTTCCCGGACCTCCATTTCCCGGATTTCGGATTTGCCGGACAAAATCCGAGGTCCGGGGATATGTCAGAGTCCCGGACAATTATTATTATTATTATTATTATTTTTATTATTTTTATTTTTAATTTTTTTTACGTTGAAATGCCTGGTCCTGTTCGTAAATTGACAAAGTTGTCCGGCGGTCCGAGCGTCTCCTGTCACCCCTGGTCAGTGTCCGCGCCTCCCGCCAGGTGGCAGCATGCTCAGCGGTCGTATTGTTTACATTTGGGCACACGACACTCACGGTTCACCTGCATGGCCTCCGTCAGTCCCCTGACTCCCACTGCCCCTGGTGCAGGAACATCTCTGAGACTATTGAACACTTTCTGATGCCTCCCGCCAGGTGGCAGCATGCTCAGCGGTCGTATTGTTTACATTTGGACACATGACACTCACGGTTCACCTGCACTGCCTCCGTTCTTCCCCTGACCCCCACTGCCCCTGGTGCAGGAACGTCTCTTGAGACTATTGAACACTTTCTGCTGCCTCCCGCCAGGTGTCAGCATGCTCAGCGGTCGTATTTTTTACATTTGGGCACACGACACTCACGGTTCACCTGCACTGCCTCCGTTAGTCCCCTGACCCCCACTGCCCCTGGTGCAGGAACGTCTCTTGAGACTATTGAATACTTTCTGATGCCTCCCGCCAGGTGGCAGCATGCTCAGCGGTCGTATTGTTAACATTTGGGCACACGACACTCACGGTTCACCTGCACTGCCTCCGTTAGTCCCCTGACCCCCACTGCCCCTGGTGCAGGAATGTCTCTTGAGACTATTGAATACTTTCTGATGCCTCCCGCCAGGTGGCAGCATGCTCAGCGGTCGTATTGTTTACATTTGGACACATGACACTCACGGTTCACCTGCACTGCCTCCGTTCTTCCCTGACCCCCACTGCCCCTGGTGCAGGAACGTCTCTTGAGACTATTGAACACTTTCTGCTGCCTCCCGCCAGGTGTCAGCATGCTCAGCGGTCGTATTTTTTACATTTGGGCACACGACACTCACGGTTCACCTGCACTGCCTCCGTTAGTCCCCTGACCCCCACTGCCCCTGGTGCAGGAACGTCTCTTGAGACTATTGAATACTTTCTGATGCCTCCCGCCAGGTGGCAGCATGCTCAGCGGTCGTATTGTTAACATTTGGGCACACGACACTCACGGTTCACCTGCACTGCCTCCGTTAGTCCCCTGACCCCCACTGCCCCTGGTGCAGGAACGTCTCTTGAGACTATTGAACACTTTCTGCTGCCTCCCGCCAGGTGGCAGCATGCTCAGCGGTCGTATTGTTTACATTTGGGCACACGACACTCACGGTTCACCTACACTGCCTCAGTTAGTCCCTTGACCCCCACTGCCCCTGGTGCAGGAACGTCTCTTGAGACTATTGAACACTTTCTGCTGCCTCCCGCCAGGTGGCAGCATGCTCAGCGGACGTAAAAGTCCGCGGCGGGGTAGTTGATATTGGCGGTTGCCGGACAGTAAATACTAGAGTAGGATAAACGTCCGGGGGTGGGTAATGGCATCGGACTGTTGCGATTCCCGGACTTTTGCGGTTCCCGGACCAGTGCTCCCCCCTTATAGTCCGGGAAAATGAGGTTTGTGTGTACTATAATATTTACTAATACTATCGCATACAAGCTAAAAGTTATACGATACGCCATAGAAAATGGAAACAGACCAACAGAAAGACACTTGGATCACTGCTGGGAGAGGCGGTGGATTGCCGCGATTGCCACCAACAGCGCCATCTATCGTCTGCTAGTGTTGACGTATCATTTACCACTAGGCCGTCACATGTATCTTAAGCTCTTTTCAGTCCTGAAAATTATCACCCATTGCGAATTCATCAAAACTATTTACTAATACTATCGCATACAAGCTAAAAGTTATACGATACGCCAAAGAAAATGGAAACAGACCAACAGAAAGACACTTTTGGATCACTGCTGGGAGAGGCGGTCCGCCCGAGCACATGGCTGGTCGACAGTGGCTGTGCGGTGATGTAAACAAAGGGCATTACCTCCCCTGTAAACACGGTACACTCACGCTTACTAATCTCTTTTTTGAGGGCTGGGAAAGTGATTGATGGTGTTCATCTGTCAGACTATGTCCTCCAGATGTTGGACTCTAGATCTATTCTTCATTACATTGAAAAATGTAAGGAAATAGGGAATATAGATCCATATAACATACCGCAGCACAAATGGAAGGACATCACGACTGCTTGGTGGCGATCTGCCAGGCATATTACGCCAGTGATATATACCACTACCTTGTGAGCTAGAAAAGTATATTTAATCACTCTACCCATGTCTACAATTCTTAAAGACTAGTCAATTCGCACTGCAGTTTAATACACAGCTTAAGCACTGCAAACATAGTAATAATAATGAGCTGTAGCTACTACTGTGTGCGTGAGAGGAACGGTGACTGGTGTGCGGGAGCGGAGGCCGTCGGAGAGAGCCTCGCCCAGTCGCTTACACAATCAGTGAGTACTGAGGGTGGCGCGCTTGCTTATACCCTGATTGATGATGATATTTATTTAGTTAACGCTAATTTATGCATGGTGCTAATTCATTTATCGGAAAACGAAATATATCAATGGAAAGCTAATCCAATTTCGCTTCTACTAATGCAGCCTATTAACTCTTATAAAAATCCTGCCTGCCCCACCACGGGCTAGGGCCAACCATTACAGCCCTCGAGTACAGGGCCTACCATACCACCCCTGGAGGTCACTGCCAAACGGCGCTATAGGCACAGAAAAAAAAAAAAAAAAAGTGTACGAAGCAGCGCGAAACTCGGGGAGATAATGCGCGAAAGTCTGGATGGTAAGAATTTAGGACTCGGCGCGAAACTCTAGGATTGCGAAACAAGCATATCGTGAAACTCGGGAGGATACTGTATAGTAGAACCAATTTATGAAGTCGGTTTAGGCGTTGGCTGGAGTGAGAAATTCCCTGTCCGTGGCGATGCCAAATCTCGTATTTGGCCAAGTATCGGATCAGATCCTTTGCAAAAAAGATAACCCTCACTCCCCCTCACTCCCCCCGGCAGGAGCTGATGGGGGCAATCCTTCACACCTGTAGGTGTGTGTTCCTTCTCCCGTCTATGAAGGACACATGAGCGTGTAGGCGTAGCTTCCATCGTGGGTGGCGGACTGCGAGGAAGTGACCTTGCGGTTGTCTAAATGGCATCATCGTAAAGCTACGATGTCAAGTGTTGTGATATTTAAATATAATCATCATTATTTTCTTAAAAAACTAAACATTGATAGCACTGCGTAGTGCGTAGCCTTATTAGAAAATATAATCTATACAGAGAATTTGAAATTAATTCAGAAGTGGTAAATAAGATATACAAAACAGAAATGATGTGTTGTGACTGACGTGGCAGCACATTGCACAGAAAATTCCCCACTTCAGCCAACACCCAAATGGATTTCATAAATTGCTTCTACTATAGTCCTTGGTCATCTGCCATTGCGTGCAGATGCGCTCCTTTTCATATTATTTTTATTACATTACTATTGCAGCTCTACACAATTGGGAGTATAACTTTTGTTTACCTTACTGGATTCTGAAAAACTTTATCTTGAGTTGTCGTCGCAAATTACTACTTTTAGAGATAAAGAACATCTTTTAAGAAAGGAGAGAGGATGGTGTTTCTTATGCCTTACTCTTCTTCTTCTTGTGATCTACATTGCTTTTGTTTTCCTATTCATGAGGTACGTCTGTGGGGATGGTTTAGGTTAGGAGGCTAAAATGTGGGTTTAGTATTACAGTAGCAGCTCAATTTAACGGACTACTTTAGCCAAGCATATTTCCGTTATATCGAGTTTTCCGCTAAATTGAGAGAATATTATAGATAACCTATAAGTACACCACTGTACATAGATTTCAAATTCCTGTCACTTAACACATGAAATACTATAAGAACTTATACTTACCTCCAAAAATAAGGGTTCTGTAGTGGTCTGTATGGCCCCCAAACCTACCCAAACGCATGCGTCGGCAGACATTAGTGGAATCACTTTAAATACTGCTACATTTAGCGGAATTTTTCCGCTATGCACTCGACTCCATTTTCCTGACCTCCTATTGCCGGATTTTGGATTTCCCAATCATTGTCCGCCCCCGGACATGTTTGGCATGGCTGGACATAATGTCTGGAATGATCCGGGACATTAAGGAAAGTATGGCATTCAAATTTCCCGCGCTGCGAGGTTCCCGGCCATTGGTTCGGGAATGCCGCCACTAGGGGTCAGGGCGGGCGGACACAGCCGCTCGGGGTGAGAGGGCAAGAGTCATTGTTTTAGTCATTGTATCGACGCCATTGTCTACACATCCTCCACTTACGCTCTGTTATTAATATCGCCACTTTGCCTCCCATAGTGCCGCCCAAGGACCCAAAGCGTACTAGAGTCGCCGGACTTTACCAGATAAAGTCCGTGTATGGCTACACCTCCCGGACTTTTGGGGTTCCCGGACTGGGCTAACCCCCTTATAGTGCGGAAAACGGAGGGTAGAGTGTATTGAGCATTCCACTAAATCTAGTTCCATTAAATTGAGCTTTTACTGTATTTAGGCATATTTCCTTTGTTTTTTTATGGTCGCTATCATCCGAAACACATAAGAACACTGCTCGGGATATGACATCTACCACCAAATGCATTATGGTGTTGAAGTAAAAATTTACCTCCCTGATGAACGTTTGGTGTCTGAAGGGTGGATCCAGAAACTTTCGGTGGATGAACAATAATTGAGACTCCATATGCTGTAATCCTTCAAGTGCCGTCTCAGTCACCAATTATTTATAGATACTCAGTCCTATACTATACTATACTATACTTGTCCAGTGGAGTGGGTATGCATACTCCCCTCTGGATCCAACCAAATTTGTTTAAATACAGCCGCCTATGGCCACTAGCATGGATGTAGGAAACTAACTTTTTGGGGGAACTTTGAGTTTATATTTTGGTTTGGAGGCTTTTGTCGGGTGTTTGCATTATTCGGGGGGGGGGGTTCAGTACATAACCTCCGTGATATTCGGGTCCCAGTGTGTTCGTGTGGTCCTGTCTTCATATCCATTGTTATCTAATTTTTCTCTACAGTACCCTCCAGAGTTTCATGCTATACGAGTTTAGCGCCGAGTCCTAAATTCATACCATCCCAATATACGCACTGCTTCGTACACTAATAAATTTATAAGAAAAACAAATAAAAATAAAAGATTTTCTACCAGTAGGCGGTTAAATCTACCGATTTTCTCGGTAGGCTTCTTCTTCTTCTTGTGACCTCTACCACTTAGTATTGCTTTGTAGGTCCCCTCCTCTCCTCCTCTTCTTCCTCTCCTCTAGTGTTGGCCGAAGCCTCGACCCCGGGAGGCGGGTCACAAATCCCCGGCTAACAATTTATAAGAAAAGAATATAAAAATAAACAGATTTTTCTACCGGTAGTCGTAGTAAAATCTACCGATTTTCAGGCTGCTTCTTCTTCTTTTTGTGACCTCTACCGCTAATAGTATCGAAATAAACAAGGGAAGAGTTGACAAGTTTGTTAACGAAGGAGACGAAGTTGAAAAGGACCTATGCAGCGATACTAAGCGACAAAGGTCACAAGAAGAAGAAGACATTGCTGGGTGGAACAGGGGCTCGGGTTTTTTTTAAGGAAACAGCCCATCTAATTCCGCTCCGCCTGGGGATCGAACCCGGAACTTCTCGGTTGTGAGCCGAGCTTGCAACCCCTACACTACTGAGTACCGTATTTTACGGCTTATAAGATGCACTTTTTTTCCTAAAAAATACCCTGTAAAAATACTCATGCGTCTTCCAAGACGAATGTTGGAATGAGACTGCCGCCAAGACTGGCGGGAGCCATTCCGACCACATCCAACCTGTCCCTAAGAAGGGTGACCGTTCTAATCCTTCAAACTACCGTCCTATAGCTTTGACTTCCTGCCTTTCTAAAGTTTTTGAATCTATACTTAATAAGAAGATTCTTAAGCATCTATCTGCTCACAATCTTCTATCTGATCGTCAGTACGGTTTCCGTAAAGGGCGATCTACTGGCGATCTTCTAGCTTTCCTAACTGAATCTTGGTCATCCTCCTTTAGGGGTTTCGGTGAAACTTTTGCTGTTGCCCTTGACATATCAAAAGCTTTTGATAGAGTCTGGCACAAATCTTTAATTTCCAAACTACCCTCATTCGTTTCTATCCTTCTCTCTGTACCTTCATCTTAAGTTTCCTTTCAAACCGTTCTATTGCAGCTACTGTAGACGGACATTGTTCTTCTCCTAAATCTATCATAGTGGTGTTTCCCCAGGGTTCTGTCCTATCACCCACTCTCTTTCTATTATTCATAATGATCTTCTAAGTCTACTCAAAGCCCTATCCACTCCTACGCTGATGATTCTACCTGCATTTTTCAACGTCGTTTATTAGACGTCCAACTCAACAGGACTAAGTGATTCACGGAGAGAAGCCACCGAGCGCCTAACTTCTGATCTTTCTATAATTTCTGATTGGGGCAAAGCAAACCTTGTTTTGTTCAATGCCTCAAAAACCCAATTTCTTCACCTATCTACTCGACAAAACCTACCAGATAACTATCCCCTCTTCTTCAATGACACTCAACTGTCTCCTTCTTCTACAATGAACATTCTAGGACTATCCTTTACTAAAAATCTGAACTGGAAATCTCACATCTCATCTCTTGCTAAAACAGCTTCTAAAAAGTTATTTGTCCTGTGGCGTCTGTGTCCTTTTTTTTCTCCCTCCCAATTGCTTGCTCTCTACAGGGGCCCGATCCGCCCATGTATGGAGTATGTCTCACATGTTTGGGGAGGATCCACTCATACAGCTCTCCTAAACAGGGTTGAGTCAAAGGGCCAGATTGTCAGATGTCTTCTTCGGTGAAGAATGTCTTCGTCACGTAATTTGGTACCGTTCAAACTGTTTTGAGCCGCGACGGATATCGTCGCACCGCGGTGAAGGTAAAGAAACGAAGACATCGCACAGACCATATCTTCACCATTCCCTTCATGGGCGCTGATCTCCTCTGTACTTTTCATCCCATTATTGGATAAGATAAAGACATTTCAGTGACTGTGTTACTTTTTACTTGTTTATTGATGAAATTATCCTTTGTGCGTAATAAAAAGAGTGGTTTGAAATCTCACCGGGAGACACAGGCGGGCTGGGCAGAGCGGTGCAGGCGGCGTCTGGCAGGCGCGCTGGCAAATGCGGGGCGGGGCGGAGCATGGCACACTTGTTTTCCTACTTTCGTATTAATTCAGTCACGACTCACTTCCCTGGATTTTGAGACACTAACTATTATTTCCCAACCAAGTTTCACTGATTTTTCTGAAGGAAATACATTGTTGCACAGCACAGATGTGGCATAGTACTCCTTCCAGCATACCAACCTTACCGTGACGGGACTACATGAAGAGAAAAGACGCGGAAGGATTCAACGTTACCTTGGCTTCCCGTGTAGCGCAGAGAACTCATCGTGCGGTCCCGTCATGGGAAGGGAAAGGTGACATTTAACAATCTGGCCCAAAAGCTTTTCGTCTCATCAACTCCTCTCCTCTGACTGACTGTCTTCAATCTTTAAATCACCGCCACAATGTTGCTTCTCTTGCTCTCTTCTACCGTTATTTTCATGCTCACTGCTCTTCTGAACTTGCTAACTGCATGCCTCCCCCCCTCTCGCGTCCTTGCTGCACAAGACTTTCTACTCATTCTCATCCCTATTCTGCCCATCTTCCTAATGCAAGAGTTAATCAGGATCTTTACTCTTTCATCCCTTTCACTGGTAAACTCTGGAACTGTCTTCCTGTTTGCTATTTTTCCACTTTCCTATGACTTAAATCTTTTCAAAAGAGGAGTAACAAGACACCTCCCGAACTAAATTGGCCTACCCCTCTTTTTTATTTTATTCTCTTACTGTCTTCTTTATAGGGACTGGCAACTAAGCGGGCTTTGTGTTACCCATTTTTGTTGTGCCCTAGGCCAGTTCTTTGTGATGTTAAAAAAAACAAAAAAAACAACAACAACAATTACCACCAGGTTGTCCCACGTATCACAAGGTAAGACTATATGTAGGTATGTGCATATTCTCCGATTTCACGCTTGACAACTTTGTCAACATTTCAGCTCAGCCCCGTTTTCTTTTCATCGAAATTGGCAAAATTTAGCGCAAACGTTGTGTTGTGAAACCCCCTAAGAAATCAGTTTTTTGTGTGTTTTCCTGTGATTGCACGAGCTTACACATGATTTGATGACGTAGTACACACATTGACCCCTCAACTCGTTGCAGAAACAATTCTCGAAAATTCTCAGAACATTTCTGAAATCACGTACATTCCGCGAAAATGGAGATGTGTTTCGTGACAGGTTGCCAAAACGCTCGTCAATTTTGCTGAAGGCGAGTGAAATCAATCTTGAAACTAATAAAATAAGTTTCTTTAGTTATTTGTCCGTCTATATGTCGAATTTGATAAGTTTTTATCAAGTAGCAACAATTTTATTAGGCTATCTGTAATCGATGTCAATGCACTGTTTTTCATTTCGTTGTTCGTTCGTTCTGTTTGTTTGTTTGGTAATTATGGAGGAGAGTTTCACGTTCGTTTTCAGAGACACCAACTACTTTTTCTTGGCCTACAATCGGTGCTTGTTCTAATGGTGTTAGTTTTATTTTGCGCAAACCAAAAAAAAAAAAAAAAAAAAAAATGAAAAAAAAAATGAAACCTAACCTAACCTTATGTTTTAATGAAACCTAACCTAACCAGAGTGTTCATGGCTGAGTGTTCATTATGCCAAATTTTTATCGGTCACAATCATCCTATTGCTTTTATAAGACAAAAATATGCCCAAAAGGCGAACTTCTATTTGATGTAACTTTCTTATTTTAGGTCCTAGGAGGGTCATCTTGGTGTCATTGGAAAGTTTTTTTCAAGACCTTTCCACTGATACCTCTTGCAATAGCATTTAACAACTTTGATATTTTTTGCCACATAGCTACTATATGAGTCTGCCACCAGGACTGGCGGGAGCCATTCCGCGACAATTTTCACCTCGACAGATTGGCGTCAACAACGCCATCTATTGTCTGCTAGTGTTGATGTATCATTTACCACCAGGCTATCACACGTATCACATGCTTTTTTCAGTCCAGAAAATTATCACCCATGGCGAATTCATCAAAACTATTTACTAATACTATCGCATACAAGCTAAAAGTCGTACGATACGCCAAATAACATGGGAACAGGGCAGCAGAAAGACACTTCGCACCACCGTTAGCACCTACTGAGAAAATCTGTAGATTTTACCACCACCTACCGGTAAAATCTGTTTATATTTTTTTTCTATGAAAATTTTTCTGCAATGTCTGCTAGTGTTGATTAATCGTCTGCTAGTGTTGATGCAACATTTACCACCAGGCTGTCACACGTATCACAAGCTCTTTTCAATCCTGGAAGAAGTATCACCCATGGCGAATTCATCAAAACGATCTGTGGGTCAAAAATCTGTAGATTTTACTAAATTTTTTTCTTTTTTTTTTTTTCTTGGAAATTTCTTTAAAAAATCAGGGTGCGTCTTCCAAGATGCAGCGTCTTATAATATAAGGTATAAAATACGGTACCAAAGAGTTACCCCGGCTGGATTCGAACTCGGGACATTGAGCTCACCACTCCAAGACGCTAACCACTCGCCACCGCCTCTCCCGGCGGTGATACGAAGTGTCTTTCTGTTGGTCTCTTCCCATGTTCTTTGGTGTATCGTATAACTTTTAGCCTGTATGCGATAGTATTAGTAAATAGTTTTGATGAATTTGCCATGGGGGATAATTTCCAGGACTGAAAAGAGCTTGTGATACGTGTGACAGGCTCAGCCTGGTGGTAAATGATACAACATTAGCAGACCAGACAGTAGATGGCACTGTTGGCGGCAATCTGCCGCCAAAAGGCGGAATGTAAAAATAACAGGGCGAGGACAGATTACGTAGTTGATTTGAATAATCGTCTTATGGTATTTGAAATACTTGTAACAGGTAAGTACTTAGGTATGATTACTGAGGAAGTACTTCAACATTCGTCTTGGAAACCATTAGTATTTTTCGGGGGAAAAAAGTGCTTCTTATGAGCCGTACACCTCGCACCGGAATAAGGTCATAAATAATTTTTTTCAATGTTTTCAATACCCCGAGTTTTGCGATCCTCAAATAAAAAAAAATTTCAGTGTTTTCAATACCCCGAGTTTCGAGATCCTCAAATAATTTTTCAGTGTTTTCAATACCCCGAGTTTCGCGATCCTCGAGTTTAGCACTATGCCTTCGGAAGAAAGCAAGCATGAAACTCGGGAGAGTACTGCACACTGCTGATATCATCTCCAGGTCCATCCCAGGCGTTTATCTTGTGTCCATTTGGCACAAATATCCAGTCTTTTTTGTCAACTTCTTCAATTCCATCTAATTGCTAAATTTTTTGTAACACATACAAATGTGGCTGCTCAAAAAAAAAAAAAAATGATTGGTTTGCGTTTGCAGCCATGGCGGTAAATACCGTGTTGTGAAGTACTTGGAATCTTCAACCAGACCAAGGTGAGTGAATAATACGAATAAACCATGTATGAAAATCAGAGAAAAAAAGAAAATTCTCGTCAGCAAATGCAAGCTGATGCGAGGATCCAAGCCTCAAAAGAGAAGTTCCACTCCAAGCCTCAAAAGAGAAGTTCCACTCCAAGCCTCAAAAGAGAAGTTCCACTCCAAGCCTCAAAAGAGAAGTTCCACTCCAAGCCTCAAGAGAAGTTCCACTCCAAGCCTCAAAAGAGCCACAAGTCTAGAAACATTTATTTATAAATTTAAAAATTTTGACCGGTCCAGAAATTCAATAAAGAAATTGTATTTTTTCTAATATTAGTTCATCAATAAGGAAACTATTTTAAAAATACGTATGTTTTATTACGTACATTATTTATTTCATTAATATAATATAGAAATAATCAACAGATTGTTCTTTAAAGTCCCTGGATCATGGGCAATCCTTTACTAGTATATTTTGATAATAATTCATTTTTACTGTATATATGCAAGTCTACTTAATCAGTGGTCAGAAAATAAGTGATATTATTGAAACATGGAAACTTGATAAAAAGACATGGAAAGATATTGTTCACTACACGCATACATAAAGATTATATTTTCTCACTACATGCGTACATAACAAAGATTATATTTTCTCTCTACATGCGTACATTAAGATACTCGGAAGACTGGCCGGAGACAAACTACGAGCATTCTCAAGTGAAAATTTAAAAAAAAAAAAAAAAAATCAAAATCAAGTCAATTACATACGTCTGGGCCCTCCGGACTTCTTAAACTTTGTGATGCTCATAAACTCTCCCAAAAAAGCCAGATCGTATAAGAGACTCGCACGTCGTTCTACTAAGGGGACTGATTTTATTTTGGGTTTGTGTGTGATGAGCTGCAGGCCGGTCCAGGGCTCGGCGGGTCACGCGTCCACCACCATCACCGCCATCCTGTAAACAAATCATTAAAAGAAATTAATATAGTTGGCGTCCACAGCAAAATATATAGCTAAATTATATTAACAAATAATTAAGCTATGGCGACAACAGCAAACATGGACGAATTTAGGAATAAAATATCATGACAAGTTTATTAAGGATTATATTATAACACTAAAACTATAATATCATAATGAATAAGAGAGGTAGTCTACGTACAGTGATATGGTAATATACACTTTATACGGTAAAAGTGCTAAGTGTGACTGCGCCTTAAAAAAAAATTCTCATGGGTGGGTAATTGCCGTTAAAAAACACATTGCTGTGAACGGTGAGCGATATTTGGACATCTTCTGTTTAAGTCGGATTTTCCGATAAAGTCTTACTCTACAATCATAATTATTAATATATTATTATAATTAGTGAGCATAATTTACACAACACACATGACAATTTTTGATCCTGCTATGACAAATAATGATACCGGTAAGTTAGTTTTTGTATTACAAATATTTTGTTAAATTACGAGCAATCTTGTCACTGATAATGTAATAGGATACCGGTAAATTACAATTTTTGTTTACGAATAATTGTTGCTTTACGACAGGGAGCGTGGCAGTGCCGGTACTATTACTACTAGTAGTAGCTGCTACTACTACTACTACTACTACTATTATTATTACACCATCTGCTGCTGGGCTGTTTTGGGCAAGTTGATGTCTCTTGTCGAGAGCTGCTTGGTATGGGAAAGGAGCCTGCATGGGAACACGCGCGTGGTGACCCCCGGGAGTGGCGTCATAGGGTGGGCGAGGCGACGCCCCCCGGCGTATGCCCCAATGATTGATTGATTATATATACGTACTCTTAAGAGAAGTAATTTAGTACATATATAAACGGAGCACATTGTTGTACTTTGTGGTAATTATCNTATACGTATTAAAAGTATTCGTTTCACTAAAAAAAGTAAATAACCATTTATTTGGCTTGTTAAGTACTATTACCTTCAGTTGGAATGCATAGAAAGGTATTAAAAATGCTATAAATTTAGTTTGACAGCATTGCTAAAAATTTAATGTGATGTGAACGTTATGTGGAGTAAGTTTGAATTGGTGTGTGGTACTGTGGACCCAAAGCAGTGCCAGATACCTTGTGTCGATAAGACATAAAAAAAGCTTAAAGCAACACAAGTCCTAACATATAAGACATTCTAATCATTGGTACAGGCTGGCTTTTTCATTATATATAGTAATTTTTTATTTATGTTGCTAAAATCAGCAGAAAATGAATTGTGAGGTTTATGAACAATTGAGCATACGCTTGACAATTTAAGGCGTATTTTGTAGTGTCCTTCCGGAGTAAAATTATACTTATTTAAGCTCCGCCCCTGCTTGCCATCACAAAATACGATTGTAGCGCTGCCAAAGCTCTTTCTTGATGTTGCCGAGAGTAAAAGTGTCGTACACTTCATTACCTCTTACAGAGGCTCAAGGAATATCGTTAAGGTTGACATTATTGAAGGCACAGCAAAGAGTAGTAGCGTGATTGTCTGTATTACACATCGATATCTAATTGTTTTGAGCTCTTAGAATGGCCTAGCATTGTTTTCTAACTCTATAGATGGACTTGATATTAAACTGAAATGTTTAGGGCGCTATGAAACTGTTATTTGAATAACTATTTGCTACACAGCCATTTCACGATGTGCGTCGAGGATGTTTAATGCTATCATGGACCTGTACGTATGTAGGCTACGTGTACCTACATCTACGTTTTCACGAATTATTCTTTGCCTAAACCTAGATGAATGCTGGTTGTGATTCATCCTCCAGTGCATCTCCCCCGTTTAACATCCATGGGCGGGTGTGTGGTGGGGGGTGTGTGATGGACGTGTGGGTGGTGGGTGTGTGGTGGGCGGTGTGTGGTGGCGGTGGGTGGTGGGTGGGTGTGTGATGGGCGTGTGGTGGGTGGGTGTGTGGTGGGCGATGTATGATGGCGTTTTGGTGGGTGGGTGTGTGGTGGGCGATGGGTGATGGGCGTGTGGTGGGTGGGTGTGTGGTGGGCGGATGTGTGGTGGTGGGTGTGTGGTTGGGCGGATGGGTGATGGCGTGTGGTGGTGTGTGTGTGGTGGGGGGTGTGTGGGGGGATGGGTGATGGGCGTGTGGGTGGTGGGTGTGTGGTGGGTGGTGGTGGGCGGGTGGGTGCCTGGGTGGTGGTGGCCCGTGGGTTACACACAGAGACCTTCCTACGCGTGTTGGAGCTAAATCAGACTGATGAAATGTTTGTATTCGTGCCCTGCGATAGGTTCTCTAAAAGGCTTTCTTTTTGTGTGATATAACATATATACCAAATTTATACATTTCTATTGCAAATGTAATATCACTCATGAATATATTTAAGTATTTGACTATACTATAGCAATAATACACCAGTTTTGGTGCTAGGCCAGCAAGCATCAACGAAGATTCGGACACATTGAAAAATTCGAGGGATTGGGAAATTTGTTCCCAGACGTCGCTGGAGAATTTTAATATTTGTGACTTCTTACCTGTTAAGAGTCACCTACTCTACTCCTTACTACTCCTTATGTAATGCCCGTTATTCAGAAGAGATAGGATGGGAATTATCATATAATTCCCGGGTTATGTCCCGTAAGCAATTCAATCTTTTATTTTTCTCGTGTAAGTTTATCTCCTTTCTTCCTATCTTCCATTTCTCTCTTCCTTCCTTCTCTCACTCCCTCCCCCCCCCGACATTCCGCGTGCGAGTCAACATTCGTGGGATACTTATTTCGCGATCAGTGATAACTAATGGATTCAAAACTTTTCATCCTCCCCTCACCCTCCTATCAGATCAAGGAACACTCCTAGATTCTTAATGTCCTTCAAAATAGTCACCATAGTGAGAGATCACGTTCATAATGGATGTGTTAGTCGAGTTATTTGCTAAATTAAAAGTCGACCAAATTTATGGTTCGCCTCCATTACCACACCACTCTAAAAGACTGTTTCGACACTGGACACGAACTTCAATAACACTTTCCTCGGTTATTGGATTAAACATATTAAATTCTTCTATATCAAAGTAACAGGACTGTATTATAGGCAGCCCTTTCTTAGGTACACTAGTTTCATTATTTAATTAGTTATTTCGGGATTATAAGCTCTTCAGGAGAGGCCAAGTTCAGGGTATCCAAACATTCCCCTCTTTTCCCGCGGGTCTTGGTTCACCCGAAAGGCGGCAGTCTCTCTCCCACTCCCCGACAGGTAAGACGTACGACGTTCGCTCCTATTCTCCCCCCCCCCCCCCCTTTCCTTGTTATAATATTGTTATCTATATTTCCAAATATGGGTACCGATGTTTAGTTTCACTAACGTAAAGGAGGCCTGCCCCATCCTTATAATTATTATTAACGGAGTCCCCTCTCCCACTCCCCGACAGGCGGACATCTAGGCCTTGACGCAAAGGGCCCGATACATGGTTTTTAGTGAAACACACACAACATTCTTACTCTTATATTCCCCCCTTATATCTTCCATGTATAATTATAAGTATTCAGCGGTATGTTACCTAAGTGAAGGATAATTTATCAATAAGGTTCAGGGAGGGAGGTGTATGCTCACCAGAGCTTACCTTCATCACATGTGAAGAGCTTCCTGTATCAAAGTGTAAAGGGTTACTTATATCAGATTAGAGCTTTCCTATGTTGGGATGGAGAACTTCCTTATATTGGGTTAGAACTTATATGTTTGTCTGTGATCTCAAACAAGAGACATACTACTTCAGCATGAATAAATAGGATGATGTTTTCAAATATAGTTCTTGTGTTTATTATAAAAACCCCAGGTGATTATTCTGCGTTAGGACAGTAATTCCCCACACTTCCAAAAGAGTCAGCCTTACTCGGTATAATTCCACGTATCAATCACGACTACCAAGATAAATCTAATATTAATATTATTCAAACGCGCCCAGGGAGTAACCCAGAGAACTACTCGCTTGAGCTGGTGGCAGCACTTCCCCTTAACTCATACCCTTTCCCCTTAACCTAAACTCCTACCCCTTCCCCTTAAATTCATCCCCATTTCAGTACTCTCCGCAGCGAGAAGTGTTCATACTATAATCACATAGTGAAGTCATAAGACTAGTTTTCAATTCTCAATTCAAGTTGTAATCAAATGAAAAATCATAATCAATTAATATCATTCAAATAACAAAGGCACCAGGTATAAACTTCTTCATAGGAAGTTCTGGCAACACACTTACCTACTCTTAATTAAATACAGTATCCTTTGCGTGTCGTGCGCATGTAATGAATGTTGAATTGGATGAGAATTAAAGGAAAAGAGAAACATTTACGGGAGGAGTTTTGATAAGATTTTCTCATGCGCGCGATCTGATTGGCCAGGCTCTTGAAACCACCACTCACACCCACGACTGTAAAACTTTACAGGAAAAGAGTAAAATATCGCTGCCGAAGTGTATCTGCTCAGTTTTCTATGCACGCAAAAGAGTAAAAATTAAGTGGGCGGAGCTTAAATAAGTAAAATTTTACTTCCAAGGGCATGGACAAAATACGCCTTTAGTTTGGGTGACCCCTCGTAAACTTAGCTGTGGCCAGTCATGTGTTACTGCCCCTTTAATTATGGCAGACTGACGTATAATGTGCCAAAGAGAGAGATGGGAGGGTATGTGCTCATTTTTAGGGAATTATTTCTGCCTTCTTTAGGGAAGACAGCAAAGTCTTTTGCACGGACGGCTATAAGCTTAACTTAAGTCGCGGGAAAAAAAGAAAATCTTGTATCAGTGAAGTGGGACGTCTGGATCCTTGGCAAACAAGAGCAAAATACTCAAGTTGGTGTTCAAGACATTGTGTTACTGGTGTAGCTCATGACTTATATGCGAGTGTCTACCCGTCCTTGTCATCTGCCTCGTCTCTTGAACACTAGCCGTGGAAGCCGCGAATATTCCATTGGAGGACAGACAAGTGTGAAGAGATTAGTGGGTGATGATAGCATCTGGAGTAGAGGGGTTAGGAGGATCAAGGGTATGAGGTAAGAGGTCAAGAGTAGTAGACTAAGAACAGGTAGCAGTCGGGGGGGGGGGGAGAGGGGCTAGGAATGGGGGTTATTGAGACAAAAGGGAGTCACATGTACAGCCAGGAGGTAGTGGGAAGTTCAGAAGAGACTTAACAGCAGGATGACCAGAGGAAGGAGAAGAGGGGAGAGAGGAGATAGGGTGAACAAGAGGCAAGGGGCGAAAAGGAAGGAGAATGAGGGGAAGAGGAGGAGCAGGGAGGAAGCTAGGAGTCAAAAGTAGGAAGGGGGGTAGGTGGAAGGTAAGATTTATCTCGGCAGAGATTTTGAGGGTTGAGAAAGAAGGTGGGGATGATGAGATGGTCTGTGAAGGGGGCAGAGGAGTCATGTCTTGAGGCTGAGCGAGGTACTCCTCTATGATAGATATGGTCTCAACAGGAGAGTCAGGACGGGAGACCTGGGAGGCACAGGGTTTCTTAGTACTAAGAGATGTAGAAAGTGGCATGTGAGGAGCTGAGGAGGAGGGAGGGATAGTGGATGGTATTGGAGAGGAGGAAGGGAGAGGAGAATGTTTAGGTTGCCTTACAAGGAGTCTTGAGGGTGCGTTGATGAAGAGGTGTTGGGATTGAGGAAGGTGTAGAGGTCAGAGTATCTGGCCTAAGGATGGAGAAAGGGTTAGGTAGGGAGATAGAGGGGGTAACAGAAGGATCGAAAGAGACAAGGAGTGATAGGAGGAGGAACAGGTAAAGAGAGGGTTTTAACAGAGGTTGTGGTAGGAGGATTAGGAAATATGGGCTGGGAAATAAGCTAGGAGACGGGGGTAGGGGAACCTTTTACGGCGAGCTTCTTTGTGTGCTTCCCTCGGGGTTAAGCCATTTCTAAATCTGATGGTTTCCACTTCAGTTTCGAAACTGTAGACAGGGCAACCCCTGTAGAAAACCCTGTGGGAACTACCAGTTTGCACAAGTGTGTGAAGTTGCAGGACATACGGAACGGGCAGGGGATTGGCAATACTTGGCAGGGTGGCCAAAACGCCAGCAAGTCTGACACTGGCGGGGAGGAAGGTGGTACGGTTTAACTGGGCAGTGCTCCCCGCCAACAAATGCTTTGAGGGAAATTTTGGCAATGTTGGTAGGGTACCTTCGGCGGCCCGCGGGGATTGAAAAAATTTCCCAGTGTGGGCCCAAGAATTGGGTCGGGGCGCAAATTTGAATATTTTGCTGTCCATTCCGTAAGGTTATCAGTGCTTTAGTTTGGGGCCCTTGGTGTCAATTATTACCGGGACGGGACCGGCCCAGGGGGGGGTAACCAATAAAACCTTTCCCAAACCCTCTGTTAAGAGGCATTTTTGGAAAGCTTAAGGCGGGCCCAGACAGGGGGTTTTTAGGGGAAAACCCCCCCCCCCGAAATGCCTGATCCCCCTTTAAAGGCAAGTCACCACCGGGAAAAGGGGGTGCCCGGGTTGACTTAAGGAGCAAGACGCTGCCAGAAAAAAGTTAACTTTGGAATCCTTTCAAGGTTCCCCCATTATCACTTCGGGGGTTTAACAGTTCAACATTGGGGAACTTTATACCCAGCAAAAATTATGCTACCCCAAAAATTTTTTCACAGTAGTATTGACCCACCATGTTTACCCGTACCGCACTCAAACAACCTACTAGGCATAAACGGGCCCCCGCCCTTCTTTGGGATTTCCCTGGGGAAAACATTAAAGGGCACCCGACAAAATTTTGTCAGCCCAACCCGCACTGCCTCCCGGGCAGGGCCACTGGGTCTGGACATGCCTTTTGGGTTATAAAGTAGGGGGCAGGGGAAGAAAGCCCCTTTGGAGGATAAAAAGTTTTTGGAATGAGGGGGGGGGGGGGAGAGAAAACTAAGTTTGGGCTTTGGGGTTTTTCCCAAAATGAAAAAAGTTTTGAAAGGGTTGCACGCTCGTGTTTTATTGGGTTTTCTCTCTAGTAAAAACAGTATTGGGGTTGAAATTTTGGGCAAATTTGAGAAAATTATTTGGGGGCCCCGGGCCCCAAAGTGAACATTTAGGTGACGTGAAAAAAATTTCGGGGATTTTTCAAAATTTTCCCCTTTTTTTTTCCCCCTCGGGGTTTATCAACGGGGGCAACAAACCCGGGGTTTTAATCTTTGGCTGCCGAAAAAGGCCCAACCCGTTTTAAATAAAGGGACCCCGGGGCTCCCCTTCAAAGGGAGCGGGTCCCCCCCGCACTACCACCACCCCCGGGGGAGAGGGGAAGACGGCAGCTGGGAGAAAGGAGGGGCCTTTTTGGGGGAGGGGGGTTCCCCCTTTTCTGGTCACGCCCCGGGGTTTCCCGGGACAACTCCAGTATAAACCCCGGGGCACGAAGCTGTAAAAAGCGGGTTTAAAGGCGTACAATGCCCTAAGAAGAAAAAGAACAAAGACAGGCCAAACATGTATGGTGAGGGGGTTTTTTAAAAGGAAGACCCCCAAAAAGAAATCTTCGACCTCGCACACTCCCCCCTCTCCCCAACGGGCAACGTGAAGGCGAGGAAAAGGGTTTTTCCTACGGACAGGGGAAAAGACAAGGGAAAAACCCCGGGCTGGGAATTGACCTCGTGACTTCGAAAAAAAGGGTGGAAAAGCAGGGTGACCCGGGAAACCCCGACTCAAGCGGCCCCGGGGAAACGTAAAGAAAAAGCAAAAATTGCCAGGCTAAATGAAAGGGGGAAAATTTCCCAACCCCCAAAGCATTTACCGCAGCAGCGCCCCTGTGTCAACGACGTCATCCCCGGCTCTTTGGGCCCCGGGAAGCCAGAAAAAAAAAACTAAAAACGTCGCCATCGATCCCTGAAGGATTTAAAACCTCATTTCAACTTGGGTTGAGAGAAGTTGTCGGTGGGGCCCAGCAACGTAAAACGTTTGCAGCTTCCGCCAGTTCTTGGAATGGGACATTGGGGGGTTATGGGGTCTCGAAGAGCAGGGGTCCATCGAGCACAAAATTGGGGGGGAAGAAAAGAAGCCCCCAAAAAGATCGGGAAAGGGCGGAACCAGGAATACCTGAGGGTTGGTCCTCTTTGGGGGCAAAAAAACTCCCCCCCCCTTTTGGCGATTCGGGGGGAGCTGGGTTTTTCCTCCTCACGGGGGAAAAGTTTAAACGCTGAGTTCCTTTTTTGGGGCCCGGGCAAGCTCGGATTCGATTTGGCAGAAATGTGGCTGCAGTGGCCCTTGAAGGAGGGTGGACAAATCGGGGCGTCGGGGGTACAAGACAGGGGGCCTTTTTTTGGGAAACCCCACGGCTTCAAACACTGGCATGGTTAAGGTTTTTGCTTTGGGATTGAGAAAGAACTGGGACGAAGCTTGTTTGGGTTTTGGCCGCCCCCAATCATGTCCAGGGAAGGTAATCTTTAAAGGTTTTGTCTTCGAAGAAAGGCCTGGGTTTTCCCTTTTGGTCCGACTTTGGGAAATTCTTCAAAAAAACTCCGTGATCGATGGCCTTCGTGGTTTCCTCCCCCGGGAGGGGCCCGGGGGGAAAAAACCCTCGGGGGGCCCCGTAGAGTTCTTGGGCCCCCAAGAAAACTGCCGGGCAAGCTAAAGGGAAACACGCAATTGGCCCCTTCCGAAGGAGGCTCTGATGTTCAAAGAACCACCCCGGGAGGCTTTTAAAAGAACTTCTCCGTCTCCCCTTTTCCCCCTTTTCCTCGGTGGTAAAGGGGTCCACCCAAAACCCTTTCCCCCGCCCGGGGGGCTCTCCTCAACCCCGGGTGGAGGGCCAAGGCCACCTACTGCCTAAACTTCGATGCTGAAATCCCAGTTTGTCGTGAGGGGTCAAGAGAACCGGGTTGGGAACGAGGGGCCTCTTCTTTGTTTTTCTGGTGTACTGCAAGCAAGGGGCATGAGGCACCGTTCTCTGGGGGAAAGCCCCTTTGAACGATTTTGCTCTTCCTCGAGACCCTCAAGACCCCCTGCCCAAAAACCGGCCAAGGCAGAAAAAAAAACACCCTGCGACGCCCCCTGGGGTAGGGTTTTTTCCGGGGAAAACCCGGGCCCGGCCTCTTCGAAAAAGGGATTGATGTGGAGGGAAGAAGAAGATGGTCAAGGCTTTGGGAAACAAGCCCCCTCGAAGAAGGAACTAAAGCGTTTGGGGGAAAAAAAAGATGACGATTTTTTTTCCTTTTTCCCCTCTCGTCCTTCGTCATTGGGAAGACAGGGGCCCTTTTTTCAAAAAAACCGACAGGGAAAACGGGGGGTTTCCCTAGAAAAAGGACCCGGCTTTTGTGGGAGGAAAAGGGACCAAATTAAAGGGGACGCTCGGAAAACGGGCATTTGGGCCTCCGATGGTCAACGATCCGGCGGAGGGGGGAATCGCCCAGTCCAGCGCACCGGGGTCCCGAAGCGGCCGCACAGGAGAATTATCTCCCCCATTTAGTCCCCCAAACCAGGGGAAACTTGTGGGGGGGGAAAAAAAGGGAAAGGGGACCTTAAAAAGAAGGCTTTCGGGAATGGAAACAATGAAAAACGGGCTTTTTTGGGGTTCCTTATAAGTTTTTTTCAAAAAATGGGGGGATTTTTTGAGTTTTTTTTTTTGGGGGAAAGGGGGGTTATTAGAAAATTTTTTCAGTTTGTGGGCAAACCCCTAAATATTCTTCAAAAATTTCATCAATTTTTCCCCAGGAACTCTTCTTTTTGCAGGTGGGGAACCCGAAGTAAAACATGGCAAGTGAAAAAAAAATTTTCTTTTTTTCCCCCCCATGATCTTGGGACCCCAAAGGGGGCGGGGGGCGAGAGGAAGGTATGGGTCCCGGGACTTTAGTTATCCTGGAAAAGGATTTTCCCAAACCCACCCAGGGGGGGGTTCCAGCAGGATATTTACTTTTTTCACTATTCATATCTTTTTCTATACCCAAAATAAACCAGCACCCCAACTTACATCTCAAATAGCTTTAAATGGTTCCCTTTTAAAAAAATTCGGACAGTTCAGGTTTTTCCCCCTTATTAAGCTTCCTTTCATTGAGTAAATATTTGGAGAATCACAAATTTTCTCAGCAGACCCGCCATGGTGAGGGTTGCCCCACCCCCTTTGATGTAAAGGGGGCCTCGCATTTTTCCCCACCGGGTTGGTACTGCCACAAAACAGCACATGCCCAAGGGGGTCGGGCTTGCCCCTTTTCAGATAAAATTTTATGGGTTGATTTTTTTTTTCTCAGAAAGGGAATTTTCCAGCTAAAAATGCATGAGAGTTTTTGATGTGGTCAACCGTATTTTCCCGCTTTTAAATTTATTTTTGTTTACATAGGGGACTGCACAAAAAATAGTTTTTTTAAAACTAATAAAAATGCTCAGGGGTAATTTCCCTACATTTTTTCCACCCTTTTCACGTTAGTTAAATTTTTCTTTGCCCAGTCTTAAATTTTGTTTGAGTTTTTTTTTTTTTAAGGGTTACTTAAATCATTTTAAACCCTTCAAAATTTTCTTTACTTAAAAAATGTGGGGGAGTTTAAAACGGGCAGTTTTCCCCGGGGGTTTTAAAAAATTTTATAAAAAAAAAAAGAAAAAAAAAAAAAAATTTGGGACCCCTTTCCCCGACTTCCCCAATACCGTACAAATTAACGGGTAATAAAAAAGCCAATAAATTAGCCCGGGGACTCAGGGTTAAAAATGAAAATTATCAATAAAAAAAAGTATGCTAAAAATATCGTGGTGCTAGACGCCCTTGCCCCAACAGCCTGGAAGATTAAACGTTAGTAAATCCCCCAAAGCCTGTAACAGGGATTTTTAAAATGCCCTAAAAACCATGAAATGTAAAATTTACAAAAAAACTGCATTCCAGGGGGAAAAAAAAAAAACCACGTACCAGAGTGTAAAACCACTCAAAGTTTTGACTAAAACAAACTATAAAAGGAAAAAAAAAAAACACTATACACCTTTTGTTTTCGGGTTTCCATATAATTTGTGGATTTTATTACTACTGAAAAAACTAAATATATAAAATTTGGGCCTTGGGTTTTAGAAAGCAAGGGTTTTGGGGAAGGGAAAAACGGGAAAAATTTTAACAGTAAAGTAAGGGGACTACAGATTCGGGGAAATTTTTTTTTTCTTCTTTTGAAAGAGGTCCAACCTTTCCCCCCCTTATTTGTAAAACCCAATTTTTCCCCTTTTTTTTTTCCCCTTTTTCCCCTTTTTTAAAAACGGTTTATTTTCTTTTTTCAAACCCTAAATTTACCCGAAAAACTTTTCCACTTTCCCCTTTTTTTGTATCATTTTAACCACTTAAAACTTCAAATCTTCCTTACTCTACGCCCTGGAGTGAAAATTTAATGGGCTTCAATTCTATTCATAATTAAAGTTACGCATCCCCTGTATCCTTTTGTAACCCTTCTCTGAAATGATTCTAAAAAGGGCCCAAAATCCTTTCCTGTAATACGGGGACCAAAACTGGGACCGCATAGTCTAGGTGAGGTCTGACTTAGAGCCAAATAAGCTTTTGAATAACATCAGAATTTCTAAATTTTTAAAAACTTTACAATTAATCCCCCAAAAACCTATTGGGTAGATTTCTAGCCCCAAAACATTGTTCCTAGGACGGAGGTCTTTACTTATGCCCATTTGGACAAAATTTTTTGAGGGGGTTGGGGCAACTAAAAATTCCCCTAACAAAATGTCATTTCAAAACCCAAACCCCCCCAATTAAAAATTTTAAGGGTTGGGGAGATCCCAAACCTCCTAATAAAGACCACTTTAAAAGGGGGGTGTGGCAAGAAAAAAGGGCTCATCCCTGAGCCATTGTTTTAAACTCAAAAACATTAAATTTTTAAAAAGCATTTCAAAAAAAACTAAGTTTTATGTCCTTTAAAGCCTCACCCTCACAAAAACACTCAACAACCCGGATAAACAACCGTCTGTCCCCACTTTTGGAGTAAGTTATGCTGAAAAGCAGAATCTAAAAACCCCCAAATACCTTGGTTATTACCGAGTGAGTTTACCCCCTTTTAAATACCTGGGCTTGGTTCCCCTTTCCCCCGCTGCGACCAAAACCCAAAAAACATATTTAAAGAAAAAAATACTATAAAATTAACCCGCTTCCTTAAAAACCCTTATTTGTCACCAATTAAAAAAATTATTTATATCAAGATCCCAAAAACCCACCCCAGGGCACGCTTACCCGGGCGATGCGTGAAACCAAACTGACCCAAAACCCTGACATACAAAACGGCGCATCACGGAGGGCGGACAAAGTTTCAGGGGGTCACAGATTTTCTTCACTTGGGGTTTTTTCCACACACGCTAAACCCTTAAAAAGCAAGAACAAAAAAAACCCTCATGGGGTACACGGGGCATCGCCCCCTGTAAAAAATATAAAGATAGATTCAATAATTTTGTCCATCCCCCCATATGAAAGTGTGTTACAGATGAGGGTGAAAAAATGGTCTTTTAAAAAAACGGGTGAATCAGAAAACCCAAAAGGGTTTTGACGAGGGAGTTTAAAGGGCTTGTTTAGTCGCTGTCTTGGGGGGGGTTGGGGCGAGGAGGTTGAAATATTCTCTTCCTAGAAAAGGGCTACCCGCGATGGTTCCGGGGGAAAATTATGGTGAAAAAATGTTTTTAAGATTGCAAAAAAATTACGGGGAAAAGATAATTTCGTACTTAAAATTGATATTCCCAAGGAAAGGGGGAACTTTGCGGAAAATTTTAAAAAAGGTGGTGGGGAAACAAAGCAACTTTTTGCCCCTAAACGTGAAACAGGGCTGTGTTTATATTCAAGGGGAAAGGGGGGGATTTAAAAAAGCCAACAAAAAAACCAAAAAAAATAAGTCAACAAATTTCAAACCTAAAGCGACCCCGCCCTTTCCCCAATTACAAGGGGAAACCTTTAAACCCAAAAAAGGGAAATTTTTTAAAATTTTTCCCCCATATTATGGCTAGGGCTAACCTAGTTTAAAATGTTTGAATTTAAACCCTACTTTTTAGGATATAAAGACAAGTTTAAATTTCCCATCGGGAAAAAATTAAATAAACGGGTAATTACGTACGGGGGAGTTACTGTCTTACATTCCTTGACAGAGGGTTTACCTAACCTTTTTACCCTTAATAATCATACGCTTAACTCCGTTTTGCGAGAAAATATATGCCTCCCATTAACTAGCTGATTACACTACCATATATCGTAAAATATCTTAAACCATTGTATAAAGGGTTTTTTTGTTAAAAAAACAAAATAAACCCTACATATGAGTTACCCACGGGGTTCGGAATACAACCCCACACTTTTCATTGAAATGGTACTTTAAAATTTTTCCAATCTCCCTTTTTTTTGTGACAAACGATTTCTCACGCTTGAACACTTACAGTTACACCTTTAAAAAAAACAGGCGACCCCAGGGCAAAAACATGCAAAAGCCCTATGTAGATTAGTCACATACCTGGCCGAAATAGTTTTTTTCTAAGGGTTTTTAAGGGGAAGTGTTAAATACACTGGGATTAGCACCGAATTGGCATGAAGTGGGGGTGATTAAGTTGTACAGCTATCTGGGCGATGGGGGGTGTTTGTGAGTGGTGTTCTATAATAATGATGAAAAAAAGGGAAAGGGGGTAGAGGGAAAGTAAATTAAAAAAACAGTGTTGATTACAGCCACATTTAATTACATAATTCCTATTATGTTTCAACAATAACCCAAACCCCGCTTCTCGCATAAAATTACCACCCCTAACTTGCAGGGGAAACCCCATCTCCACCCCCAAAACCCCCCACCAACCCCTACTCAATTCCCACCCTAACCCCCCACTGCTTTTTCCCCCCCACACATCAAAACCCAAAACTACCCAACCCCCACCACCACCCACTAAATACTACTACGTATACTACTATTATCGCCTATTAATACTATCCGCCACTAAATTATCCCAAAAGAAAAAAATAAAGTACCTAAAGAAAGTAGTACATTTACAGTTGGAAACAAGAAAAAAAAGCTGTTTTATATGGCGGGGGAAAAAATTTTTAAAATTTTTTTTTAAAATTGGGGAAAAAGATCTGTCATTTGCACACTTTCTTCCCCCCAAGGGTCCTCCCTCCTTGCTCCCAAATAAACCCGCCGGGGTTTTTATAATATTATAATACAGTCAAAAACCCCGATTAACGGGCCTCGATGTAACGGCTTTGGGTATAAGGGGCTCCCTTTTTCGTTTACTTTTTTTTTTTTTTTTTTTTTTCTTTCTTTCTTTTTTTCTTTATATTAAAGGGCCCCTTTTCGCCGCTCCCCAATTTTCAACTCAAAATAATTGTATTAAAATTTTTTCATTTTACTTTTGGAAAAGCTTGGGTTTTAAGGGGTTTTTTATGTATCACCTATTAAAATATTTTAAGGAAGGAGCCTTGTTGCAGGATTTTGTGGTAGAAGGTTTATTTTTTAAAAAAAGTGACCCATTAGTGTTATGGGGTGGGCCCCTGCTACGGGCTTCCCCGTCCCCCTCAAAACCCTAAAAACACCCTTTTTTCTAATTTTTACACCAGTGCTAAAAAAGCCTAAAAAGTGGGAAAAGTGTATAGAAGGGGACTTCACAACCCTATATGTAATTTTATATATATAAAAATGACATTTAGTATGATAATATTTGGGCCGTTTAAGGGCAGGACAGGGGGAGGTTCCCTTAAAAAAGGAAGGGGATGTGTAAAGGTTTTAAATGGGTTATTTCTTAAGTGTTTTTCGGGGGAAGGGGTACACAGCGATTCCCTTTGTGAACAGATGTTTTTAAAGGAAGCGAGAGGAGAATCTCAAAAATATTGTGTAATAGGGAAATGGTGGGGAGGAGGGGATAAAATAAAATGAAAAAAAACTAAACGCAGGAAACCCGATGAAGTGTATCCCCCGGGGATTAAAAGGGAAAGCAAAGGGGGTTTTTATGAGTCGTTTGTGGGACATTTTTAGGAAATTGGTTTTAGATAGGCATGTGCCATATTGTGGAGGAAAGGAAAAGTTGTTTTCCCATATTTTAAAAAGGGAGACGAGGACCCAAAATCAAATTATCGACCCGTAAGTTTAACATCAGTGGTGGGTAAAATTTTTGGGAAACTATTATTGCAAAAAAAATTAGAGAGCATTAGATAAACATAGGTTTTATCAATGATTCACAAAATGGATTTACAAAGGTAGGTTAGGGCTCAAACCCAAATTTTTTGAGTTTTTATGGAAAGGTTTTTGAGACGGCAGATAAAATAAGGATTTTTGAAATAATTAAAAATTTTGGGCTTTGTAAGGGATTTGACAAAGTAAACACGAGCGCTTTAAAAAAAAGGTTTTTGGGTCCTTTGGGATAGATGGGAAAGTTCATCATTGGTCAGAGCTTGGCTAAAAAATAGGGAAAAAAGGGTTTTCAATTAAAGGGTTCCCAAAACTGGGAAAGGGGGCTGGTTTACAAGTGGAGGTTCCCCAAAGGGGCTGTTTTTTGGGGCCCATTACTATTTTTTATTTTCCCTCAAAGGGCTTGGGGGAAATGGAAATTTGCATGATACAGCAAGTTTGCTGATGATACTAATTAGGTTTGGATTTTTGGATCACAGGGCTACCCAAACATATTGAAGGGGGACTTTGATAAAAATTAAAAAGTGGGGGAGTCAGATGGGGGATGGGAATTTAAAATTGAAAAAAAATGTAGCGTTAGGGAAAGTTGGTAGAAAAAAACCCCGGTAATAGATTTCCCAAAGCAAAAGTATCGCTGAAAAGATCAGAAGGGTGAAAAAATCTTGGAGTTTAGGGTGGGGCCCAGACCTCCCCTAGGAAACAATGCTTGAGGCCCGGAAAAAAGAGCTAATAAGGGATTTGGGGGTTCCCTTTACCCAGAAATGTTAAAAATAGAAGTGTTGGAAAATTTTTTCTAAAGCTTTATCTGGCCAGCAGGCCTCAAACCCAGACTATGCAGTTCAGTTTTTGGGCTCCATATTACAGGGTGGATATAGTGTTGTTAGAAAAAAATGCAGAGAAGGATACCCAAAAGTACCCAAGGGATGCGTAACTTTAGTTATGAGAGGAGATTGAAGTTATTAAAATTACACTCACTCGAGAGACGCAGAATAAGGGGCGATCTGATAGAAGTTTTTAAGTGGATAAAGGGATTTAATAAAGGAGAGGTAGGAAAAGTTCTTACGGCTTTTAACCAGGGTAGAACAAGAAGTAACGGATTCAAGCTGGAAAAGCGTAGATTTAGAAAAGAAATAGGGAAAAACTGGTTCACAAATAGGGTGGTGAATGAATGGAATGGTCTCAGTAGACAGGTAGTTAGTGCTGAGCCATTAGGGAGCTTTAAAGGGGAGCTGGATAGGTTCATGGATGGGGATGAAAGGTGGATGTAGGTAGTGTTAGGTGACAGGAACTACCACGTGTAGGCCTCGCGGCCTCTTGTAGCTTCCTTATGTTCTTATGTTCTTAATATGCAATACCTTTGACAGCCACGACTGTGTCTGGCTTGTTGTTTGTTTACTTTTCACTAGAGCTTGAGCTTGACTTGCTACACGGTCGGGTTGTGTTTGTGATTATTTCTCATTTATTTCACGTGTAGGAGCGGACCAAATTCAGCATGTAGTGCCAGTCACTGTTTACCTCACAACATAGCTACGCAGTCTGGTTGTGTTTGTGATTATTTCTCATTTATTTCACAATTTTTCCGTTTTTTCATATATTTTTCTACTCTTGGGAAAATACCCTCGCTATAACGGACAATCGGCCTTAACGGACCACTCCTCCCCCCTTTTAGTCTGTTATATCGAGGTTTGACTATATATATATATATATATATATATATATATATATATATATATATATATATATATATATATATATATATATATATATATATATATATATACACAAACCTCGATTTCCCGGATATCGGATTTGCTGGACAAAATCTGAGGTCCGGGGATATGTCGGTCTCGGGCAATTTTTTTTTTTTTTTTTTTTTTTTTTTTTTTTTTTTTTTTTTTTTTTTTTTTTTTTTTTTTTTTTACGTTGAAATGCCTGGTCCTGTTCGTAAATTGACCAAGTTGTCCGGCGGTCCGAGCGTCTCCTGTTACCCCTGGTCAGTGTCCGCGCCTCCCGCCAGGTGGCAGCATGCTCAGCGGTCGTATTGTTTACATTTGGGCACAAGACACTCACAGTTCACCTGCACAGCCTCCGTCAGTCACCTGACTCCCACTGCCCCTGGTGCAAGAACATTTCTGAGACTATTGAACACTTTCTGCTGCCTCCCGCCAGGTGGCAGCATGCTCAGCGGTCGTATTGTTTACATTTGGGCACAAGACACTCACGGTTCACCTGCACAGCCTCCGTTAGTCCCCTGACCCCCACTGCCCCTGGTGCAGGAACGTCTCGAGACTATTGAACACTTTCTGCTGCCTCCCGCCAGGTGGCAGCATGCTCAGCGGACGTAAAAGTCCGCGGCGGGGTAGTTGATATTGTCGGTTGCCGGACAGTAAATACTAGAGTAGGATAAACGTCCGGGGGTGGGTAATGGCATCGGACTATATATATACATATATATGTATATGTTGTAACATACATAAGCTGCTTTTTTTCTTACTATATGTCATGGAGAGAGCGAATATGGCTCATCAAATGAAACTCAGGTCTATAGAGTATACATGTATGTATGTATACTTTATTGACCTTGGGGAAACTTACTATGAAAATTTAGTCTTTACTTTACGAACTAATGAAAAAGGAGCCACTTAATGATATTACATTATAGCTCCTGTGAAATCAAAGTTAAAAATTTTCTTCTACCCTATTTAAGAATTCCAGATATTTTTCTGTCTCCACTACACGAGAAATAACATACTTATACATTTGCTGTATAAAGACTCCAGACAAAACCGTATCCTACGCACACAACTAAGAAGCTACGTATGTAACTATCAATGGGGGGGGGGGGGCACAGCTGTGTATGGGGAGGCACTATGGCATGCGGAGCTCAGAAGCATTCTAATGCCACATAGAAGGGTATTAGGGCATATCGTTAGTCACAGGTCCAAGCAAATTATGGCAGCCATGGTGAGTGGGGGGCCTCAGGATTCTCATGTGCCACGTGCCCCCCCGTAGCTACGCCACTGGCTATAGCTGATCTGACGTTATAAAGGATAGAAAGATAACGAGGCAACAGCCATTACTTTGCAGGGAGGACTAAACAACCTCAAATCACACGTAAGCTCTCACTCCCTCCCTCCCTCTCCCGCTCACATTAGCGCCGCCAGGTAATTTTGACAGGGACGGCCAAGGTTGGACACAGATCTAGTGTGGGGTGGCCATGGCATAGCCATTAAAAAGAAATGGTTGAATTTTCATTAGACCTCTGCTTCAGATTTGCAGTGGCCAATGAGCTTTCAGGGGTCCCCTAGATCTGCCACTGCCCACTCATTCCTCTCACTCTCTCGCCCTCCCTTTCTCTCTACACTTAACTTGCGTTGCAGGAATATGAAGAAAAGCAAAAAAATAAAGTGTTGTTTGGCCAAAAATCATCCTCTTCCTCCTCCCACCTGACTGCACACACGTCCTGCCTCCTCGCTGGCTCGCGCTCGCGACTGTAGCTCATACCGGATTACTCAAGGAACTCAACACTGCTTCGAAACACTTGTCGAGCCCCTTCCTCTATATTTACTTTCATGAAAAGGCTTAAGACAAAAAGCTGCTTATCACCTGAATACTTTGGTTAGGCACAAGATGGTCATAAGGTACCTGGGCTCGTTAAGTGGGGCTGAGACACGCAGCTTATAGTTTCACACATTTTATTCTAAAATAACATAATACAGTAAAACCCTTATAACTCGGCACTGTATAACTCGGAATTTGATATAACTCGGCATGGCAAAGACAATGTTTTTTTTTTTTACACACACACACACACACACACACACACACACCTATGCCCATAGCACATGTAGGCAGTAAGCTCCAGGGGTGGGATGGTAGGCCCTGGAGGCTCACTCGAGGGCTGTGATGGTTGGCCCTCGCCCGTGGTGGCGCAGGCAGGATTGTTATAGTGATGCCTGTAATTAGAGAGGTTCATGCCGCCCCCTGTGTCCTCCCATGCACTCACAGTCGAAGGTAGAGTTAATGGACAGGGCATGTGGGTGTTCTTAGGCCACTCGACGGTGCAAAAAGATTTCAAGTGGATTTATGGGTCTCACTCGGGATCGAACTCGGGTCTTCGAGAACGCCACTCGGTGACGCTAACCACTCTGCTACCGCCTCACCTAAACTGCATCTCATGGTTTTCACTCGGCATATCATGTCCTCACAACCTCTTCTGTGAACATGTAAACAGAAAGTTTGCAAAAAATAATGTATCTCGGCATATTGATGTTATAACTGCATCTCTTCGCTTACACTCTGCATATCGTCAGTCGCATAAGTGATTTGTCCTTTTGATCTTTCTGCAAGCTCGGCTCTTCAATTCATTCCCTTCCTGCTGGAGACCCCTTGCGATGAGCTGCATCTGAAATACAGTACTGTATGATGTAATCCCAAAACACGTAAATACTCCTGCGGAGAACCCGTNCAAAATTGGCGAATTAATCCAAAATTAAAAAAATAAGTTTGGACAGAGTCGAGAATCAAATCAAAAAGGAAAAAAAACAAGGGTAATAAAGTTATCGGACGAGGGCGGGGAATAAGCAGAGGAAGGGGGAAGGTATGAGAGCGGTAGGCTAAACGAGGGAGTCAGGAGGAGGAGGACGTCAGTAATGTGATAGGAGTGTGGGAGGAGGCAGATCAGGGTCTTAATTAAGACGAGTGTGTTCCTCAAGGCTGATGGTGATGTTAGTAGCTCCAGGAAAAAAAGCCCAGAGGAGAGCCTGATGGACCAGATCGTAGCTCGTAGATCAAAGTTCAGTTTAATGATAATCGCAACATTCCTTTTCCGGTTATGATTTTAACTCCTGAACACAAGTCCTGTGAAATAAACATAAATATACCCCACCCCCATAAAAAAAAAAAAAAAATGCGTTCTTCTGCATCCGCAATGGAAGTTTCTATCCTCGATCAATTTACTTTTTTTTTTAATCTTGAGAGACACGAGTACTGTACATCGTCTTCTATTCTATATTTCGGCTTTTCGTGTCTGAATTGGTCTCTCTCTCTTCTCTCTCTCTCTCGTCTCTCTCTCTCTCTCTCTCTCCCCTCTCTCTCTCTCTCTCTCTCTCTCTCTCTCTTCTCTCGCTCTCTTCTCTCTCCTCTCTCTCTCTCTCTCTCTCTCTCTCTCTCTCTCCTCTCTCTCTCTCTCTCTCTTCTCTCTCTCTCCTCTCTCTTCTCTCCTCTCTCTCTCTCTCTCTCTCTCTCTCCTCTCTCTCTCTCTCTCTCTCTCTCTCTCTTTTCTCTCTCTCTCTTTTCCCCTCTCTCTCTCTCTCTCTCTCTCTCTCTCGTCTCTCTCTCTCTCTCTCTCTCTCTCTCTCTCTCTCTTCTCTCTCTCTCTCTCTCTCTCTTCTCTCTCTCTCTCTCTCTCTCTCTCTCTCTCCTCTCTCTCTCTCTCTCTCTCTCTCTCTCTCTCTCTCTTCTCTCTCCCCCACAGTACACGAGCCATCCATCGGGACTCTCAGGGCGTCGAGCTCTTTGTGTCGAGTGGCAGATCACCTCCGAACACGGGCCATCGAGAGCGAGCCTCGTGCGTCGGGCGGGATACTCGATGCCTTTCATAAATATTTGATCGGGGCGCCTCGACGCTGCTCAAGGGAGATCGCCACTTCGATTGCATCCATAAAAAGAAGTTCCATTCCTTCGAGCGTGCTTATTGAGCAGTGCACGAGGCGATCGCTAAATCTAATTCTTATTCTTCAGTTCTTGCGTCCTCTTATTGTATTCCTGATAGATCTCAATCTTTCTATTTCTTCTCCTTCTTCTTCATCTCTCTTTTCCTCCTCATTTTTGTTGGGCTGTTTCTATTCCTCCTTCCTCTCTCTACTTTTACCTCCTACTCCTTTCTTCAGCCACAATCTTCTCCACCTCCACCTTTCTCTCTCTCTCTTCCTCCTCCACCTCCTCAAATAAAATGCGAGGCGTTGTGTGGCCCGGCAACACTAGATTCTTTCTCAACAAGGCATAAAGACAAGGACGAGGACATTCTGCATTGAATATATACATAGAGTGTGTAGCAAATGTGAGGGAACTCCTTCAACGATTTTCGGAAGAATGTTCGCAGATCTCGGCTGTTACTTTCCTTGGCGTGATTTGGTGAGGGCTAAAACGTTTTGTCCATCGGAAAGGGAAGAACGAAAAAAATGCAGTCTACAATTTTCCATTTCATTTAATCTTTTTCTTGTGTAACTTTAAACTTTTATGAATCGCTTTGCATAATTTCAGTATGTATGGAATTATTTTAGCTGAATTTTCTGTGCGTTTTTTTCTGTTCTGAATCGCTTTGATCATACGTATGAAATGAATGATATTATCTGAACACTTAATGAATCAACGCCATGTTTTCTTTTATCTCATGGCGGAATTAGCTTTTGCCAGATGAGAGAGAGAGAGAGAGAGAGAGAGAGGGAGAGAGAGAAGAGAGAGAGAGAGAGAGAGGGGAGAGAGAGAGAGAGAGAGAGAGAGAGAGAGAGAGAGAGAGAGAGAGAGAGAGAGAGAGAGAGAGAGAGAGAGAAGAGAGAAGAGAGAGAGAGAGAGAGAGAGATAAGATACTTTGATCCTATCTAGACACTTTGCAACTGCAAGGTTATTGACTATACAAGGCGCCACCACGCCAGGACGAACCTGGTGGGCTCGAACCGCTGACCGAATGCGCATGGAAGCTGCACAAGCGAGCCTGCAGCTCTACCAACCGAGTCACCCTGACGGGTAGGAGAGAGAGAGAGAGAGAGAGAGAGAGAGAGAGAGGAGATGGTGTACGCGAGAAAAATGAGCCAGAGAGAACAGAGCATATCACAGACATGCAAGACAGTAATGCAAAGTAAGCCACCACACGATCCGATGCCAGCAAGCTCTCCCGGGAGGTCCATAGATACCGTGACGCGGTGATCCGGCGGCTGTTGAAAGCAAAAAGCAGGTAGTATGTAGCGCCTCTCGCCCGCTGCTGGCCAGGTCACGTTGAGCCAGAGGGAACCGTGGCTCACCCGGCTTAGGTGTAATCCATTAATTTGTTTTTATCGTTATCAGGTGCCGCTGGGATTACTGAGCGTATAGGGTTGAAAGAATTTTGTTTTGTTTTGTTATCTATCATCAGGCTATTACCTTAGAATTTTGTTTTGGTTTTTCCATGACGTGGTATGGGTTGTTATGGGTTACCGAGCACCAGGTGAGTTAGGGTTCCGCGTCTCTGCCTCCGCACGCCTCGCCGCTGCAGTTCTTCCTTCACTCCTCTGTGTAGAGTGGGTAACCTCAACAATAAAACGGCGCTACGTTACACCCATTAGTTTTCATAAGAATTCCACAGCATGTAATTTTCTAGGAGGGAATTAAATACACACTCAGCCAACACTCAAGTATGCTTCTTCTTTTTTATAAGTTTTAAGTGTATTTAATAGCTCCTCTTTATGGCGGATAAGCTTGAAGATCGCTCAGTGGTGTCGAGGGTCGGGGTTCAGGCTTCGGTGGTTCAGAGCCTCGCCTCGCAGCAGCCCACGCCACTCTTTTTCAGCGAAGAGGGAAAATATATGATATTGCTTCATATGAACGCAGCCATGCATGAACCACACCAGAACACACACGTGCCTCATACAATTAACTATTTCCAGCAGCAGAGCAACAACCCCCTTCCACCATCTCCCCCCCCCCCCTTTCACCAGGAGGAGCCGCGGGGGGGAGGACACCAGAGGGGAAGTGGTTCAAGCAGGGTGGATCGAGTGTTTCGAGCCCCTTGCAGGTCCACTGTTTCACAAGGCGGCAGCAGCACAGCCTGTGTCATACTGCATATTATTGACAGTGTTCTCGATACAGCAACATTTATGCACAAGAAACACCTTGGGACTAATGGTAGAGCTGGAACGAGGCTTCGGAACAGCCCACACACACACATACACACACACATCAGTTTTTACTAATGGGATCGACGCTTCATCGCCTCCAGTGCCTCACGATCTCTATGCTCGGAGCAATGGCGGCGTTGCAAGTCTCCGCCGGGCTTGTTTACACCTTGTTATCGACGCGGGTAAACATGAACAACACTCCGCTAGCCTCGCACACACCGACTTTTTACGGTCAACTCGGGGAAGCTTGGAATGGCTGCACCGCCAAACCTCTGACCCTTCACTTTTTGCTATCACTTTAGTATTTTTATTTACCCTTTTTTGTCCGTTCTTTCCTCGAGCTACTCTACCTACTATGTACACAGCTCACGCCGGAGCAGACCTGACGTGCAGCAGCAACAACAGCAGCGGTGGCAGTAGGAGCAGCAGATAACAGCAGTATTAGCAGCTAGGGCGGCGAGAATGGCAGCGTCAGCGTCCATAACGTGTCAACGCAATAGTCTTTTCTGTGTTATCCTGTTTTCCACGTGGCATTGGTCGCGGATTACCAGACGCCGTTATCTCCTCGAGTGTCAGGTGACGGAGATCGAGGGATTTGTTCTTATCTTCAACTGCGCATTTGATATCATGGCGGCGGGACACATTCAGGACCTCCATTGCAGCTATATTCTCTCTAGATAATCAACATGTGGAAAATCTTAAGAACAAGGGCTCCACGCTAAGCTGACCCAAATGTTGGCTCTACGTATTATACTTACTGTCCTTAATACATCTGTTTAGATTTTAATGAGTGCCGATCCTTACTTTGGCCTACATGGCCGATATTAAATTTCAGGTTCTTGAGAAAAAAGAAGTCCAGCGAGTTGCACAATGGACGACGAGTTTAAGAATTGGTCTACTCCTAGGATATTTTTCCTAAGTTTTAAGAAGTGCGCCCCCGTCCACTAGGTTAGGTTAGGTTAGTGCACAGCATGGGGGGGTCGAAGGGGGGGGGCAGAACCCCCCTTTAGGTTAGGGCAGGTTAGGTTAGGTTAGTGCACAGCACGAGGGGCTCGAGGAGGGTTGCTAGGTTAGGTCTGTAGAGTTTTGTTATCTTTAAAAAAAAAATTGTTTTTGTGGGGGGCCATAATTCCCTTATGTTTGTGCTCCCCCACCCAAAAACCCCGGTTTCCCACCATGTCCCCAAGCTTGTTGGTTATAAGAAGAAGAAGAAGATATGGGGGTGGAGCCTTTGTTCTTAAGATTTACCCAACATGTTATCTGATTGTTTCTTTACCTCTTTTCTTCGTGTATTCATCTCTTAACACCTACCTTCTGTAATGTAGTGCACTATTCTCGCAACAAATACAATTAAACAAATTCTCCAATATATACTATATTTTCTTTTTTCAAGTGGGACCAAACTAGACTTGTCAATCCAAGCCAACATTATCTTCATGTCATCACCAATTGTTATGCATTTTCATTCACTGCGTTTGTTGTTCACGTCATATGAGCCGCAACTTGGCACATCACACGCAGGCACACACGCACTCACACGACCCGCCACACTCATTTCTCCCTCCTGAAGTGAACGTTTGGAGTCACAGGTCAAACTCATAACAAATCACTTGTTTAGGTCACTCCTCGCTCATTGCCAGCGTCTCAGGTCACCCATGGAGTACCAGCACCACGGGGTCACAGCTTCCACCACTAGTCACTTGTCCCGCCTCGCC
>JACEEZ010007516.1:91890-101890 GCA_016584305.1 Chionoecetes opilio
AAGCTGTCCCAGAGTGGTTTCTGTTTGCTCGTGCGGGTTGGGAAAGCGTGTCGTTATGTCGAGACCGACCCACAACAACAACATACAAACACATACAGCACCTGGGTCAAGCCCCGGAGACTTTTGCTCTTACTAGCCTCATTTCTCTCACCCATCTATTCTTCTCCCTGTCCCCACCTCCCCATCTCCTGCTTTCTCTTTTTATATTCCTATTCTGATGCTTAAGAGGGAGAGATACCGAATGATTGAGAAGTGTAAGAAGTTAAAGCAGGAACTTCACTCCTACCAAACCATTGAGCACCAGCTGGACACTGAAGGGTTTGGTCCCACCACACACTTAACTACACCTATGAATACACCGGGAAACCCTGAGGCTACCAGCAGAGTTCTACAATACCAAAGTACACCTAGAGAACAACTAGAAAAACCCTCAAGAGTATCATGGGAACCCTCTCATATAACGCCAGAAGAGCCAGAAAGGAAAGCAGCTTCTATCCTTGTTGATGCCTTAAACCAGGTGCTGGACATGTCAATAATTCATCAGCAATCTCTAGTAGAGTCTCTACAGGTACCTAGAGGAGAACTTCAGTCACTCAGTGGGGAGGAGCTAGAATATTGGCCATTCATCAGATCATTCAAAGACACCATAGACAGTTTGTCCATTCCTGCAGCTCAGAAGTTAGCCTGTTTGAGAAGCTACTGCAAAGGAAAAGCAGCACTTGCACTAAAGAGCACCTCCTACAAGAACCCTGAGGAAGGCTACAAAAGAGCATTACAGATTCTAGAGGAAAGATTTGGAGACCCTTACAATATCACTTGTGAGTGGGTCAGGAAGGTCACCAGCAAACCAGGTGTAGAGGGAGCAGCTGATCTTCGAGAGTATGCTGATGAATTGATATGTTGCCTGGAGTCTCTCAAAGAGATGCACTCTCTCAGCCAGCTAGGAAGTGGAGACAACATGCTCAAGATAGTGGAGAAGTTACCCTATTACCTCCAGACTCGATGGGTGAAGGCCAACTATGATATTCGCTCAAAGTACAGGAGAGGAGCAGAGATTACAGAAATGATGAAGTTCATTTGTGATGCCTCGGATGCGACCTCAGACCCTGTCTTTAGAAAATTGGTGAAGAGGGACAGAGTAAAGAATCAGCAGACCAACCTTCAGAAGAGACATACCGGAAGTTTTACTGCAAGTACAGCTCTTACAGAGGACGGAGCAACAGCACCAGAGAGCAAGAAGCAGACAGCTGGTAAATGTCCATGTTGCGGACAAGGTCACTATGTGATACGGTGTTTCACAGTTCAAGGCCATGAAGATCAAAAACCGCTGGAACCTTGTGATGTCCAAGGGTCTGTGTGTGATTTGTTTTGCATAAGGACACCTGGGGAGAGATTGCTCTAGGAACTTCATTTGTACCGTGGATGGCTGTGGGATGAAGCACAACAAGTATCTTCATCTACCAGCCAGGAGAGATGGAGATTATACCACACCAGAAGCAAAACCACAGACGCCTGCAATAGTGACACCTACAATCAACCCTACACCCCAGAACGCCACTGTGAACAACACCTCAGTTAGTAACTTTGCCAGCAGTCAGGGTGGAAAGCTGGCTCTACCCATAGTACCAGCTAGAGTTAGGTGCCTGGATACTAATACCATTGTTGACACATACGCGATGTTAGATCCAGGGACTAACACCACGTACTGCACAGAAGAGTTATGTGAGAAGCTGGGAGCCAGAGGTGTGACTCTGTCAGATGGAACTCACCACCATTGCCCAAACAAGAATACCTGTAGAGTCCACAGTCATCACTCTTCTTGTGTCAGACCAAAGACTACTGTATACTGGACTTGATACTCATTTTGGGATATTTCCAGTGGAGTCCAGTTTTGCAATTCCTGACATTTTCGAACATCACTCCCATTTCCTTTCTTATGGTTTAACAGCATAAATGATATACAGTTACCTTTGTAAATGTTTGTTCTATAGTACTATCAAATAGAAATCTGTAAAATACACTAAAGAAATGCCATTATGAGAGAGTGAAGATATATGCATGAACATTGAACACGTGAACATTTATTCACTGAAACTCTTCGCCATTTAATATTTTGCGAAAAAACATTTTTACATGAAACATATCAATAAAAGCGGAATTTTATCAGCTTTTCATTGATATATTTCGATTTCTGGTAGATGAAGTAGAACTATACATAAATTAGCGTTAACTAAATAAATAACCTCATCAATCGGGAAAATTACCCGATTGATTATGTCATTTATTTAGTTAACGCTAATTTATGTATGGTTCTATTCCTTTATCAGAAAAACGAAATATATCAATGGGAAGCTAATAAAACTCCGCTTCTATTGATATGTTGCATGTAAAAAGTCTTCACGCAAAATATTAAATGGCGAAGAGTTTAAATGAATAATATGTTCATGCATATTTCTTCAGTCTCATAATGGCATTTCTTTAGTGTATTTTACAGTTTTTTATTTGATAATATTATAGAGCAATCATTTACGAATATAACAGTGTATCATTTATACTGATAAATCATAGTCTACTGTATTCATGGAACACTTGTTTACTTGCCGATCCGATTGATTATGTTATTTTTTTAGTTAACGCTAATTTATGCATGGTGGTAATTCATTTATCAGAAAACGAAATATATCAATGGAAAGCTAATAAAAATCCGCTTCTATTGATATGTTTCATCAAAAATGTTTTCATGCAAAATATTAAATGGCGGAGAGTTTAAGTGAATATTTAGTTAATGCATATTTCTTCACTCTCCTATAATGGCATTTCTTGAGCGTATTCTACTTATTTTTATTTGATAATATTATAGAACGAAGATTTACGAAGATAACAGTATATCATTTATACTGATAAACCATAGGAAGGGAAATGGGGGTGATGTTCGAAAATGTCAGGAATCGCAAAACTGGCCTCCACTGGTCATGGGCGGGTTGGCGCGGGGCACGAATAGCAAGTCCAGTATAGAGTATTCTTTGATCAGACATAACTGACACCCAGGAGCCCTGCTGCATTACGGAAGTGGCTGTCAGACCGACTCTGAATATAGACTTATCGGGTTTATCAAGCCGTGTTGAGATTCAGAGGTGGCCACACCTAAAAAACTTGGAGATACCTGAATTAGAGGTGGATCAAGTGCACCTTCTGATAGGGCAGGATTGTGCAGACCGTTCATTGCCAGATAAAGTTAAGAAAGGACAACCCGGTGAACCTTTTGCCATTCACACACCACTTGGATGGGCCATTAATGGTCCACTTGACCCCTTCAAACCCGCACTGAGATCTTCTCATTTTCTACGCACCACTTCAACTCTGGAAATGGACTTGTCCAGGTTGTGGGAGTTAGAAGGAATCAACTCTGAAACACCTGGAATGTCTCAGGGTGACTTAAAGGCTCTGAAGACTTGGGACAGAAGCAAGACATTAGTGAACAATCATTACACCTTGGATATCCCCTTTAAGGCAGAGAGACCTTGTCTACCTGACAACCGCACCATGGCAGAAAAACGACTACGGATGTTGGGAAGACGGCTGGATAATGAAAAAGATCTGAAAGAGAGGTACACGGGAGAAATCCACAAGCTCCTTGAGAAAGGGTATGCTGAAGTGGTGCCCCTTGAAGACATTAACAGAGCTGATGGTAAGGTGTGGTATTTGCCACATCATCCAGTCCCCAACCCTAAGAAGCCAGACAAGACAAGAATTGTATTTGACTGTGCTGCAAGGCTTGGGAGGTCATCCTTGAACAATCATGTGTGCCAAGGGCCAGACTTGGCCAACAAGCTGATAGAAGTCTTGCTGAGGTTCAGAGAGGGAGCCATTGCATTCATGGGAGACATTGAGGCAATGTTTCACCAGGTGAGAGTGACCCCATATGACCGAGACGTGTTGCGCTTTCTTTGGTTCCAGGAAGACGATACAGGGGGACGATCAGTGACATACCGCATGACCTCTCACCTGTTTGGTGGTGTGTGAAGCCCCAGCTGTGCGAACTTCTCACTCCAGCAAGTGACCAGAGAATTTAAAGACGAATTCCCTCAGGCCGTGTTGAACACAGTTCTGCGTAATTTCTACGTGGACGACTGCTTGAAATCTGTGAATACCCTAGAGATTGCAGTTTCCCGTGCAAACCAGGTTGTGCAACTTCTGGCCAGAAGAGGGTTTCGCCTGACTAAGTTTGCCTCCAACTCACCAGAGTTGATGAACAGAATACCCAAAGGAGAATGGGGAAAGTCCTTCACCACCTTGGATATCAGCCTGAGCAAACTGCCTACAGAGCGTGTACTTGGTATGCTATGAGATACTGAATCTGACCACTTCAAATTTGAAATACAGGATAGAGGCAATCCAAAGACCAAGAGATGAGTTTTGAGCACCCTCAGCACAGTGTATGACCCCTTAGGATTTGTGAGCCCGTTTGTACTGCAGGCCAGAAGACTGTTCCAGCAGCTGTGTAGACTGCAGAAGGGCTGGGGTGAATCATTGCTAAGGGACTTGGAGGAACAATAGGGCCGGTGGCTGAAGGATATACCTGTCATCAAGAAGTTCAGCATTTCTAGATGTGTCACGCCTGATGGCAAACTTCTGAGCTACTACTCTTCCTGGTACCGTATGAAGAAAGCAGTGGCTTGTTCCTAAGACTGCGCCAGATACCTCGCAAGAAATCACATCAGAAGGGGCCATTGGTTGCAGATGAGCTGAAAACTGTTGAAGAAGCCATTATCAGATAAATGCAACACGTTCTCTTAGATGACAAGAAGATCCGTCTTGATAAACTGGACCCCAAGAAGTCAGCCTCAGGCCTGCTGTTTGTCGGTGGAAGGCTGTCAAACTCCAGCAGAAAGAGCGCAGTAAACACCAGCTGATACTACCCTGTGAAAACACAGCCTCTAAGCTCATTGTAGAAGATCTTCATCAGAGATCAGGTCATGCTGGAGTGGAACGAGTACTAGGAGACGCTATTGGATAATCACAGGAAGAAAGTTGGTAAAGAAAATAGTGTACCAGTGCATCATCTGTAGGGGGCTGAGGGGCAAGACAGAAGTACAGCAGATGGCCAGCCTGCCGGAATCCAGAGCTACACCGTCAGAACACCACTCTACAAGAGCGCCAAAAGTGGCTGAATCCAAGATCCAATCTCAAAATGGGCGACCTGGTGCTGATGAAGCAAGATAACGTACCCAGGAATCAGTGGCCACTAGGACTAATGGCAGAGACCTACAGGAGTGCAGATGGTTTGGTCAGATCCGCTAAAATCAGAACAGAAACAGGTACTTACGAGAGGCCCATCTCCAAGATATGTGTATTGGAGAGTGCAATAACAGATCATTGCAAGATTGGAGACTGATTGAGATGTCCTTAGATAATGAGAAGAGATGTAAAGTGGGATAGCCGACGAGATGTAGACGGATCGCTGCCTCGTGGGCTCGCTCATTGCATAGGATATGTGAGACGGAAGCTAACTAGGAATTTGTGGGGGTTACCGTTACGTTTACTTTATACCTATATGTATTGTGTACTGCAACTTGTAATTTAGGTCTGTATTTCACAGTGTTACATGTACGATTGGAGACTGATTGAGATGTCCTTAGATAATGAGAAGAGATGTAAAGTGGGCTAGCTGGCGAGGTGTAGGCGGATCGCTGCCTCGTGGGCTCGCTCAATGCATAGGAAATGTGAGACGGAAGCTGACTAGGAATTTGTGTGGGTTACCTTTAGGTTTATTTTATACATATATGTATTGTGTACTGCAACTTGTAATTTAGGTTTGTATTTCACAGGTGTTACACTGTTACATGTTAGCGAGTAAGTGCACCTACTGGAAATGGTGCATTGCGGCCGGGATGTAACACCCAAAATAGGTCGGATTTTTCTTTTGTATTGGTTTCGGAGAGTAAGATATGTAGACAGGGAGTGTCGGAGAGTAAGCGACGTGTTTTTGTTGACAGCGTGGGTAGCCACGAGACCAAGTAACCTGGTGTGAGTCTTTGCCAAATGCAGCACCAGGTGTTTTGTGGATGCGTTAGGTTATGGATGCACCCAGCAGATACTTGTTTGGATTCGTGAATACCTAGAGAGCACCAGAAACGTTAAGTAGATTTGGTGTGTAACTTGTGATTGTCAAATATGAATCTGTGGTGTGAACCTTCGTGGTCTAGTTAACAGAAAGGATGAGTGCTTTACGGAATCTGTGTAACGTGATGAGATTATTATGGGGACTGAGTTGATTCAGGTATGCTTTGTATTTGTGATTAAGAATGGTTGATTTCGTTAAATGTGGTTCTTAAATTGTGAATTTAGTTTTTCTCTACAGTTGAACCGTTTCTTCAATAAACCAATACAAAGAAAACGCGTGTTAATGTCTGGCGACGTAACACCACAAGTACACCAAAGCACCACCCTTACACTACGTGTGTAATACATCCAGTCAGCCAGTCAACCATCCATGCAAACATCCAAGCAGTCAGTCAGCCGTCCATACATACATCCAGTCAGCCATCCATACATACATCCAGTCAGTCATCCATACATGCATCAAGCAACCAAGTTGTTCATAAAATTAAACGGTCAGCCAGCCAGGTAAGAAGTAATCAAGGTATAGGAAATCCCGCCAGGTAGCCTCACCTGCATAGAACCTTTTGCGGTGCATGGAGGGACAAAACTTGGAGCGGTGGACGTTCGTGAAGTCAATATTAGTCCTCACAAGTACGGTGATGCAGGGCCTTCGGGGGACGGAAATTATTGGCCATCTTTCCTTTAGGGAGTTGTGTGTCACCCTGCATCAGCTAACGGAGGGCGTAGAGCTGCAGGAGGGGAGAATAACACCCGTAGGAGAGGCTGATGAAGGCGACGATGGAGTGATAGAATGTGTGGAAGGACCAGGATTGAAGGATGTGAGGGGAGGTTGTAGGAGGTAAATAACTTTAAAATGAATTTTAATGCAACAAGAGGGAGAGGGAGAGAGAGAGAGAGAGAGGAGAGAGAGAGAGAGAGAGAGAGAGAGAGAGGAGAGAGAGAGAGAGAGAGAGAGAGAGAGAGAGAGAGAGAGAGAGGAGAGAGAGAGAGAGAGAGAGAGAGAGAGAGAGAGAGAGAGGAGAGGAGAGAGAGGAGAGGAGAGAGAGAGAGAGAGAGGAGAGGAGAGACGAGAGAGAGGAGAGGAGAGCGAGAGCGAGAGCGAGAGCGAGAGCGAGAGCGAGAGCGAAGCGGAGCGAGAGCGAGAGCGAGAGCGAGAGCGAGAGCGAGAGCGAGAGCGAGAGCGAGAGCGAGAGCGAGAGCGAGAGCGAGAGCGAGAGCGAGAGGAGAGGGAGAGCGAGAGGGAGCGAGAGCGAGGAGGAGCGAGAGCCAGACAGAGCGAGCGAGAGCGACGAGACGAGAGCGAGAGCGAGAGCGAGAGCGAGAGCGAGAGAGAGAGAGAGAGGGGGGGGGGGCAATACTAAGGAGGATGGGAGAGGAAGGAGGTGAGCAAGGAGACCAATCGTCACGGCGGATCTTCTAAGCGCGCCACACCGGATCATCCGCCTGTACTTCTCCAGCAGTTCCTTGGATCTGGTGTTTACAACGTCATTGCGTCAGCGTATATGACAATAAATGTGTTTGCAGTGATGCCGTCAGTTGCCTTATAGCAGGCTGCCGTGATGTCATCAAGGTGACCACCAGGCATACATAACAATTTCCTCTTCGACCGAGCCCTTCCGCAAAATTCCCGCAGCTGGCCTTTAACAATGGAATCGTCTATGATTCTGGTCTCATGAATGTCCTCGTCGTCTTCCGCCTAGTCCTTGAAACTGTTGTACGTCCTGATCGGTAAAAAATCCTTAATTTCAACTGGCCGGGCACCGTTCTTGACTGGAATGAAAGGTGCCCCTTCAGGAGCTGATCGATCGGAGATAGCAGGTGCCTCCACTAGAACAGTTTGATCGGAGGCAGCGGAAGGTTCCTCTTTAGGAGCAGTTCAATCGGAGGCGGCAGAAGGTGCCTGCCTCTGGAGCAGTTTGATCGGCAGTGACACTGGTCACATGGGCCATAGCATCTTCAGGAGCACAACCTATGTTGGAAAGATCAAATTCCTGAAGGGTATTACACTTTACAGCGAGGTCATTATATTTACGCTTCGTTTCATCTTGTTTACAGTTAAATTCCTCCACTAAATTCGACATGATGCTAAATATACATGCCGACAATTTTGTTTTTCAAACTTGGATTTTACTATATTCCACAATCTTCACATTCTCACATTGTGGAAGGCATGGTGCAAAGTTTGATTCGGATTCAAAAGATTTAGTAAAATTTCATTCAGAGAGCCCTTGCGAGATTCAGTAAATTTGTGACAATGAATTGAAAGTGAAATATAGGTACATGAATGAAGATACTGCATTGTCAGATGGCTCCAACACTGGGAATTAGCTACCACAGGGTCTTGAAAGTGCCAAAAAGACCAATAACTTGATTTGAGTCACGGTCACGAGTGAGACTTTCACAACCCGGCGCTAACAGCTTTTTTTCCTTCCAGTTTTGTCCAATCGACAGTCCCATACGGCGCAGTCACTCAAGGCAAAGCTGGCAAAGGAGGAAAGGAACTAACAACTCGTCCTTACTTTCCGGTAGTCACCCAACAATCTCCGCGACCGATCTTGCGAGACCTGGCCAGTGGCCTGGAGGGGAGGAAGGAGAAGGAAGAGGAGGAGGCGCAGGAGGAGTTATACTGCAAACAAATGATATTGCTGCGGTGTTCAAGCAAGAAGAAGCGAGTTTCGAGAGGGAAATGACGAGTGAGTGAGAGAGGCGCTATAAGAGAGAGAAAGAGAGAGAGAGAGTACAGACTAACACAAACACACACACTCACACACACACACACACACACACACACACACACACACACACACACACACACACACACACACACACAACACACACCACACACACGCACACACACACACACTGTCACAAGCACACACACACACACACACACACACAGCACAACACTCACACAAACACACACATACAACAAACAAACAAACAAACACACACACACACACACACACCAGATGTAACAGACAGGAACATGATGCAACAAACACACTGTCACAAGCACACACACACACAACACACACACTCACGCAAACAAACACACACACACACACAAACAAAGACACACACACACTCACACACCAGATGTAACAGACAGGAACATGATGCAACGCACACACACATAGTAAACCTTCCTAAGGACGCCTTTCTTAACACCTTTGATTGTTTACGTGTTAAAAGCTCCACTATTTACGAGAAATAGTAAGGGCAGAAGAGAAGGGAGGATAGGATAATCGTATTAACATAACTTGTAATAAAAGGTGTCAGAGTGGATGGCGGTGGCAGGCGAGAGTTGACACTTATCTTATGGGATAGGAATTTTTTTGGGGTCGTTGGAGCCTATAGCGCATGTAGGCCATTATTATTATTATATTTCTGTATCTTTCTTGATGGCTAAAGTGGTTGACCCTGCACATTTTGAAGGTTCATGATGGTTGGCCCTCCACCCGTGGTGGTGCAGGCTGGATTTTTATAGTGACACCTTTGATCTATAGGTGAAGCGAAGGTCCGTTTTCTGTGATGGTCAACCCTCAGTTTAGGCTCATGCTGCCACCTGGTGTTCCCTCCGCCGCACTTGAAGTCGCAGTCGAAAGAACAGGAATGCAGCACGCGGGTTTATTCAGCCACTCGACGATGGATTTACAGATGTTCCTTGGTGGGACATGAACTCGGGACCTTGTGCTCACCTACCAGGCTCTTGCCGACCGCGTTAAAGATGGCCGAAAGAGTTGCCCCTGGTAGGATTCGAACTCGGGACACTCTAAGACGCTAACCACTCGGCCACTGCCTCTACCCAGATATTGGGGTGGAACACTAATGGAGTTTGAATGGGCAATATAACACGTAAGGTGCTTCTAATGGCAAA
>JACEEZ010007516.1:106890-109390 GCA_016584305.1 Chionoecetes opilio
TCGTTACCTGAAGTACAGCAGGAGAAGGATTTAGGTGTCATCATCAGTTATGATCTGACCAGTCCGCATTGCCTAACTGCCAGTAAAAATGCATATATGATGTTGGGCTTTATTAAACGCAACTTTGAACATAAAACTCCCCAAGTAATGACACAATTATACACGTCCTTGATTAGGCCGCACTTGGAATATGCCGTTCAATTCTGGTCGCCCTGTTTCGTAAAAGATCAAGCCAAATTGGAATCAGTGCAAAGAAGAGCAACCAAACAAATTCCATCTCTGCGAAATTCATCTTATGAAGAGAGACTGCGGAAACTTAATATGTTTTCCTTAAAGGATCGAAGAATTCGTGGGAACTTGATATAAACCTTTAAGATCCTAAAAGGATTTGATGTCATTAATCAAGAGAACCTATTCGAGCTTTCAACTCAAGTGACAACAAGAAATAATGGTTTAAAACTAAACGGTCAACGTTGCATCACCGATCTCCGTAAAAATTATTTCAATGTTAGAGTCGTTGATCGATGGAACAAGCTACCAGCAAATGTTGTCGGAGCCAGCACAATAACTACATTTAAAAACAGACTTGACGCGCACTGTAAAGTAAATGGGTATTGATAGTGCGAATTCATATCTAGTCCCCCATATCGATTAGTTGTAGTGGTACTGGTAGTTGTAGTTAGTATTTTTCATATCCTATCATTCTGCACTATGAAACTTCCATGTTCCTATCCTCTGTAGGGACATGGTATCATTTTCCAACTGTTCTCTTACAAGTAGTTGATAGTTAGTAGTATTAGTGCAGCAGATACCCTCGTTATGGACCAATAGGTCTCCTGGTGTCTATTATTCCTATTTAAATCCTATGTAATCCTCTTCATGGAGAGTAATTAATCACATCAGCACCTAAGTCATTTTTAATCAGTCCCCGTCGCTGCTATGAGAGAGAGAGAGAGAGAGAGAGAGAGAGAGGAGAGAGAGGAGAGAGAGAGAGAGAGAGAGAGAGAGAGAGAGAGGAGAGAGAGAGGAGAGAGAGAGAGAGAGAGAGAGAGAGAGAGAGGGGAGAGAGAGAGAGAGGAGAGAGAGCGAGAGCGAGAGAGAGGAGAGAGAGAGAGAGAGAGAGAGAGAGAGGAGAGAGAGAGGAGAGAGAGCGAGAGAGGAGAGAGAGAGAGAGAGAGAGAGAGAGAGGAGAGGAGAGAGAGAGAGAAGAGAGACAGAGAGAGAGAGAGAGAGAGATAGAGAGAGGAGAGAGAGAGAAGGAGAGAGAGAGAGAGAGATGAGAGAGAGAGAGAGAGAGGATGGGGAAGAGGCTGGAAGAGAAGGGGAGATATGTAGAGAGGAAGAGGAGAGGTGGAGAAGGAAGACTTAAAGAACTCAATTATCGGCGTCATTACAAGAGAAATCGGCTAGACAGGTGTGTCTTCTGATGCTACCTGAGCTGTGTCTCGTTAATTAGCAGGTTAAAGAAGGTCACGCGCCGATATTAAGATGTGTTAGGAAGGGACTGCCAAAAAAATGTAAACGTCTGGGAATGTTTTCTCTTGACTGAAAATGTTGGATTTCGATTTTGTGTGTCATTAACCCATGGTCTTGTCCACGCGAGCTGGCTTGCAATCGCCAATTTCTCCCTCCCGGTACGAGCTTGGAGCTCAGTGTAACCGATCTTTGGGTAATGCTGGAATCTCACACACCACAAGCCCCCATCCCCTTGTTCTAGGGGAACAGTAACCGCACGAATTTGTCAGTGAAAAATCCCCCGGAGCAGTGAGCATTCGAACTGGCTAACCACAGAATGGTAGGCCAATGCGCTATCCACTGGACCATCGTGGCGGTGTGTGTATGTGTGTGTGTGTGTGTGTGTGTGTGTGTGTGTGTGTGTGTGTGTGTGTGTGTGTGTGTGTGTGTGTGTGTGTGTGTGTGTGTGTGTGTGTGTGTGTGTGTGTGGTGTGTGTGTGTTGTGTGTGTGTGTGTGTGTGTGTGTGTGTGGTGTGTGTGTGTGTGTGTGTGTGTGTGTGTGTGTGTGTGTGTGTGTGTGTGTGTGTGTGTGTGGTGTGTGTGTGTGTGTGTGTGTGTGTGTGTGTGTGTTGTGTCTGTGTGTGTATGGTGTGTGTGTGTGTGTGTGTACATATGGGATAATATTGAGTATGTGCTAGCGTTTTTGCCTAAGGTTAATATCTACATTTATTTGAAGTATTATGGTTGTTGAATGTAATGCAGTACTTAATATCGTGGGGAAACTTTGAGTAGCTTGAATATATTGAGGTTAAAAGTGTATGAGCTGGTGCGCCGGGCGCCACAACTCTCCCCTTTTAATGTTACCCTGGCACTGGCCTTGGAGTGAAGAAGTGCAGTTGAGGGGTAAAACTTAAAGTGACCAATGGGTTATAATAAGAATGTGATGATATTTTTAACATGATTAAATTAGTCTTGGTTAGATTAGGTCAGGGTAGGTTAGGCTGGGTTTGGTTAGGTTAAATAAAACAATTTAACTAGTCTAATC
>JACEEZ010007516.1:111890-116890 GCA_016584305.1 Chionoecetes opilio
GTATTTCGACAATTTTTCATGCATTCTACATTTTTTTTTCTATTTTCCTATTTTCTACATGTCATATATTTTCATAGTTTCCATCATACTCTATTATATACATTATATATTTTTATATGTTTTTCATATTTTTGTCTTTACATTTTTCTTTAGCATATTATAATATTAATTTATATCATATGTTCTTCTTGGAAAGCGCATGTACGAGGAGAGAGAGAGAGAGAGAGAGAGAGAGAGAGAGAGAGAGAGATAGAAGAAGAGAGGAGAGAAGAGAGAGGAGAGAGAGAGAGAGGAAGGGAGAGGAAGAGAGAGAGAGAGAAGAGAGAGAGAGAGGGGAGAGAGAGAGGATAAGAGAGAACGAACAGAGAGAGCATCACACAGACACACAAGGAAACACACGCACAAAAAACACAGAAGAAACACAGAAGAATCAAAACATACACAACACAAAACACAATAACACACAACCACACCACACACACACACCACACACACACACCACACACACAAACATACAAACACACACAACACACACACACACCACATAATACACACAGACACACACACACACACACACACACACACACACCACACACACCACACACACACACACACACACACACACACACACACACACACACACACACACACACACACACACACACACACACACACACACACAGCATCACAGGTCGGGTCTCACTCTCGCTCGTCTATATCACATCCTTCCATCTCACGCCCTTCAGCCATGTCATACAGTTTGCAGCGCCCCTAATGTGTCCAGGTGTGCGGAGGGGGGGAGGCAGGTAAGACAGGGAGATTGGGGGGGACAGGTAGGCTCTTCTCCTAGAGAGGTGTTTGTATAATTAATCCAAGGTGAGTGAATTATATAAAGAAAACATTTATTTTGAGTCATTCATTTCATAGTTATAGATGAATGATTTTCGATTAATGTTACAGAGTTCTTAATCATTTGTTTCGATTTACAACCATTCGTCATGACGTTTCGAGTTCAGAAAGTTCATATTTAAGGATTGCAGGTCGATGATTCGCTTCAGTTCGCTCTTATTCGCAAACTTTTATGCCAAAACATTTCCATACCTAATAATCTTGCCGCTGAAACTGATTGGTTTTTTTTTTTTCTCTCTCTCTCTCTCTCTCTCTCTTCTCTCTCTCTCTCTCTCTCTCTCTCTCTCTCTCTCTCTCTCTCTCTCTCTCTCTCTCTCTCTCTCTCTCTCTCTCTCTCTCTCTCTCTCTCTCTCTCTCTCTCTCTCTCTCTCTCTCTTTCATTTCATCGCATATTTCCTCTTTCCACACTGACGACGCCCTTAGCCTCCTCCTCCTCCTCCTCCCTCCTCCTCCTCCTCCTCCTCCACTACTCATATGCCCAAATAGAGAAAGAAAAAGCATTAAAATTCTAAGCTCGCAATACGGACGCTGCTTCATTTCCTGCCGCCGCCAGTAACACACTCATAATCTGCCTGTAAATATTCCTCAAATATCTTCCTGTGTCTTGATAAGGCGACTTCTTCCATGCGGTTATGAGTTTATATGTTTTTTCTTCCTGTCTCTCTCTCTTTCTCTAGTTGCTGGGAGGTGGAAGTTTTGTCCTCTAAGAGAAGAAGGAGGAGGAGGATCAAGAGGAGGAGGAGGATCAGGAGGAGGAGGATTATATAGGAATAACAGACACCAGGAGACCTATTGGTCCATAGCGAGGGTATCTGCTGAACTACACACTACTAACTATCAACTACTTGTAAGAAAACAGTTGGAAAATGATACCATGTCCCTACAGAGGATAGGAACATAAAAGTTTCATAGTGCAAATGATAGGATATGAAAAATACTAACTACAACTACCACTACCACTACAAATAATCGATACGGGGGACTAGACACGAATTCGCACTATCAATACCCATTTACTTTACAGTGCGCGCCAAGTTTGTTTTTGAATGTAGTTATTGTGCTGGCTCCGACAACATTTGCTGGTAACTTGTTCCACCGATCAACGACTCTAACATTGAAATAATTTTACGGAGATCGGTAATGCAACGTTGACCGTTTAGTTTTAAACCATTATTTCTTGTTGTTACTTGAGTTGAAAGCTCGAATAGGTTCTCTTGATTAATGACATCAAATCTTTAAGGATCTTAAAGGTTTCTATCAAGTCCCCACGGATTCTGCGATCCTTTAAGGAAAACATATTAAGTTTCCGCAGTCTCTCTTCATAAGATGAATTTCGCAGAGATGGAACTTGTTTGGATGCTCTTCTTTGCACTGATTCCAATTTGGCTTGATCTTTTACGAAACAGGGCGACCAGAATTGAACGGCATATTCCAAGTGCGGCCTAACCAAGGACGTGTATAATTGTGTCATTACTTTCGGAGTTTTATGTTCAAAGTTACGTTTAATAAAGCCCAACATCATATTTTCCTTTTTACTGGCAGCTAGGCAATGCGGACTGGTTTTCAGACCATTACTGATGATGACACCTAATCCTTTTCCTGCTATACTTCAGTTAACGATTTATTTTGCATTTGATAGTTATATTTGAGGTTATCGTTACTTATATGCATTACTTTACATTAATCGGAATTGAATTTGAATAGCCATTTATCACTCCAATCTGATAGTTTGTCGAGATCACTTTGTATGAGTTCGCAGTTTTCTCTAGTATATGCTTTACCGCCTAATTTGGTGCCATCTGCAAATTTTGATATTTTAGATACAGATCCGCAGTCCAGATCGTTGATATATATCAGAAAAAGAGTAGGACCCAAGACCGAGCCCTGAGGCACCCCACTAGTAACATCTAACAAATCAGATGCCCCGCCATTTATTACTACCCGTTGTTTACGATTTGAAAGCCAATCGGTAATCCATGAACATAATTGCTCTCCTAAGCCATGTGCCCTTAGCTTGGTCAACAGTCGCTTATGGGGAACTGTATCGAAGGCTTTCTGAAAATCAAGGTATATTACACATCGAGGGAATTTTAGCTTCCCAGTTTGAATAAATGACATAAAAAATTCCAGTAGGTTTGTTAAGCAGGATCTCTTATTTCGAAATCCATGTTGGGAGTTTAGTATTGAGTTATTTTCATCGAAAAAAGACACAATTTTATCCAGCAATATTTTCTCAAATAGTTTAACAAGCACGGACGTTAGACTAATTGGGCGATAATTACTTGCGAGGCTCTTACTCCCTTTCTTGAATATCGGTGTAACATTAGCTAATTTCCACATACTAGGAACATTTTTGTCCCTTAGCAATTGTTTTGCTTATACTTCACTGTGTGTGTGTGTGTGTGTGTGTGTGTGTGTGTGTGTGTGTGTGTGTGTGTGTGTGTGTGTGTGTGTGTGTGTGTGTGTGTGTGTGTGTGTGTGTGTGTGTGTGTGTGTTGTGTCTGTGTGTGTGTGTGTGTGTGGTGTGTGTGTGTGTGTGTGTGTGTGTGTGTGTGTGTGTGTGTGTGTTGTGTGTGTGTGTGTGTGTGTGTGTGTGTGTGTGTGTTTTGTGTGTGTGTGTGTGTGTGTGTGTATTTATCTAGTTGTATTCATCTAGTTGTATTGTACAGGGCCAGAGCGACGCTCGTATGGCCCCGTCTCTATATCAACATTTTTATCATTCATCCTTGGTGCTTAGTTTTGGCCGAGGCCAGTACCCCGGAGAGCAGGTCACAAACCCGGCTAACACCCGGTACCCATTCACTGCTGGCTGGACAGGGGCTTGGGTTTTAAGGAAACAGCCCATATGTTTCCGCTCCGCCGGGGATCGAAACCCGGGACTTCTCGGTTGTGAACTGAGCGTGCTACCCCTACACTACAGAGTACCCTTGTGTGTGTGTGTGTGTGTGTGTGTGTGTGTGTGTGTGGTGTGTGTGTGTGTGGTGTGTGTGTGTGTGGTGTGTGTGGTGTGTGTGTGGTGTGTGTGTGTGTGTGTGTTGTGTGTGTGTGTGTGTTGTGTGTGTGTTTGTTTGAGGAGACTGATATGAAGGGCACAAGCAGCTGGAGGTGCAGGAGGATGAGGAGGAGGTAGAGGGAGAGGAGGAGAAGGAAAAGTAAAAAAAAAGAGGAGGAGTAAGAGGAAGAGGAGAAGAAGAAGAAGAAAGAAGAGGAAGAAGACAAAGAAGGAGAAAGAGGAAGAGGGGGAGGAAGAGGGGGAAGAGCAGAAAGAGGAGGAGAAGGAGGAGGAGGAAGAAGAGGAAGAGGAAGAGAAGGAAAAAGTAGGAAGATCCGGTCAACTATTCGAGTACCGCGGTAAAGAACGCACATTCTTGAATTAGTGAAAAGGTCGCCCTTATATTTTTTATGTCATCCTCCTCCTCTTCCTCCTCTTCTTCCTTCCCCTTTTCCAACTACTCCTTCTTCTCTTCATTATTATTATTATCAGTATTCATCATCATCATCATCGTGTTTCGTTGCATTGTCACCATTATCCGTTTTTTTCTTCTTCCTTATGAAGACAATGAATCCCTTTTCTCAAGATGTGGTTGTGTGTGTGTGTTGTTTGTGTGTGGTGTGGTGTGTGTGTGTGTGTGTGTGGGTGTGGTTGGTGTGGGTGTGTGTGTGTGTGGTGTTGTGGGGTGTGTGTGTGGTGTTTTGTTGTGGTGTGTGTGTGTGTGTTGTGTGTGTGTGTGTGTGTGTGTGTGTGTGTGTTTTGTGTGTGTGTGTGTGGTTGTGTGTGTGTGTGGATCTGGTGTCACTTCACTGTATCTTCGCCGCAATATATACATCATCACTACCACCATCATCACCATCACCATCATCACCATCATCACCACCACCACCACCTTCACCAAAGTCACCACTATCACCATCAACACCATTATCATTACCACCACCATCACCATCACAATCACCACCACCATCACCATCACAATCACCACCATCCCCACTGTAAACAAAAAACCGAATATAACTAAAAGAAAAAAAAGAAAAAAAAGTGTAAGATGAAGAGGAGGAGATTAGGCCGCGAATCACAGGTCGTTACGATTCAC
>JACEEZ010007516.1:121890-139390 GCA_016584305.1 Chionoecetes opilio
AACTTTCTTGGAAATACACGTGCAAGTAATTACAGAGAAATTGTTCAGAAACTATTGGAGAGCTACAAAGCGCTTGGTTGCAACATGAGTATTAAAGTACATTTTTTGCATAGCCATCTTGCCAACTTTCCGGAAAATCTTGGTGCTGCTAGCGACGAGCAAGGTGAACGATTTCACCAAGATTTGAAGGTTATGGAAGAACGTTACCAGGGTAGATGGGATGTGCATATGATGGCTGACTATTGTTGGAGCATCAAACGCGATAGTCCTCAAGTTGAACACTCCAGACAAAGCTACAAACGTAAATTTGTACCTTAACCTGCACACAATTATAGCCTTATCCTTTCTAAAAACATGATAATGTTAAATAAACATTCTATTCATGCCTATTTCTTTCATTTTTCATTGTATGTTAACATTTGCAACTTTTTATAAAATAAGCACTGTTACTGTTAGGTACAGTATTTTTCATATTTTTTAAGAAAACGAAAATCCTACAGTTCAAAAACTTGACGTGATAGAGAAAAACTGAGATCAGTTTTGGATTCAGCACCCAAAAATTACTTAATAACAAGTGTCAGACCTAACTCAACAAAAATTTGTTCCCCAGTGTATTTATCGCTCGTGTGACACGGCCTTAAAGGCCATGTCACACGGACACTTTTTCCGGCATCTTTTGGTAGCAAAAGCGTATCAGGCATCATTTGACGCCTGACACCGGCATCTTTTGGTAGCAAACGCGGAGTCGCGCATGTTCGTTCTTTTGCCACCAGTACCGGCATCCTTGTTTAGATTTTGGAGCCTGTGGTGCCAGATGCAGGAAAATTTCCCTGTTTGAGGGAAGGTTTGGCTTCGAAAGGGGGAAAAAAAAGGAAAAAATGAGGAAAAAATACCATTTTGTTTATCTTATATATATATATATATATATATATATATATATATATATATATATATATATATATATACATATATATATATATAATATATATATATATGTATATATATATATATATATTTGTGTGTGTGTGTGTGTGTGTGTGACAGGGAGTATCTGAGGCAAAAAGGGAAATTTTGACTTCCACACAGGGAAATTTTAGCTGGTTGATCGTCGATTTGGCACCACTGTTTGGAGCAGCCGACGCCGCACAAGACTACACATTGTACGAACTAGACATTTTAGTTACATAAAGAGAAATGACCAATCTTGGGTGGTCAAGAGATGCGATAGCATCTTTATGTGATATATATAGAGAAAATATGTGTTTGTGAGACACCAAGGACCCAACCTATAGCAAGAAAACATTGAAGAGAGAAGCAGACAAGAATATGGCAGAGGCCCTTAGGAGAGATTATCCCACGGAGATGGCTGAAATAAATCTCGGTAAGTTTCTATTAATAATAGATATTTGGGTAAATATGCAGTTTTAACCAATACTCCCTATTGACCGATACTGTGGGTTTTTGTTCATTTCCACCAGGTGTTAAGGAGTAAGAAATACTCCTTATGATGAAAAAGAAACGTTCAGGTTACTTAAAACCACTGATTGTTTATTGGTTTAAACTGCACTTATACCGGTATTCACATTCTTATATCGCCACCATTCTTATTTTGGAAATTAACATCCCTTTAGGGTACATGGAACTGTCGCCAATAGGAATTCTCGCCGACTTTGGCGAGTGTTCCAATTTTCCACGTCAGTGAGTGTTCCTATTTTCGGCGACAGTTCCAGTGCATGATATTATTATCCCTTATATATACATTTAATCAACTCTTACCCGTGTTTCTGCATTCAAGGATTACATACCAACAATAGCCAGAACAATTCCATAAACCCCAATTTGTGGGTGTTTTTTGGTGATTTTTCTGGTGGAGAAGTTTTATTCTTCGGAATTTGTTATTTTTAAGCAAGTAATCTAAACACTCCTGCAAGGACTATTGGTTTGATAACTGGTCTGTATTCTGGGACTGAGAGTGCTGTGAAGTGTGGGATAGGTGTATCCAGCCTCTTTCCTGTGAATACAGGAGTGAGGCAAGGGTGCGTCCTTGCCCCATTACTTTTCAACGCTTGTATGGACTGGGTATTGGACAAGGTTGTAGATCAAAGTGATTGTGGAGCATCCGTCGGCAACACCAAGATCACTGATCTTGTTTTTGCTGATGATGCAGTAATCTTTGCTGAGTCGCTGGAGGTCCTGGTGATGTCTCTCGAGGCGCTGCACAAGGAGGCAAAGCCTTTGAGACTTGAGGTCTCCTGGCTCAAGACCAAGGTCCAGGTGTTTGGAGACTTACTAGATGAAGCAGTACAGTCTGTTCATGCGTGTGGCGAGGACATTGAGATCTTGGAAAGCTTTACATACCTTGGTAGCGCAGTCCATAATGACGGCGGGTCACGTCAAGAAGCCTTACGGCGGATTGGCATAGCCCACGGTGTTATGGACTCGCTCAGTGGGAGTATTTGGCGTTGTCGGTACCTGTGCAGGAGGACAAAGATCCGGATCTTCAAGTCGATTGTGATCCCTGTCTTACTCTATGGTTGTGAGACATGAACACTAAATAGTGACTTGAAGAGACGAATCAATGCCTTTGGTAATAAGTGTCTTCGCAGAATCATGGGGTATCGCTGGGATGATTACGTGTCAAATCAGCGATTGCACCGTGAGACTGAATCGAGGCCTATTACCTGCATAGTCCGTCAGCGCCAACTTCGGCTATATGGGAATGTGGCACGCTACCCTGAAACCGATCCTTCCCATCGGGTTGTATCTGTAGGAGACAATCCGGCGTGGAGGAGGCCAAGGGGGCGCCCACAAGGCTCGTGGCTGGGGCAAGTTGATGTTTCTTGTCGAGAGCTGCTTGGTATGGGAAAGGAGCCTGCATGGGAACTCGCGCGTGGTGACCCCCAGGAGTGGCGTCGTAGGGTGGGCGAGGCTACGCGCCCCCCGGCGTATGCCCCCAATGATTGATTGATTGAATCTAAACATGACATTAATATCTATCTATAGGCACAGCCAGTACATGACACCCTAAGCACTGCTTTGGTGAATGGTATTTTAAGTGAACCAAAATGTTATTCAAACAAAATTAAAGGGAATTATAGCTATGGGTAACTAAACAAGGATTCCTCCAACATTATGTCTCTGCTTAACTTCAACATGTTTGATTGCATTCCTGAACTAAGTAATTGTTATTAGTTTTTATTGTGTAGATTTTTCTTACATATTTTTCATATTCTAGTATTTTTTTATAATGTGAGGAAACATCCTTTAACCTAACCTAACCCTTGAGGTTGCTTCAGTCTTAATTAAGGCCCAATTATGTTGCTTAGGTTATGTTGAGGGTTTTATACACAAAAGATTGTGTTAATGAATTAATAGAACGACCTAAAATATCTATGAAAAAAAGGTTGCTGAAATCGGTGGACCGGTTCCTCAGAAATACCATTTTTGCTCTCGGGCAATAAGGGTTAGTTAGATCTTATTTATCTGATGTGTGCAATTTTTACACCCATTGCACAATAATTCATTAACCTTACCCAACCCAACCCAAAATTAAGTTTATTTGGAAAGTCTTGCTTGAGGGTAATTCACATCTTTTATGTAATTTGAGTAGTTGAATGGATTTTTAATGCCTGAAATCAGGAGAGCAAATAGTGATTGCCCAAAATTCCAATACAGTAATACCAAACCAGTAAGACGCCTTAATCGGCGAGGGACGAGCGAGCCCGTAGAAACCCGCCGCACGTGCGCACGTGCGGCGTTACCTGGAGTTTGACCTGTGTGACATTGCTAGGTGTGTGGTCTCAAACCACACACCAAATTTCAACTTAGTCGGTACAGCCTTTTCTCAGCTATAGCAAGATAACGTTGTCTGAAACCCCTCACGCGGCACAAGCCACGCGCCATGCTGACCCCTCACGTGAGACAAAACATGTCAAGGACAAAAGGGATTGAATGGGGCTATCAGATGGCGAATACCGCTTGTCAATCGTAAGCGGGATTTCAAAGATATAAGCTCCTGAAAAGCGTGACGGTCGGGCCGGGCAGGGCCGGGTCGGCCGCTTAAGTGAGAAAAATACCGTATCCACAGAGGACTCACGAGCGCTTCGCGCTCGATCGTAATTATGTCGCTGCCTAATTTTACCTTGCATAATTGCATTAATAAACTTAGCAACGTTTTTTACATACTTCTTGGCCTCTCTTCTACTTCATTTGTGCACCACTTTCAATTATTTCATAATTATGCAAGTTTCTGCTCAGTCTTGCTCATCTTGTGATATCAACTTGTTGCAGACTTTGTCCGCCTGAAGCTGAAGTCATTACGGCAGTACTTCTTCAGAGAACTGAAGAACATAAGAGAAACACCAAGTGAATCTGCAGGGAAGACTAATCAATCAATCATTGGGGGCATACGCTGGGGGGCGCATCACCTCGCCCACCCTACGACGCCACTCCCGGGGGTCACCACGCGCGAGTTCCCATGCAGGCTCCTTTCCCATACCAAGCAGCTCTCGACAAGAAACATCAACTTGCCCCAGCCACGAGCCTTGTGGGCGCCCCCTTGGCCTCCTCCACGCCGGATTGTCTCTTACAGATACAACCCGATGGGAAGGATCGGTTTCAGGGTAGCGTGCCACATTCCCATATAGCCGAAGTTGGCGCTGACGGACTATGCAGGTAATAGGCCTCGATTCAGTCTCACGGTGCAATCGCTGATTTGACACGTAATCATCCCAGCGATACCCCATGATTCTGCGAAGACACTTATTACCAAAGGCATTGATTCGTTTCTTCAAGTCACTATTTAGTGTCCATGTCTCACAACCATAGAGTAAGACAGGGATCACAAGCGACTTGAAGATCCGGATCTTTGTCCTCCTGCACAGGTACCGACAACGCCAAATACTCCCGCTGAGCGAGTCCATAACACCGTGGGCTATGCCAATCCGCCGTAGGGCTTCTTGACGTGACCCGCCGTCATTATGGACTGCGCTACCAGGGTATGTAAAACTTTCCAAGATCTCAATGTCCTCGCCACACGCATGAACAGACTGTACTGCTTCATCTAGTAAGTCTCCAAACACCTGGACCTTGGTCTTGAACCAGGAGACCTCAAGTCCCAAAGGCTTTGCCTCCTCGAGCAGCGCCTCGAGAGCCATCACCAGGACCTCCAGCGACTCAGCAAAGATTACATCGGCAAAAACAAGATCAGTGATCTTGGTGTTGCCGACGGATGCTCCACAATCACTTTGATCTGCAACCTTGTCCAATACCCAGTCCATACAAGCGTTGAAAAGTAATGGGGCAAGGACGCACCCTTGCCTCACTCCTGTATTCACAGGAAAGAAGCTGGATACACCTGCCCCACACTTCACAGCACTCTCAGTCCCAGAATACAGATCAGTTATCAAACCAATAGTCCTTGCAGGAATCCCTCGAAGTCGCAGAAGATCCTAGAGTGACTCACGATGCACTGAGTCAAACGCCTTCTTGATATCAACATAGGCTGCAAGCATCCCCTGTCGAAACTCACGTCGGCGTTCCACCAGGACACGAAGCGCTAGGATACGGTCCGTTGTTGACTTACCAGGCGTGAACCCAGACTGCTGAGGTCTCTGATGCTTCACCAGATGACTGCGAATTCGTGTCAGCAATAGATGGGCAAGCACCTTGCCTGGTACGCTGAGCAGTGTAATAACGCGGTAATTGTTGCAGTCCTGACGGTCCCCTTTCCCTTTCCAGATAGGGACGACCAGCCCCCTTTTCCAGTCAGGAGGAATGGTACCTGATTGCCACACGGCAGTCAGGACAGCATGCAGCCCGCGGATCATGGCCTCACCCCCAGCTTTGAGGAGCTCCGCACTGATATTACAAACACCAGCTGCCTTTCCACCCTTCAACTTTGCTACAGCCTCTCTGACTTCGTCAAGAGAGGGTGCGGTTTCGTCAATGGGAGGATCGGCATCCACTGCCTGTAACCCAGTGGTGTGAAGCTGCTCAGTTGGAGGGTCCACCGTGAACAACTGCCCAAAGTACTCAGCCCAACGAGCCATCTGCCCATCCATGTCCGACACGAGGCGCCCATCTGCTGTTCGAATAGCACTCGCCCGAGAAGGAGACTTGGAACGGAGCTTCTTCAGGGCTCGGTAGGCGGGTCGGAGGTCATTAGCGTTCAAATGACCCTCGACATCCTCAGCGAGACTCCTGACATACCTCTCCTTGTCTCTCCTCAGGAGGGTTCTAGTCCGGCGTGACAGAGCCCTGTGCTGGTCCCGGTTCCCAGCCAGCCTGGCAGCGCGACTCTCCTCGATTTTCTCCAGCGTCTCCGTCGAGACAAAACCACGCCTTGACCTCGGGCGCTCCCCAATTCACTCCTTGGCAGCCTGTAGAGTTTCACGTTTGAAGGTATCCCACAGTTCTACAGGATCCCTGAGAGCACCGAGCACATCAAACTGATTTGAGACTGCCACCGCATATTCATGAGCACAGGTCAAGTCCTTCAGTTTCTCAAGATGAAACACAGTATGGTTACCTCTTGAGATTCTTCTGGACTTGACATGAAGCTTAAGTGTAGCAACAACTGAAGACTAATGCCAAGTGGGAATTCTTTGACTATCTAAGTTTCTTGACAGGCACTGTTAATGATGTTCAAAATCTCACCTGGTCAATTCCTACCATTATGGTGAGTTAACAAAAAGTATCAAACATTCATCAACTTGAAGGTAATCAAGTTTATCCTTTTACTTTCTAGCTTTTAGTTTAGTCTTCAAATATATTCATAATTTTAGTATCATGATGCAAAATTTTTGAAATTGCTGTTACATACCTATTGTGCATACATACTAGCTATATACAGAGTACACTAAATCCTCACTATAACAAACCAATTTGGGGGAAGGGGGTGACGTTATATCCGAAAGTTCGTTATATTCTAGGGATCCGAACTTTTTGCATATAAAAAAATTTATTCGTTATAATATTATGAGGTAAAAGTTCGCTATTGCCGACCATTTCCGTGTAACAGACTTTGTTTGTTACATTAGATGAACGTTTGTATACCTACATACATGCAGCCATCACAAATACTACACTCATACAGATAAATTAAAGCAATACATGATGAGGAATGGGAGGCAGGCACCGAAACGAAGCCCGCATTTGCCAAATGTATTGGGTAAATTTCCGCATATATCGGACTGGCAGAAGAAGTTCGTTCAAGTCAAAATTTGTTATATAGAGGTCCGTTAAATTGAGGTTTTACTATACCACTATGTGGAAGTAAAATAATGAATGCATAGGCACTATCATATTTTGTTTAGATTTAGATTTACTTCTTACATATATTTCTTTACCGTTTTTATCAATAGATCTTTGGATCTTTCCATCATGTCTTCTAAGTTTGCTTTAATTAACTCATTGTCGTCCTGCATGATGTGTCTTATATAATTATGTTTAATTTTCATATATATTGCTTCATGTGAGGATGCTCCTATCTCTCTCCTATATCTCCTCCTCCGTTGCTGGATAATAAAAGTCTTTGTTTTTGTACTCACTCGTGTTTTCTTGTGATTTTCCTTACTGGGTTCGTAAAATAGATAAATAAATATAGTATTTATTTTGTGTACTTTGTCAACCTTTTTACTCCCTTTCTCCGCTACCATCTTCCCCACTCCTCTTCTTCCTCCTCCTCCTCCTCTTCATTACACATGTTGTAAGTAAAAAGGTGAGTGGTCACATTACGTCACTGTCACAAAACATATACTGTCTGCTGCCGATGAAAGTACTACATTGCTGCACAGTTCTGCAGATTGAAAGTACATACTTTGATTGGGGAGGCGGTAGCAGTGTGGTTATAGCGTCTCCGAGTGGCGTTTTCGGTGACCAGAGTTCGATCTCCGATGAGAACCAAAATCCACTTTAAATCTATCTGCACCGTCGAGTGGCCTAAGAACACCCACATGCTGCCCATTAACTTTTACCTTCGATTGCGGGTACATCGGAGGACACAGGGAGGCGCCATGAGCCTCTAATCACAGGCGTCACTATAAAAATCCTGCCTGCACCACCACGGGCGAGGGCCAACCATCACGGCCCTTAAGTGGCCTACCATCCGAGCCCTGGAGGTGGTTTATGGAGCCGTCGCCGATAGGAACTTTCGCCGAAGCATCAAACGAGAACTGTCGCCGACAGTGGAACGCTCGCCGACGCGGAAATTCTCAGCGACAGTTCCATTTGGAATAGATGTAAAGGAAGAGTAAAGGGGAATGTTTATGTTTAGTTTATGGAACAGTCTTCTATGGAAGACTATGAAGAGTCTGTCCCCAACCCAGACGAAGCCCATGGTCGGGGCAAGTCTAGCGTTTCAAATGGGGCATTTCTACAACTTGACAAGTTGACGCCCATCAGTAGCCGTCGAGCTGTCCTGCCTACCGTTTCTTTTTTTACAATCAAAGGCTTATTTCTATTATTTACAAGGATTTTTCTTACTATTGCTGGATTATAACTAGTATTATAAGGATCTTTCCTTGTATGAGAGCATCATAGTATCATAATCTGGCTCTCTCTAGTACAAATCAGCCAAGTGATGCGCCTCGAAGCGGTAGAGGTCACAAGAAGAAGAAAATCACGCCAAGGTGGAGTGTTGAGGAATTTATGGCGGAAATTAATATATCTTTCTATACCGCCCCATCCTCTCCACCCTAGTACCTATATTGAATATGTGATTGTCGGCTATAAGGGTTGGGTTAGATGAGATGTGGGGTATTATTTAGTAGGTTGATATCAAAAGGAATAACTTGGCACTACTTCAAAGTGTGTGGAGCGGCGGTGATGAGGCCCGGGTTAACGGGGAGGGACGTGACCTACCGCCCGGTGCCCACAACCACTTGAGTCAAGAACATAAAGAAAACTACAAGAGGCTGGTAGTCTTACGTACACGTGGTAGTTCCTTCAACACATGTACATTATCTACATCCACCTTTCATCCCAAGCACTATTTTCGAAGGCAATAATATATTATTTTTCAGATTTTCTGGACTCTAAGTCTGTCATTAATGTTACAGATGCCAGTGACCACCATAATTTGTAATGAATGGTGGTCAACTAAGGGTTGCCAGACTATCTGAGACAGTATTTCCCAACCTGGGGGAAATTTCCCCCTGGTGGGAAATTTATCCGAGGGACATCTAAATTACTAGCATTTAGTCGACAGAAAAAAATCTCTTAGAGTTCAGAGTTCAGCTATTGACATTTTTTTTTTTTAAGTGTATATATATAGAGTAGATAATGTCTATATACTTGTTATTAAGCAGGTATATGTTGTGGAAATTATCCATAAACCACCCTCTCGTAATTGGTAGAGTGGTGGTTTTGTTTCCCTCCCCCCTTGTGAGTGAAGTATTTTCCGCTCGTGATGTGGGTGTATAGGGATGTATATATATATATATATATATATATATATATATATATATATATATATATATATATATATATATATATATATATATATATATATATATATATATATATATAATATATATATATATATAATTATAATTATAATGGTAATGGGTAATAATTAAGGTAATTTAAGTAAATGATTAGTACTGGGATAGGATAAATTAATATTCCCAGTGGTTAATAAGCATTGCACTTAAATAATTAGCACCTTGATTTTGAAGCACGGTCATTGGCCGCCGCCCATTAGATTCTAGGCCACCTGACATAATACACGTGTCATAGGTATTGGTAGCGGGGGTCTCGCCCACCTTGGAGAAACAGTACACTCCGAGCCCTTGAAAGGATAACATATAATTGTTAATAGACGTGCTGGACTAAAAGGACAGTATCATTCCAGCCCTCATGGGATTAACATCTTTTCTCTTATTAAAAAGAAGAGATTTGTACATACATTAATTTTGTACATATATAAGTGATAAAACCAATAGTACCGTGTTAGAATACAACACTGATAACAATTGCGCGTCAAGTTACCTGGTGTGATAACCACTTGACGCCCACGAGTACGCCTCCACCTCCGCTTTTGTCATTCACGGGCGGCCTCGATCCCGGCGGCCACATCGGATCACAAGATCATTGCAATATTGATCAAAACCTACAGCCATAATTCAACCCACTATCTACCGATAAGTATCCTAGTTAGTTGATTAGCTGGGATGATGTGTCGGGTGATAGCCATGGGTTTGATTGAATAGGTAAGAACTTTCAAATTAAATATGTATGTGACATAAATTCCCATATTGGTGCCCCTAGTAGAGGAATATTGATGATCATGTGATTCAAAGTGGTCGTTAATTGTGAGGTATAGTTATGAGCCTACCACAACCGCTGGTTATGAGGCTGGAGGCGGGGTGCATCGAAGCGTCAAGAATGACTCAGCTGTTCAACTACCATATGCCAGGTAGTAGATAACAGAGGTTGCGTAGTACTAGTTAATGGTAATAGTTAAGTGCTGGTTGGTCATAGGTCGGGTTATGAGCCTTGACAGGCCAGCCAGCGGTGCTTCCAGCACTTAGGATATATAATAATTAATTATCAACTAGCAAATATTTTTAGTAACGTAATCTTGCATTTAATATTTCATTTGAGTTAATTAACAAAATCATGGCGGAAGGGACTAAATCATTAGCTGATAGATTAGGTTGGCTGACACGATTATATAATACGTGTGATGAAGCAGCTGGGACTAACCTTATAGACTATAAGAGTTTAAACTCAGGTCTGCTAGTGCTAAAAAGTAGATGGGAAAATATGAGACGGCTTACTGCCTATATGAAGTTCAAATAAGACAATCTGGGGATAAAGAAATGATTCAGATATGTGTTATCAATCATGAACACGAATGTTAAAGATATATCGATAAAGTAGTTGAATATGAGGGATTACTGGAGTGTGCTCATATTCCATCAACAGCTATAGTTTCTTTAACCGAAAGTTTGCAAGGTATTGAGCAGGAACACCCCCACAGGGAGATCACGATTATTACGCCTGAAGGTAATCAGCTATATCAGCTACCCTCAGAGTTTAAGGATCCCTCGTTAGAGGGTAGTTATCCTGCGCCTGTTACGCAAATCAAACAGCCTGTAATTACGATTCAAACTTCTCAGCCTACCAGTAAACCACTTAGACCTACTCAAATAATAGATACAATCCCTAGTTCTAGGGCTACTAATAGTGAAGTACGAAGAATAAATTGTGTCTTATGTGAGGGGGAACATAGACCCTCCACATGTAATATCTATTCAGATTGTTACACGAGAGTTGAAAGGTTAATGCGCCTTGGTAATTGCCTAACCTGTCTCCGTGGTAAACATGTTTCAAATGCATTATTATCAAATGCAGCTTAAGAACTTGTAGGAAATGTAAACAATCTGTTCATAACATCGCTCTCTGTCCTAACAGTGATAATAACTCAGACCCTACAGTAGTTAAAATGGCAGTCACTAATAAGAGTAGTGCAGCAGCTGTTCCCACTGCGGAGTTGAATGTGAGCCATAATGGTCATTCAGTCAATATAAAGACTATGTTTGACAGTGGTCCACAAAGATCCTTCATAAGCAGAGAGATAGTTGAATTATTACAACTACCCATAATTAATAAAGTGAACATAGCCATATCAGGTTTTCTCGCCAATAATGAGGCTCAAACCTATGACATAATTCAACCCCTAGTCCTATTAGGAAGATATAAATGTAGGGTAGCTGCTGTAGTAGTAAATAATATTGGTATCAGTTTAACTGTTAATGGACTAAAGGACACAGCTGAAATGCTGAGGGATAATGGTGTTAAACTAGTTAGTAATACCTTCAAAGACGTTGATGGACCTTTCCAATCAATAATAGGAGCCGATTATTTTGGGTGTTACCTAAGGAAGGTCATCAAAATACATAACGTCTCAATGTTCACTAGTGATGGTCATCATCATCATCATTGGGGGCATACGCTGGGGGGCGCGTCGCCTCGCCCACCCTACGACGCCACTCCCGGGGGTCACCACGCGCGAGTTCCCATGCAGGCTCCTTTCCCATACCAAGCAGCTCTCGACAAGAAACATCAACTTGCCCCGGCCACGAGCCTTGTAGACGCCCCCTTGGCCTCCTCCACGCCGGATTGTCTCCTACAGATACAACCCGATGGGAAGGATCGGTTTCAGGGTAGCGTGCCACATGCCCATATAGCCGAAGTTAGCGCTGACGGACTATGCAAGTAATAGGCCTCGATTCAGTCTCACGGTGCAATCGCTGATTTGACACGTAATCATCCCAGCGATACCCTATGATTCTGCGAAGACACTTATTACCAAAGGCATTGATTCGTCTCTTCAAGTCACTATTTAGTGTCCATGTCTCACAACCATAGAGTAAGACAGGGATCACAAGCGAATTGAAGATCCGGATCTTTGTCCTCCTGCACAGGTACCGAAAACGCCAAATACTCCCACTGAGCGAGTCCATAACACCGTGGGCTATGCCAATCCGCCGTAAGGCTTCTTGACGTGACCCGCCGTCATTATGGACTGCGCTACCAAGGTATGTAAAACTTTCCAAGACCTCAATGTCCTCACCACACGCATGAACAGACTGCACTGCTTCATCTAGTAAGTCTCCAAACACCTGGACCTTGGTCTTGAGCCAGGAGACCGCAAGTCCCAAAGGCTTTGCCTCCTTGTGCAGCGCCTCGAGAGCCATCACCAGGACCTCCAGCGACTCAGCAAAGATTACTGCATCATCGGCAAAACCAAGATCAGTGATCTTGGTGTTGCCGACGGATGCTCCACAATCACTTTGATCTACAACCTTGTCCAATACCCAGTCCATACAAGCGTTGAAAAGTGATGGGGCAAGGACGCACCCTTGCCTCACTCCTGTATTCATAGGAAAGAAGCTGGATACACCTGCCCCATACTTCACAGCACTCTCGCCACCATCTTACCACCATCAGTGATGGTGGTAAGGTAATAATGGGACCCATCCCACATACTCATACAGTCGAACAGGAGAGTATTCCTAGTCATGCACAACCCCTATTAATTACCAGAATAGGAACCACTTTCTTGCCAACACCAATAAGTGAGGTTTTAGAGGAAAGTGGTATTCCAGTTCATAATGAATATATTGCCACTAATTAAAATCCTAATAATAATGTGTCTCGAGGAGATAATAACCTGAAATTGAATACAGGATTATGGTTTAAAGGCCCTACCTGGCTGAAAGAGTGTAATAATAATCCTAATATGGTTTCCACTCAGTCAGACATATCTGAAGATATAATAAGGGAACCTGAATTGATCCCAGATCCTGTGATAGACATAGAAAGGTTTTCCTTATTGAGCAATATTCCCTGTAGGGTTAATACTACCTGCAGGGTTAATATTCCCTGTAGGGTTAATACTCCCTGCAGGGTTGATACTCCCATCAAGGTTAATACTCCCTGCAGGGTTAATACTCCCAGCATGGTTAATACTCTCTGCAGGGTTAATACTCCCTGCAAGGTTAATACTCCCTGCAAGGTTAATACTCCCTGCAGGGTTAATACTCCCTGCAAGGTTAATACTCCCTGCAAGGTTAATACTCCCTGCAAGGTTAATACTCCCTGCAAGGTTAATACTCCCTGCAAGGTTAATACTCCCTGCAAGGTTAATACTCCCTGCAGGGTTAATACTCCCTGCAAGGTTAATACTCCCTGCAAGGTTAATACTCCCTGGAAGGTTAATACTCCCTGCAGGGTTAATACTCCCTGCAAGGTTAATACTCCCTGCAAGGTTAATACTCCCTGCAGGGTTAATACTCCCTGCAAGGTTAATACTCCCTGCAAGGTTGATACTCCCTGCAAGGTTGATACTCCCTGCAAGGTTGATACTCCCTGCAAGGTTAATACTCCCTGCAAGGTTAATACTCCCTGCAAGGTTAATACTCCCTGCAAGGTTAATACTCCCTGCAAGGTTGATACTCCCTGCAAGGTTGATACTCCCTGCAAGGTTAATATTCCCTGCAAGGTTAATACTCCCTGCAAGGTTAATACTCCCTGCAAGGTTAATACTCCCTGCAAGGTTAATACTCCCTGCAAGGTTAATACCCCGCAAGGTTAATATTCCCTGCAGGGTTAATACTCCCTGCAAGGTTAATAATCCCTGCAAGGTTATACTCCCTGCAAGGTTAATACTCCCTGCAGGGTTAATACTCCCTGCAAGGTTAATACTCCCTGCAAGGTTAATACTCCCTGCAGGGTTAATACTCCCTGCAAGGTTAATACTCCCTGCAAGGTTGATACTCCCTGCAAGGTTGATACTCCCTGCAAGGTTGATACTCCCTGCAAGGTTAATACTCCCTGCAAGGTTAATACTCCCTGCAAGGTTAATACTCCCTGCAAGGTTGATACTCCCTGCAAGGTTGATACTCCCTGCAAGGTTGATACTCCCTGCAAGGTTAATACTCCCTGCAAGGTTAATACTCCCTGCAAGGTTAATACTCCCTGCAAGGTTGATACTCCCTGCAAGGTTGATACTCCCTGCAAGGTTGATACTCCCTGCAAGGTTAATACTCCCTGCAAGGTTAATATTCCTTGCACGGTTAATAAAAGGGATAGCTCTGATCCTTTGAAGTTTTGTATCAGAACAATACAGAAGCAGGTATTTCCTGAGAAATATCAGCTATTGGCTTCAGCCAGCCCCCATAGAAACAAATTGACCATATTGGGTCTGTTCCTTAATTATGAGGGTATTAGGTGTCGAGGTCGAAATTTTCAAACTGATCTTCCAAATAAAACATGTCATCCCATACTAATTCCCAATCGCCATCATCTTACTAAATTGTTGGTGGAAGAAAATCATAGGAACTCATTACATGGCGGAATGGCTACAATGTTGGCCGATATCAGGTGTAATTTTTTGGATAAATCATGGTAGACAGGCAGTCAAATATTACCTCAGATCTCTCATTAAATTTAATAGATCTGAGTGTAGTAGACTAGTCTCCTATCTAGGTCCCCCTGAACTTCCCGCTGATAATGAGCTCTTAAAACCATTTGAGGTCAATGGTGATGACTATACTGGGGATACTATAACATCAGGAGATAACTCTCCCCCCGATCAAGTATATGTCAGCATATTCACTGGTACCTCTATCAGAGCTGTTAATTTTAAAATAGCTAAAGACCACAGTGCCGAAACCACTATTGAAATGTTCCGGCGCTTTGTGGCCTGGGGTGATGTCCCATGAGGCGTAACTTCAGTTTTCGCCTGCCCCCAGTGTGGAAATTATCCATAAACCACCCTCTCGTAATTGGTAGAGTGGTGAATTTGTTTCCTCCCCCCCTTGTGAGTGAAGTATTTTCTGCTCGTGATAGGGGTGTATAGGGATGTATATATATAATTATAATGGTAATGGGTAATAATTACGGTAATTTAAGTAAATGATTAGTAGTGGGATAGGATAAATTAAAATTCCCAGTGGTTAATAAGCATTGCACTTAAATAATTAGCACCTTGATTTTGAAGCACGGTCATTGGCTGCCGCCCATTAGATTATAAGCCACCTGACATGATACACGTGTCATAGGTATTGGTAGCGGGGGTCTCGCCCACCTTGGAGAAACAGTACACTCCGAGCCCTTGAAAGGATAACATCTAATTGTTAATAGACGTGCTGGACTAAAAGGACAGTATCATTCCAGCCCTCATGGGATTAACATCTTTTCTCTTATTAAAAAGAAGAGATTTGTACATTCGTTAATTTTGTACATATATAAGTGATAAAACCAATAGTACCGTGTTAGAATACAACACTGATAACAAATGCGCGTCAAGTTACCTGGTGTGATAACCACTTGACTCCCACGATTACGCCTCCACCTCCGCTCTTGTCATTCACGGGCGGCCTCGATCCTGGCGACCACATCGGATCCCAAGATCATTGGAGTATTGATCAAAACCTACAGCCATAATTCAACCCACTATCTACCGATAAGTATCCTAGTTAGTTGATTAGCTGGGATGATGTGTCAGGTGATAGCCATGGGTTTGATTGAATAGGTAAGAACTTTCAAATTAAATATGTATGTGACATAAATTCCCACATATGTTGTGTTTTGGCTACTTTTTTCCTACACACCATGACGGTGGGAGATCCGGATGGTTGAACAGGGGGAAGGGGGAAACTACAGAACAAAGGTTAGGAACCACTGATCTAACAAATAAAAGACAGAATTCCCATGGAAATAGGAAAATTTAATGAAAAAAGGACAGTCAAATCTCAGCACTCATTACTACCACACCCATACCTCACCACTCATTACTCACACATGCATACCTCAACTCTCATTATTCACACATCCATACCTCACCACTCATTACTCACACATCCATACCTCACCACTCATTACTCCCACACCCATACCTCACCATTCATTACTCACACACCCATACCTCACCACCCATTACTCACACATCCATACCTCACCACTCATTACTCACACATCCATACCTCACCACTCATTACTCACACATCCATACCTCGCCACTCATTACTCACACATCCATACCTCACCACTCATTACTCACATCCATACCTCACCACTCATTACTCCCACACTCATATATCTCACCACTCATTACTCACACACCCATACCTCACCACTCATTACTCCCACATCCATATATCACCACTCATTACTCCCACATCCATACCTCACCACTCATTACTCACACATCCATACCTCAACACTCATTACTCACACATCCATACCTCACCACTCATTACTCGCACACCCATATCTCACTACTCATTACTCCAACATCCATACCTCACCAATCATTACTCCCACATCCATACCTCACCACTCATTACTCCCACATCCATACCTCACCACTCATTGCTCCCACATCCATACCTCACCACTCATTACTCGCACACCCATACCTCACCACTCATTACTCCAACATCCATACCTCACTACTCATTACTCCCACATCCATACCTCACCACTCATTACTCACACATCCATACCTCACCACTCATTACTCACACACCCATACTTCACCACTCATTACTCACACATCCATACCTCACCACTCATTACTCACACCCATACCCAGAGCTGGGCAGTATTTATATACATCTCTATTTAAATACATTTGTGTATTTAGAACTGTATTTATGAATACATTGGTTTTCACGTATTTTAATACAGTTTTTAAATTCCTTAATAAATATTTAAATAAATTGTATTTAAATCCTCATAATATAAAAATATAAATACTTTCATCAGTTAATTACTCAATAATCTCAATTAATAATCTCAATTACTCAAGATAATTGATCAATTAATTAAATATAAATAGGAAATTATCCTCTATCATTTATCAAGCATTTAGTATTGTTAATCAAGAATTACTGAATACATGTTAAAAATTGTGCGTATTTAAAATGTATTTACAAATGTATTTAAATACATTCCTAAAATGTATTTAGTATTTGGTTTTTAGATA
>JACEEZ010007516.1:144390-149390 GCA_016584305.1 Chionoecetes opilio
GAACGTGTGTGAATTACAGAAGGAGGAAATGAAGTTACAGAAAGGAGTTATACACGTGTTAGTTACAGTTAGAGATACAATTGATACAGTTAAATAAATATGTAGTTTACTAAAGGAAAATGTAAGGTGCAGGTAAAATGACTGTGACAATTACAGGAAGAGATACAAAAATTATAATTACAGGGATGTACAGTTTACTCTAGGAACGTAGGGGAGGTTACAGTAACAAAGAAAAGAAACGTAAGAATTATGTACAGGTATGAAAATATTATAAAACGGTTAGATCAAAGGTGAAATGAGATGCAAGATAGATTATTAAAGATTAAAAGAAAGAGTGCTAAGTAGATATACTATCAAGTGTTGTCTTCATGCTATATATAGAGTACTGAAGACCTCTCTATGGTGTTGGAATCCATATATATCAAGGTAGTGGAGGATGTGGAGGACTCGAACCAAGACACATGCATATTAAAGTAGACAAGTAAGCCAGTGTACCACGATGACACAGAGTTACCATAACACGTCCCAGACACGATCATGGGTTGGTGGCGCCGCGACACTATTGATATATGGACCAGAAGGATAAAGTATTGAAGAGTAGCTAGGAAGGGATGTGTGTAATGGTGTTTTTGCGTGAAGGGAAGTGATTAAGTGACCTGTGGTATAACATGAGACCTCTAGGAATGACAGGACATGTGGTGGTTATGTATACATGTGTAGGTATGTGTGTGTGTGTGTGCGTGTGTACGTGTGTGTGTGTGTGTGCGTGTGTAGGTATGTGGGTGTAGGTGTGTGTGTGCGTGTGTGTGTGTGCGTGTGTAGGTGAGTGTGTGTGTGTGTGTAGGTATACGTGTGTGTGTGTAGGTATGTGCATGTATGTGCGTGTGTACGTGTGTGTGTGTGTGTGTGTGTGTGTGTGTGTGTGTATGTGTGTGTGTGTGTGTGTGTGTTTGTGTTTGTGTGTATGCATGTGTGTGTGTGTGTCTGCGTAGGTATATATATATATATATATATATATATGTGTGTGTGTGTATGTGTGTGTGTGTGTGTGTGTGTTTGTGTTTGTGTGTATGCATTGTGTGTGTGTGTGTCTGCGTAGGTATATATATATATATATATATATATATATGTGTGTGTGTGTATGTGTGTGTGTGTGTGTGTGTGTGTGTGTGCGTATGTGTGTGTGTGTGTGTGTGTGTGTGTGTGTGTGTGTGTGTGTGTGTGTTGTGTGTGTGTGTGTGTGTGTGTGTGTGTGTGTGTGTGTGTGTGTGTGTGTGTGTGTGTCTATGTGTGTGTGTGTGTGTGTGTGTGTGTAGGTACGTGTATGTGTGTGTGTGTGTGTGTGTGTGTGTGTATGTATGTGTGTGTATGTGCGTCTGCAGATGAACGCGCACTATGGTAAAAAAAAAATGAAATCTCGTATTTAAATGTCCATGGACATTCTGCGGTACAGCCACACCTGAGTTTCCTATCCATTTTTTTAGCTCCATTTTCATTCACAGCAACAAATTGCAATACATATGACGCACTCTCATACTAAAATATTTTTCGTTTTTTTCTCTCTCTATTCTTTATTCTATGAGGTACGCGTGTGCATGAGGGTGTTTGAGCATGCATGAGGATAAAGATTAGTCCTGCCAACAGTGTCATCTGAACGTCACGTAGCCGAGAATTGTCACGACATAGAAAATTTTTAAGAAATTAATGAAAAATGTGGATGATTTTGTCAAGTACCTGTCTGCTTTTATGAACGTAATTATCATAAGTTTTATGGGTGAAGTGGCTCTAGAAAGTGTATTTAGAGGTCTCTCTCTATCTCTCTCTCTCTCTCTCTCTCTCTCTCTCTCTCTCTCTCTCTCTCTCTCTCTCTCTCTCTCTCTCTCTCTCTCTCTCTCTTTCTCTTCATTAGCCCCATGTATCCCCTTATGTCTTCATACACTTTTCTTATCTCTTCCCTCCACTATCAAGTAATTCCCCTGCGTCCAGCGTGCACCGCTGCCACCGCGAGGTGACGCGTGTGCTGGACCACTGGCAGCACCAAGGCAGCCAGCGGCAGGACACCCACTGAGGGGCGCGGCGCGTGCCTAACACACAACACTGAGCAAAGAAACACCCGATATGAAACCACTGTGTGTTGCAGACTGCAAAACCCGCCATTGATCATTCCCTACTAGAAAACAATACACATTATTGTAAAGTCATTCTTTGAGACAAAATTCACGCGAATAAAATTTGAGTGAAATAAGAAAAAAAACTTCAAAATGTCAAAACTGGAAAAATATTTTACACTTCTATCAAGTTGAATGAATAATATTACTTTGTTGAAATTTAGAGAGAAAAAATCTGATATATTCCATTTTTTCTCTCATTTTACTATTATATATGACTGCTTATACAAACTACTTATCTTTTCTATTTCATGTTCATTATTTCATATTTACTTATTCGTAATTTAACTGTAAATATGTAACGATAACCTCAAATATAACTATCAAATGCAAAATAAGTCGTTAACTGAAGTACAGCAGGAAAATGATTTAGGTGTCACCATCAGTAATGATCTTAAACCCAGTACGCATTGCCTGGCTGCCAGTAAAAAGGCGAACATGATGTAGGGCTTTATTAAACGCAACTTTGATCATAAAACTCTTAAAGTAATGACACGACTGTACACGTCTTTGGTTAGGCCGCACATAGTATACCCCATTCAATTATGGTCGCCTTGTTTCGTAAAAGATCAAGCCAGATTGGAATAAGTTCAAAGAAGAGCAACCAAAATTATTCCAACTCTGCGAAATTCATCTTATGAGAGAGGCTGCGGAAATTTAATATGTTTTCCTTAAAGGATCGTAGAATCCGTAGGGACTTGATAAAAACTTTTAAGATCCCTAAAGGATTTGATGTCATTAATCGAGAGAACCTATTCGAGCTTTCTGCTCAAGTGACAACAAGAAACAACGGTTTAAAACTGAATGGTCAACGTTTCATCACAGATCTCCGTAAAAATAATTCAATGTTAGAGTTGTTAATCGATGGAACAAATTATCGGCAAATGTTGTCGAACCCAGCACATTAACTTCATTTAAAAACAGACTAGACGCGTACTGTAAAGAAAGTGGATTTTGGTATTGCCCCGCGAATTTATATTTACGTATGTCGTCCCTCGGATCGATTTGTGTTAGTGATAGTTGTAGTTAGCATACCTTATATCCTATCATTCTTCTCTACGAAACTTCCATGTCCCTATCTTCTTTAGGGACATGGTATCCTTTTCCAACTGTCCTCCTACATGTAGTTGATAGTTAGTAATGTGTAGTATGGCATATACTCTCGTTATAAACCAATAGATCTCCTGGTATCTGTTATTCCTATGTCTTCCTATGCATTCCTCCTCCGCCTCCTCTTCTTCCACTTTTTCTTCTTTTTCTTCCTTCTCTCCAATAATATTTCTCTCTCAATTCACCTTCCCATAGTTATATCTATTTGTTCTTCTTCGTCATTCTTCCTGCCTCTTTACCATCTGCCTTTACTCTCACCTTCCTCTTACTCATCCTCTTCTTCGTACCGTCCTCCTCCTCTTTCTCCTCTTTCCTGTGCTTTATGTGTGTAGAAGCAGCGGAGCAGAAACGATAATTAACTGGGGGGGGTTCTCTCTCTCTCGTTACTCTTGATTCTTTCCCTTTATTCCTATCTATCATTATCTATACTCACAACTCCCTCACTCCTTCCCTCAAACTTGTGTCTATGGTAGTATTATAATCACCTCGCGCCCATACAGGTGGAATACAAGAGTACCTGTGTCATATACAATCAATCTATTAATTATATCTATGATTTAAAACGTCTCATTCCCTTTTACAACGTCGTAAAATGAAGTTCTTGCGTTTTTTTCGCCTGATGAATGTGGATACTCATGTTCTCACTCTGATCTTTATTCATCTTAGCGTACGACTCATGGGTTTCTGTACTGTGTTGATCTCCTAAGGGTTTGCCCACGGAGTTAAATACCTTTCTATAACTCTGTGGGTTTGCCGAGCACTGAGCATCATCGTCAGTGGCGGCCCACACAAAATAGGTAAACTTATAGTCCCTATATGCATGCAGGGACTCTAGACAAACCAGCCCACAAATATTGCATACCCTCTCACTTTTCCCAGTAATGCATGTATGATATATAAACACCATGCTGTGCGTGTTCAGACTGGCAAGCGTAGATTTAAAAAGGAAATAAGGAAAAACTGGTTCCCAAATGGGGTGGTACATGATTGGAATGGATTCAGTCGTGGAGTAGTTAGTGCGGAGTCAATAGGGAGCTTTAAAAGGAGGCTAAACTATTTTATGGATGGGGATGAAAGGTGGAAGTAGGTGGTGTTAAGTAACAGGAACCACCACGTGTAAGTCTCACAGCCTCTTGTCGCTTCATTATTTACTTATGTTCTTATGCTCTTATGTTGAGATAAAAGTCTTCTGGGGAAGCATCAACACAATGCTTGGACAGAAGGCGGCCATCCTGCCTGGTCGATACAAGACATATAAAAATAGAAAGAAAGAAAGAAAGAAAAAGAAAACAACACAGAATATATGAAGCAATTAAAAGAAAATATATAATGGAAACAAAATAATGTAACACAAACTTAACTTTGAAAAAATGTGTAAAATTATCGATAATTTAAAGGTTATTTTAAACCAAAAACCAAGACCAATGTCTTGGTCTTGGTTTTGGAGCATTTGCTCCAAAACCATTGTGTAAAATTATCGATAATTTAAAGGTTATTTTAAACCAAAAACCAAGACCAATGTCTTGGTCTTGGTTTTGGAGCATTTGCTCGTGGGCTTTTTTTAGTAAGGAAAGAATGCACTAAACTTATCATTATTATGAGTATTAATATGATGAAGACTTTCACTCATCACATTGTAACCCATGGCATACTTTCCCCTTACCACCTTGTCATCTCTCACCCTACACCTTAGAAAAGAAAGAAAGAAAAATAGGACAGATA
>JACEEZ010007516.1:159390-162294 GCA_016584305.1 Chionoecetes opilio
CTGATCAGTTGGTTCATCAGGCACTACATCACAGTGTCACAGCCTCTATGTTGGCCTAGAACGTGTCCATCATGTCCTTCTTAGACCTGATGCAGGGCATGGTCTCCCGGTGGTGGGCTCGAGCCCGGATGAACCCGTCTCTGGCCTGCTGCCCCACCACTTCTGCCGCAGCCTCTGTCACCTGCTTCACGACTCTTTCGGTGCTCTGAGTGTGGATAGAGAACTCCGGAACCTCGTACGGTTTGACCAGGATCTCCTGGATCTGATCCCCGGACAGTGAACAGGTGAATGCCGGCTCGTGCACCTGGCCAGGCTGCCAGCTGATCAGTGTCTGCAAGTTGGTGGCTGACAAGTTCAGCTTGGGTGTGATGCGAGGTCTTACACTGGTGTCCCCATACTCCTCGCCAGCCCTGAGCTTCAAAATATGTGTCACGGCGAACCTGCGGTCGTCCTCACTCTGACTCGCCATCAGCGCGAGGAGGACACATTCTGACTCGCCATCAGCGAGAGGAGGACACATTCTGAGTGTGCGAACCATGCTCCTGTCCGCACGTAGAAGGTCACAGCTGCTTGGACCTTCTTGGGCTGCGACCTCATCACTCTGAGCTGCGTGAGGATGTGCTTGGGGCCGTCCTCTAGTCTGTGGTGAACCTTGATGTCGTAGTAGAGTTTGAAGTACACCTGCAGGCAGTACTTGACTAGGATTTCCAGGGTGTTCAGTTTTTTGCCAGTCAGTCCATGCTTTCTGGTCCACATGTACACGAGCGACTGGGCTGTAGTGAGCCATCTGGAGTGGGACACCTTGCCACACTTGATCTCCTGCAGCTCGGACGGGATAACACCCCGCTTCACAGCCTGGACCAGCTGGTAGGAGACCTGCTGGTCAGTGGACATGTTGACCAGGATATACTCCGGTATCTCCGTGAGATCTTCACCGCCTGGCACTCCTCTGAACTCTGCGTTGTACTGCATCTCATTCACGCTGGACAGCAGACTGCACACTGGACCCGTGAAGCCAGTGTCAGATGAAGTAGGCCCGTCGATGCTGGTGATAAGGTGGCGCAGGGGCAACTCGTTTGTGTCCAACACGCATATACTCCAGAAGAGCTTGCGTCCCAGCATCTTCTCCAAATGGGCGTGAGTACCACCCTTCCACCCCGTGTTGGCCCTAGTTGAGTCACCTTGCAGTACGATCAGTGAGTCGGTGGAGTCGTATGTCACCAGCAGATCATAGAGAGCCTGAGCCACCTTGAACGCAGGCTTCTCAGGTGGCACCGGGTCCTCTGGTACAAAGTGCCAAAGGTCCTTCCAGATGGCTCCCCTGTCACTGACACATGCTCCTCCCTGATCAACCTTGGGTGCAGTTTCCCATAGCTGTCGGGCACCATCGCCCTGGTCTTGTCCTTCCCCCCGTCGTAACCCAATCCAACTATTTTGGTACCCTGGTTAGGGTACGCCGTATAACAAAAATTCTTTTTCTCAACTTTTACATGCCTAATTCCTATGTAAAATGAAATTCTAAGACGATTTTATCTCATTCCAATTTTGCATTTGAGCAATTCTTACGATGAAAAATCGCGCTATAAGCTATGTTTTGCATATAAATATAAAAGTCCATTTTTGCATAGCAAGAAGTGCTCATACCAAAAAGTTGAAGCGGACAACCCACCCTTAAAATACAATTTTACATAAGAAAATACCCTGCCAAATTCGAAATAATATATATTTCACTTTTCATTGGACCTACGGCGTACCCCATTAGCCATGTCTCAGTTTCCTATTTGAATTAATGGCTCGATACATAATATAATCAGCCATTCCTTATCAAGTTGCCTTCGAACTCCACCAGGCAAAGGATATTAAAATGAATATTGAGAAAGGGCAGGAATCACAATTATATAGATAAAAAGGGTGAGCCACAAAAAAGGAGAGCGAAGAGCACTTGAATAAAATAATGGAATAAATGTTAATAAGTTGAGGATTAAGAAGGTAAATTCGTGTTTGCAGCTAGTTATGAAGTGTTCTGAAGCGTAAATCAGTACAGGAAGGCATTATCCCGTGTTCCATTGTGTTATATTAATGCATTTCCAGGGCGAGAGATTGTTGTGTAGCGAGGATTGCACTGTCTTGGGTTAATATTATAAGTATTTAATTGTTATCCTTATCATACATTATTTATAAACATTATTATTATTACCATTTTGATTGGTACTATCAACATCAACACTAATATTAATACTAATTATATTACTACCTCTACTATAAAAAAAAATTGTACTGCTACTACTACCAGTAAGACGCCTTAATCGGCGAGGGACAAGCAAGCCCGTAGAAACCCGCCGCACGTGCGCACGTGCGGCGTCTCCCGGAGTTTGACTTGTCTGACATTGCTAGCTTTGTGGTCTCAAACCACACACCAAATTTCAACTTTGTCGGTACAGCCGTTTCTCAGCTATAGCAAGATAACGTTGTCTGACACCCCTCACACTGCACGCGCCAGGCGCCATGCTGACCCCTCACGTGAGACAAAACATGTCAACACAAATAGGGATTGAATGAGGCTATCAGATGGCGAAGACCGCTTGTCAATCGGGAGCGGGATTTCAAAGATATAAAATCCTGAAAAGCGTGACGGTCGGTCGGTCGGTCGGTCGGTCGGTCGGGTCAGCCGCTTAAGTGAGAAAAATCCCGTATCCACCGAGGACTCACGAGAGCCTTGCGCTAGGCTCGTAACTAATACTACTACCACCTGTACTACAACTCCTATTTCCACTACTCCTGCTACTACTACTCTTACTACTACTACTATACTACTACTACTACTACAACAATAACAACAACTACTACTACTACTACTACCCACCCTACTCCCCACTGCTGCTACACTACCACTCTAGCTATGCT
>JACEEZ010007517.1:0-7500 GCA_016584305.1 Chionoecetes opilio
CTAATACCTATCACAAACTAATTTAAAAACCTAACCACTTAAAACCCTTAAAAGACTGATATCTCTTAACAAAACACCAACAGCTTAAGGGACCGCCCACCCTGAATATATCGAAAATTCATAAAATTTATCGAAAACCCCTTTTCAAGTCATATAATGTAGCGGGCCTTGGGCAACACCTGATATATAGTTTGTCCCTAAAAGTATATTTAAAGGGGTTAATCTCCCCTCCCCCCCCCCCCCCCCCCGGCCGACACGCCTCGTTCTGTTTTGACGATAAATATCAATTATGCTTTTTAGCCTCAAAAGTAAAATGGAACCAATAGACCAAAACCTTATAGCGTTTACTGACGTAACATTAGTCAAACTAAAAAAAAAAAAAAAATTAGGCTGCTCGTTTCTGAAAAAAAGGAAAGTTATTCTCATAAAATTTTCCTACTCCTTCGTCAGTTTTTTATCCGATCTTTACATTTGGAGGGATCAATGGATAGTGGATAACAAACGAAGAAAAGAATTGGTGGAGTTTTTTTGTTTTGTAAATTTAGGAACATGGCACTAGTGTTTCAATCTGTTTTTTTTGAGGAAATTTTTCAAAATTTTCCAAAATTTTATTTCTCGGTGATAAAAAAGAAAAGAAAAACCCCACCATATAATCTTTCGTCATAAGTAGAAATGTTAATGGTTATAAAATAAAAGAAATCCACCAATAATCCTACGAGTTGAAAGCAATTCAAATCAGCCTAATTTTCCTCTTTTTTTACATTTTTTTTATTTTGCAAAAAACTATTGGCCAGATCAAAGGCCAGATCTAAATGAACTTATGTGTTGAAGTCCTTACTTAGCCCTGAATAACTCATCAAATTTACAGCAAGATCCATCAGTAAACAAGATTTAGGGTGGGCGGTCCCCTTAAATCCCCTTCAAACACTATAACTTTGACCCCACAACCCTATAGAACAAAGCAAACTATCCCTGAAATACAGACCTAATTAAAACCCCTAAACCTAACTAATTAAGAAAAAAATAAACCCCATAAACCTAATGAAATGTCAATATCAGACTAGTTGTACATTATAACTAGACTATTTGTAAGAGGACAGAGACAATTTTTAGTTAAATTATGCTAGTAAGATTTCCTAGGGACCTAGACCATTGCCTGGTATGTGCAATGGCAAGACTAGGAGTAAAGAACGTAAAAATTGTTCCTATCCAATCCAAAGACTCATTTTAAAGATCACGTTTGTAGCAGTATTGATTCACAGCACACTCTTTTTTTGTCCACAGTCTTCAGTCCACATACACAGAGCCCACAGACTATATTGAAAGACCACATATACTCCAAAAACAGCCCCAAACCAAATATTTCATATATATATTTTCTTTCTTTTTTACATCTGTGTCTATAGGGCCTGTTAGGCAGTCGGCCGATTTTTCAAACATGGACTCAGGCTAACCTAAGACTAATCATGGCCTTAGACAGACATTTCAGTTTCTTAAACATTTTTCCGAGGGGTTATATACTATCATTAGACTTGGATCGGGGACAGGGTCGTGGGTGTCTAACAATTCCAATACGAGTTTCGTTAGTCTTCGACCAATCTGAGACTAAACCCCCCTTAAAAACTGATACGTCTAAAGCCATGATTAGTCTTCAGTCTTAGGTTAGCCTAAGTCGATGTTTGAAAAATCGGCCGAATGACTTCTAAGGCTCAGATAGTAGGCCCTGGAGGTTCACTTGAGGGCTGTGATGGTTGGCCCTCGCCCGTGGCGGCGGAGGCAGGATTTTTATAGTGACGCCTGTGATTAGAGGCTCATGCCACCCCCCCCCTGTGTCCTCTGATCACTCGCAATCGAAGGTAGAGTTAATGGGCAGGGCCATAGACCACTGTATAGACCACTGTATACCTGGACTGCACACGCGACAATGTTTTGAATTGCGGGGCTGCATAGGGGCCTGCGGGGCGCCCGACAAAGAGATATAGTGGTCTATGGACTATCATATAGACTGGTTTATCAGTATATATGATATACTGTAATCTTCGTAAATGTTTGTTCTATAATATTATCAAATAAAAAACAGTAAAACACGCTAAAGAAATGCCATTACGAGACTGAAGAAATATGCATTCACTTAACTCTTCGCCATTTAAAACTTTGCGAGTCAACTTTTATCATGAAGGGTATCAATAGAAGCGCAATTTTATTAGCTTTCCATTGCTATATTTCGTTATCTGATAAATGAATTAGAACCATGCATAAATTAGCGTTAAATAAATAAATAAAATCATCAATCGGGTAATTTTCCCGATTGATGATGTTATTTATTTACTTATATATTTCGTTTTCTGATAAATGAATTAGCACCATGTATAAATTAGCGTTAACTAAATAAATAACCTCATCAATCGGGAAAATTACCCGATTTATAAATTTATCTATTTATTTAACGCTAATTTGTGCATGGGGGTAATTCATTTATCAGATAACGAAATATAGCAATGGAAAGCTAATAAAATTGCGCTTCTATTGATACCCTTCATGATAAAAGTTGACTCGCAAAGTTTTAAATGGCGAAGAGTTGAAGTGAATATTAAGTTCATGCATATTTCTTCAGAGTCTCGTAATGACATTCCTTTACCGTGTTTTAGTGTTCTTTATTTGATAATATTATAGAACAAACATTTACGAAAATTACAGTATATCATATATACTGATAAACCAGTCTATATGATGCGTATATATATATATATATATATGAATCCGAGCGGCCCTCCGACTTCAGGGCAAGTTCAGGCCCATGTGCAACAGGCCGATATTCCGTGCGTAGTCCAGGTATACAGTGGGTATACAGTGGTCTATGGCAGGGCATGTGGGTGTTTTTAGGCCACTCGACGGATTAGAAAGATTTTAGTTTTCGTCGGGGATCGAACTCGGGTCACCGAGAACGCCACTCGGAGACGCTAATCACTTTGCTACCGCCTCCCCAAAAGGCTATAGCCCAAATACCACACTCCAAAAACCACATATACTCCACAGACAACCAAAGACCACACTCCAAAAACCACACGTAACCCACACACCACAAACAAAAACCTAACACGACACAAACAAAGACCTTAAAAAGACCATCATCACCACTCAAAGACTCCTCTAGCAGACCATCTATACATCACGCAAGAATGAGTTAATAACCACACAGATTCAGGAAATAATCACTATTCAGACCAAGTAAGCCCTTTCAAGCCTAAGACCATAGATTTAGACCCCTCCACCTGTCTTACTCAATCAAGGTAATGCTTCCACGTACACCATTACCACCCTCCCCACCATTAGCCCCCCCTCTCAGACGCACCCAGAACTCTCTCCTCCATCACTCCCGAAAAAAAATAGGGACCCGGGAGAACACGAGGAAGAGACGTGAGCTATGGCATGTCAAGTTTAATTTCCTGTGAAGTTAATTGAGAGAGAGAGAGAGAGAGAGAGAGAGAGAGAGAGAGAGAGAGAGAGAGAGAGAGAGAGAGAGAGTGGGGAGAGTACAGTTTTCCTTCAGCATCTCATTAGTCATTCTAACTTCTCTCCTCCTCCTCCTCCTCCTCGTCGTCCTCCTCCTCCTCTTTGATAGGCAGGTCAAAGGATAGGTAAAAAAAAACTAATACACTGTTTACTCATAAGACTTCCCCCCCCCCTCTCTCTCTCTCTCTCTCTCTCTCTCTCTCTCTCTCTCTCTCTCTCTCTCTCTCTCTCTCTCTCCTTATTGGAATGAAGATCTCACAACTTTACAAAAACTAGTGAAATTTACCTAATATATTCATCGAATCTGGAGATTATTCAGAGATAAAGAGAAAGAGAGAGAGAGATAGAGATAGAGAGAGAGAGGAGAATTACAAACAATCTACTCATAAACCCCGTTCATTCACTTACATACACACACACACACACACACACACACACCACACACACACACACACAGACACAGACACACATACACACACACTCAACAAAAAAACCCGTCTCTTACTACTCGTAAATATGAATAAGAGCGACAGAAAAATAGACGAATATAAGCACTTTTTTATTCCATTTCAACCACGAGTAATGAAGCTCACGTGCATAACAGACAGATAGATAGATAGATAGATAGATAGATAGATAGATAGGAGATAGACATAGATAAATAGATAGAGAAATAGATAGAGAAAATTAAGTAAAGATAGATAGATATAGATAGATGATAGACATAGATAAATAGATAAATAGATAGATAGAAAATTAAGTAAAGATAGATAGATAGAAAATTAAGTAAAGATAGATAGATATAGATAGATGATAGACATAGATAAATAGATAAATAGATAGAGAAAATTAAGTAAAGATAGATAGATATATAGATAGAAGATAGACATAGATAAATAGATAGATAGATATATAGATAGAAGATAGACATAGATAAATAGATAAATAGATAGAGAAAATTAAGTAAAGATAGATAGAAGATAGACATAGATAAATAGATAGATATATAGATAGATAAATAGGTAGAGTGGAGAATTGACGTAGACAGCCTGACGTATTCATATATAGAAATACAAGCATAAATATTAATGCAAATTCAAATGTCTCTCTCTCTCTCTCTCTCTCTCTCTCAGGTGACATTACAATATTGCCATGGGAAGAAGCAGCAATGAATAAAAAGTAAGATATAAAAAAAAATATACCCTTGAAAAAACCCCAAAGAAATACGTAGCAAAAATAAAAACTCAACTTATTTGGATTTGATGAAGAGAACAAAGAAAAATGATGTTTACCTTACGCAAACATGTAGAAAGTATACAAGGGGGAAAGAGGAGCATCTGGATAATACAGATTTATAGCGTAGACTGCAGAAAAAAAGGTTTGATACTGCAGTTATATGATGTGCTTATGTGTGTAATTATATGATGTGCTTATGTGTGTAATTATATGATGTGCTTATGTGTGTAATTATATGATGTGCTTTTGTGTGTAATTATATGATGTGCTTTTGTGTGTAATTATATGATGTGCTTATGTGTGTAATTATATGATGTGCTTATGTGTGTAATTATATGATGTGCTTTTGTGTGTAATTATATGATGTGCTTTTGTGTGTAATTATATGATGTGCTTTTGTGTGTAATTATATGATGTGCTTATGTGTGTAATTATATGATGTGCTTATGTGTGTAATTATATGATGTGCTTTTGTGTGTAATTATATGATGTGCTTTTGTGTGTAATTATATGATGTGCTTATGTGTGTAATTATATGATGTGGCTTATGTGTGTAATTATATGATGTGCTTTTGTGTGTAATTATATGATGTGCTTATGTGTGTAATTATATGATGTGCTTTTGTGTGTAATTATATGATGTGCTTATGTGTGTAATTATATGATGTGCTTTTGTGTGTAATTATATGATGTGCTTTTGTGTGTAATTATATGATGTGCTTATGTGTGTAATTATATGATGTGCTTTTGTGTGTAATTATATGATGTGCTTTTGTGTGTAATTATATGATGTGCTTATGTGTGTAATTATATGATGTGCTTTTGTGTGTAATTATATGATGTGCTTTTGTGTGTAATTATATGATGTGCTTATGTGTGTAATTATATGATGTCTTTTGTGTGTAATTATATGATGTGCTTTTGTGTGTAATTATATGATGTGCTTATGTGTGTAATTATATGATGTGCTTTTGTGTGTAATTATATGATGTGCTTTTGTGTGTAATTATATGATGTGCTTATGTGTGTAATTATATGATGTGCTTTTGTGTAATTATATGATGTGCTTTTGTGTGTAATTATATGATGTGCTTATGTGTGTAATTATATGATGTGCTTTTGTGTGTAATTATATGATGTGCTTATGTGTGTAATTATATGATGTGCTTATGTGTGTAATTATATGATGTGCTTATGTGTGTAATTATATGATGTGCTTTTGTGTGTAATTATATGATGTGCTTATGTGTGTAATTATATGATGAGCTTATGTGTGTAATTATATGATGTGCTTATGTATGTAATTATATGATGTGCTTATGTGTGTAATTATATGATGTGCTTATGTGTGTAATTATATGATGTGCTTATGTGTGTAATTATATGATGTGCTTATGTGTGTAATTATATGATGTGCTTATGTGTGTAATTATATGATGTGCTTATGTATGTAATTATATGATGTGCTTATGTGTGTCATTATATGATGTGCTTATGTATGTAAGTATATGATGTGCTTATGTGTGTAATTATATGATGTGCTTATGTGTGTAATTATATGATGTGCTTATGTGTGTAAGTATATGATGTGCTTATGTATGTAAGTATATGATGTGCTTATGTGTGTAATTATATGATGTGCTTATGTATGTAAGTATATGATGTGCTTATGTGTGTAATTATATGATGTGCTTAAGTGTGTAATTATATGATGTGCTTTTGTGTGTAATTATATGATGTGCTTATGTGTGTAAGTATATGATGTGCTTATGTATGTAAGTATATGATGTGCTTATGTGTGTAATTATATGATGTGCTTATGTATGTAAGTATATGATGTGCTTATGTGTGTAATTATATGATGTGCTTATGTGTGTAATTATATGATGTGCTTATGTGTGTAATTATATGATGTGCTTATGTATGTAATTATATGATGTGCTTATGTATGTAAGTATATGATGTGCTTATGTGTGTAATTATATGATGTGCTTATGTGTGTAATTATATGATGTGCTTATGTGTGTAAGTATATGATGTGCTTATGTGTGTAAGTATATGATGTGCTTATGTATGTAAGTATATGATGTGCTTATGTGTGTAAGTATATGATGTGCTTATGTATGTAAGTATATGATGTGCTTATGTGTGTAAGTATATGATGTGCTTATGTGTGTAAGTATATGATGTGCTTATGTGTGTAAGTATATGATGTGCTTATGTGTGTAAGTATATGATGTGATGTAATTATAAAATGTAGAATTAAGCTGAGAAAAAAGAATATACACAGAGGCAAAACAAAAATAAAGAGAATAACATGCATGATATATTACTGCAAGTTGAAAGTATGACTTGGACTAGAAAATATATAGAAAAAAATGTTTGGTGATTGATCTATAATGAGGATGAATAAAAAGGAAAATAAAAGCATTTAAATACAATATCTTTGAAACAATATATAGAAAGTATTTGTTTATTTATCATTGGGAATGTGTGGAAGAGACACGTAAATTTTGCATATTGAAATTGTGATTAAGTTTGTGATGAAAATGTGGACAGTGCACAAAGATCTTTCTTTATTCGTACCTATATCCAATTTTTTTTTTTAACATATCCAAAAAATAAAAGAATTACATTTTTTCATATTTTTTTTACATCACAAAATCCTGGCAAAAGGCACACAAAAAAAGAGGTAACAAATAGCCCGCTTAGTTGGCAGTCCCTATAAGTAAGAGAATAAAGAAAGGGGGG
>JACEEZ010007517.1:27500-35000 GCA_016584305.1 Chionoecetes opilio
AGAGAGAGAGAGAGAGAGAGAGAGAGAGAGAGAGAGAGAGAGGAGAAGAGAGGAGAGAGAGAGAGAGAGAGAGAGAGAGAGAGAGAGAGAGGAGGAGAGAGAGAGAGAGAGAGAGAGAGAGAGAGAGAGAGAGAGAGAGAGAGAGAGGGCTGCTTAACTTTTCATAATCAACAAAAGTGAGCGAGCGGATCTCATTCATTCATAAGACGTCGTTTCTGTCCCTACAAGATTCGTGTGAGCTGCGTAACGAGTCTAAATAATTCGAGTTTCCAACCTACACTACCACGGTCTCAAGGGTATGATGATTCAGATTACGAGTAAATATAATAATGATGATAATAATAATAATAATAATAATAATAACAACAATAATAATAATAAGTGTAAAGAATATGATGGTCATGAAGAAAAAGACACGAGTAAAAAAAAGAAAAAAAATACATGAAAAATATGAAGGAAAAAAATAGTCCCAAATTAAGAAACAAATTAACTAACGATCAGTAACATTCAACATTCAGTCAATCAGTAAGTCAATAACCCAAGCAATAAGTCAGTCATCCAATCAGTCAATAACCCAATCAGAGAATCAGTCAACCCAATCAGTAAGACGGTCATCCAATCATCATCATCATCATCATTAAATGCGAAAATATAATGTCTACAGAACTATTTTTTTCTTTTTCTATTTTTTTTTTTTACTCATCATCATCATCATACGTAAGAGCGGTTACATAACACGACTAATGGAAGGCTTTTGAAGGAGAGAGAAGAGGGTGTATATGCCTTATTACCTCCGCCAACGAAGTTGGAGGGGTTATGTTTTCACCCCGATCTGTCTGTCTGTCTGTCTGTCTGTTAGTGTACAGGATTTCTCGAAAAGTTACGAATAGATTTGGACCAAACTCGGGATACGAAGTCTATTTGATATAAGGAAGAACTGATTAAATTTTGGATGAAATCTATGACAACTGTTGCCATGGCAACCAATTGATGAAATACTCGGCCGGAGGTATGCGCTCATACCGAGTGCATTTAGATATATATATATATATAGTATAATATATATATATATATAATATATATATATATATATATATATATATATATATATATATATATATATAATATATATATATAAATTTAAATATTTTTATTATATAAATATATAATATATATATATATATAGATATATATATATTATATATATGATATGGATATATATCATATAAAATCATATAATAAATATAGCATGATATATTATATATATATATATATAATATATATTAATATATATATAATATATCATGCGTATTCCGGAGGTATGCGCTCTACTGAGTGCCCCCCCCACCTAGTTAATTAGTTATGCCTATTAGTACCATAATATGTATACCCTACCTGTATTCCTTTGTATACGTACTTTACTCTTACGTATGGGGGGAAAGGGGTTTGAAACCCCTTTTTAAAATTACTCCAAATTTTGCCTTTTTTTTTTTAGGAGAAGGGGAAAAAGGGGGGGGAAAACTTTTTGTTTTTTTTGGATTTTTTTATTTTTTTTAAGGGGGAAGGAAGGGAAAAAGGAAGGGAAAATTTTGGGGGGTTATTTTGGGAAAAAAAGGGGGGGGTTTTTAAAATTTTTAATTTTAAAAGGGGAAAAGGAAGGGAAAGGGAAAGGAAAGGGAAAGGGAAAAGGGAAGGAAAGGGAAGGGGAAAAAGGAAAAAAGGAAGGAGGAAAAAAAAGGGGGGGAAGGGGGTTTTTAAGGGAAGTGTAGCCAAAATTTAAATTTTCAAAGGAAAAAAGGGGGAAAAAAGGAAGGAAAAAAGCCCCGGGGGAAGGAAAAAAAGGAAGGGGGAAAGGGGGAAAAAAGGGGAAAGGGGGAAAAGAACCCGCACCCCAATTTTTAAAATGGGCACAAAGGCAAAAAGGGAAGAAAAAAAAAAGAAAAAGGAAAAAAAAAAGGGATTAAGGTGGGGTAGGAAAAAGGGGGAAAAAAGGGGTTTAAGGGGGAAAAAAAAGGGAATTTAAAAAGGGGAGAAAAAGGAACATGAAGAATAAAATTAAAAAAAAAAATAAAGGAAAAAAGGGGAAAAGGAAAGGGAAGGAAGGGTTTAAATGAAAAAAAAGGAAAAAGAAAAAAAAAAAAAAAGGGGGGGAAAAAGGAAAAGGGGGAAAGGGGGAGGTTAAAATGGGAAAAAAAAGGGAAAAAAATGGAGGGAAGGAAAAAAAAGGAAAATAGGGGGAAGGAGGAGAAATGAAGTTAAAGGGAATGGGTAAATAAAAAAAAAGGATAAAAAGGAGAAGGGAAAAAGGGAAGAAAGGGAAAGGGAGGGAAAGAAGTGGGGGAAAGAAAAATAAGGAAGAAAATAAATTAAGGGAAAAAAGGAGGGAAGGGAAAAAGGGAAGATAAAAATTTGGAAAAAAATTATGTTAGGGAAGAATAGGTGAAAAAAATAAAGGAGGAAAGGAAGGGAAAGAAAAAGGGAAAGGGAATTGGAGAAAGAAAATAAGGGGAAGGGAAAAAAAAGGGGGAAAAAATGGGGGGAAAGGAAAAAAGGGAAACAAAAATGGGAAGGATAAAAAGGAAAAAAGAAATAAGGAAAAAGGAAAAAGGGGGGACTGGAAATAAAAAAAAAGGGAAAGGGAAAAAAGGAAATTCGAAAAAGGGGGGAAAAAAAGGGAATTTTAAAAAATTGGGGGAAAAAAGGAAAATAAAAGGAAAAAGGGTTTGGAAAAAAGGAAAAACCCCCAAAAAGGGAAGGAAAAAGGAATAAAAGAAAAAAGGGGGGGGAAAATAAGGAAATAAAAACGAAAAAAGGGGGAAAAAAGGAATAAAGGGGGAATTAAATAAAGGAAAAAAAAAAGGGGAAAAAATAAAGGAAATAACGAAATAGGGAGGGAAAATAAAGAATATAACAAAAATAAGGGGAAAAGGGAAAATAAAGGAATATAACGAAATAAGGGAAGGAAATAAAGGAATATAACGAAATAAGGGAAGGAAATAAAGGAAATAAACGAAAAAAGGGGAAAAAAAAAAAAGGGGAATAAACAAAATAAGGGAAGGAAAAAAGGGAAGTAAAACGAAAAAAGGGGAAAGGGGGAAAAAAAGGAATAAACGAAATAAAAAGGAAAAAATAAAGGAAAAAAAAATAAAAAAAAACAAAATTAAGGGGAAGGAAATAAAGGAGTAAAACCCGAAAAAAGGGGAAAGGGAAAATAAAGGAAATATAACGTTAAGGGGAAGGAAAAATAAAGGAATAAAAACGATTAAAGGGGAAGGAAAAAAGGGGGGAAAAAAAAAAGGATTAAACAAATAAAGGGAGTAAAGAGTGCAATAAAAGCAGAGAAAAGTGAACGTAGAGTACCCCAAGGGATGTTCTTAGAGCCTTCGATGTTACCCTTAACCCATTCACGCCCAGATCCTTTGCTATATAAAATCGTTTGTTGTTGAGCCATAACATTACAAAAAAGAAAAGAAATCCCAAAAATCAGCTAGTTCGAAATGTTTACTAAACAGGTAAACTAAAAACATTGAAAATATTAACTAAAATCGTTAAAGGTACCCCAAAATTTCAATGGGGAAAAACGTTCTGGGCTTCAAGGTGTTAAATATCACACTTAGATTTCTAGCATGATAAATATAGGGTAAAAGAAAGGTTAAAAGGTTGATTAGGAACATTGAGTGATTAGGAAAGTGAGTTAGTAATAAGTGAGTTTCTTAAATGGGTTATGAGTGTATACAAAAAGTAATAATAGAAGTAAAAAAGTTAGGTTATATAGTTAAATTTTTATTAGTTATGTTAGGAAATAAAGGCAAGGTTAGTCATATACAGGTAAATATATACATAAGAGATTAATTAATAAACTGTGGAAGAGATGAGACAGAGGAAGCAAAAAAAGAGAAAAAAAAACTCTTCCCCCAAAAATTCCATTATGATAAAAAAATTTTGAAAAATACATACAACTTAGGTCATCAGCGGGGGGGGAGAGAGAGAGAGGGGGGGGGGAGGGGAAAAGAGATTGGAGAGAGAGGGGAAAAGAGAGAGAGAGGGGAGGGAGAGAAGGGGAGAGAGAGAGGGAGAAGAGAGGGGAGAGGAAAAAGTAAAAAAAAAAAAAAAAAACACGTTCCAAAAGATTCCAACAAAATTTTACATGAAAAAAAAAATTTATCCAGATCATCAAAGAGAGAGAGAGAGAGAGAGAGAGAGAAAGAGAGAGAGGGGAGAAAAGAGAGGAGAGAGAGAGAGATGAAGAGGGGGAGAGAGAGACGAGAAGAGAAAAGAGAGAGAAAAGAGAGAAGAGAGAGAGAGGGGAGAGGGGAAGGGGAAAAGAGGAAGGGGAGAGAGAGAGAGAAGAAGAAAAAACAGAAAGATTCCAAAAAAAAGAAAAAAAAAAAATCCCCGGGTTCCCAAAGGAAAAACAAAAAGAAAAAAAAAAGAAAAGGGGAAAAGAGAGAGAGAGAGAGAGGAGAGAGAGGGGAGAGAGAGAGAGAGAGAGAAGAGAAAAGAGGGGAGAGAGAGAAGGGGAGGGGAGAGAGAGAGAGAAAAGGGCGAGAGAGAGAGAGAGGGGAGAGAAGGGGGAGGAGAGAAGGGGGTAAAAGAGCGAGAGGGGAAGAGGCAGAGGGGAGAAGAGAGAGAGAGAGAAAAAAAAAAAAGAGGAAAGAAAAAGACCAAAAAAGAGAAGATAGAGAAAGAGAAATAAAGAGGGAGAATGAGGAAAGAGGGAAGGGGGGGGGGAGAGAGAGAGAGGAGAGAGGAGAGAGAGAGAAAGAAAAAAAAGAGGGGAAAAAAAAAGGGGAAAGAAAGAGGAAGAAGGGGAAGAGAAAAAAGGGGGCAGGGGTCCCCCAAAAAAGGAAAAAGGGGGAGGGGGAGAGAGAGAGAGAGACGAGGAGAGAAGAAGAGAAGGGGAAAAGAGGAGAGAGAGGAAGAGAGAGAAAAAGGGGAGGAGAGAGAGAGAGAAGAGAGGGGAGATAAAGGGCAAAGGGTTCCAAAAAAAGGAAAAAGGGGTAAAAAAGGGAGAGGGAGCGGGGAGAGAGGGGGAGGGGGGGAAAGGAAAGGGCAAAAAAAGGGGGGAGGGGAGAGGAGGGGGGGAGGGGACAAAGGGGGAAGGGGGAAAATTAAGGGCCCTTTAAAGCTGTGCACCCCAACCCCCCTTTAGGGGTAATAAAAGGGCCCACTGACCCCCCCTCACCCCCCCCCCCCTTTGTTTTTTTTTGCCTCAACCCCCCCCTCCCCCCTCCCCCAGATCACTTTATCCCTCCCTCATCATTTATCTTTCTCTTCTTCCATTATTTTCTCCCTCGGTCTCTTGTACCTCATCTTTTTTTCCCTCTCCTCATCTCTTAATCTTACTCTTTTCTTCTTACAATTCTTACTATTTTCCTCTCACATCTTACTCTTTTCTTCTTACAATTCTTACTATTTTCTCTACATCTTTTCTCTTTTCTTCTTTTATTCCTAAATATTTTCCCTTCCCCACCCTTTCTCTTTTCTTCTTTCTTTTTCTTACTATTTTCCCCTCACATTTTCTCTTTTTTCTTACAATTTCCCCCACTAAATTTTTTTTAAAATCTTTTCTTTTTTATTTTCCAAATTTTTACCATTTTTTCCCCTCACATCTTACCTTTTTTTTTTCTTTTCCTTTTTTTCCCTCTCACCTTTTTTTCCTTTTTTTTTTCCCCCCTTTCTTTTTTTTTCCCTTTCCCATTTTTTACTATTTTCCTCTCACATCTTACTCTTTTCTTCTTACTATTCTTACTATTTTCCTCTCACATCTTACTCTTTTCTTCTTACAATTTTTTATATTTTCCCCCACAATTTTCCCCTTTTCTTCTTTCCTTTTTTTCCCCTCAATTTAATCTTTTTTTCTTACAAAATTTTTACTATTTTCCTCCACAAACTTACTCTTTTTTTTCTTATATTCTTTCTATTTTTCCCCTCACATCTTTTTTTTTCTTTTTACTATTTTTACTATTTTCCTCCCCCCCTTTACTCTTTTTTTCCCACTATTCCCTTTCTAACCCCTCACATCTTTCTTTTTCCCTTTAAAAATTCCCTTTCTAATTTTTTCTCACATCTTACTTTTTTTCTTTCAAAATTTTTATAATTTTTCCCCTCACAAACTTACTCTTTTCTTGAAAATTCTTAAAAATTTCCTTTACATCTTACTTTTCTTTTACAATTTTTTCTATTTTCCTCCACATCTTACCTTTTTTTCTTTACAATTTTACTATTTCCTTCAATTTACCTTTTTTTTTCTTTCAAATTTTTAATATTTTTCCTTTACATCTTTTCTTTTTCTTCTTTTAAATTCTTCCCATTTTCCCTCAATCTTAAAATCTTTCTTTTTCACTTCCCCCCATTTTCCTTTCCCTCCTCAATCTTTCTTTTCTTTTTTTTCTTTATTTTTCCCTTTTTCTCCAAAAATTTCCTTTTCCTTCACTCTTCTTTTTTCTTCCTTTTTTATTTTTACTTTTTCCCCCCTTTACATTTATCTTTTTCTTATTTTTTTCTATTTTCCCCCTCACCTTACCTTTTTTTTTTACCTATTTTCCCCCCCTTTTATCCCTCCCTCTTCAATTTTATTTCTCCTCCTCTTTTTTCCTTAAAATTTTCTATTTTTCCCCCCTCTTTTTTGTTTTTTCCCTTTTTCCCTTACATCCTTCTTTTTTTTTCTTCTTTTTTCCCCACACCCTTCTCTTTTTTTTTTTCCCATTTTTCATTCCCTCCTCATCCTTTAAAACACTTTTCCCCCATTTATTTTTTTTCAATTTCCTTTTCCCCCCAAAATTTTCTTTTTTTTATACCCCCCTCCCTTTTTTTTTCTTCTATTCATATTTTTTCTCCCTTTTTCTCCCCTTTCCTTCAACCCTTCATTTTTCCCCACATGCCTTTTTTTTCCCTTCCCCCATTTTTCCCCTTCTTTACCGTTTTCTTCTTTTTCCCCCTTTTTAACTTTTTCCTTTTACCTTCATTTTTCCCTCACCAAAACTTATCTTTTTTTCCCTTCCCTTTTTTTTTTTCTTCCAGTTCTCTTTTTTTCCCTTCCTTTCTTTTTCCCCCTCACATTTTCTTTTTCTTCTTCAAAATTTTCCCCTCCTCTTATCTTTTTCTTTTCTTTTTCTATTTTATCTTCTCTCCTTTTCTTTTTTCTTCCTTTCCTCTTTTCCCCTCCTCTGATCTTTTTTTCTTCTTTCGTATTTTTCCTCTTTTTTTCTTCAATTTCATTTCCCCCTTTTTTCTTTTTTCTTCTATTCTTTTTTTTTCTTCCTGTCTCTTTTTTTTCCCTTTTTCTTCTTTTTCCCCTTCCTCTTTCTTTTTTTCTTTTCTTATTTTTCCCCTTCTTTTGTCTTTTTTTTTCTTTCTTTTTCCCCTTCTTTTTCTCTTTCTTCTTTTTCCCCTTCTTTTCTTTTTTTCTTCTTTTCTTTGTTTTCTCTCTTCTCTCTCTCTCTCTCTCTCTCTCTCTCTCTCTCTCTCTCTCTCTCCCCCCCCCCCTTCCCTTCAAGC
>JACEEZ010007517.1:37500-42500 GCA_016584305.1 Chionoecetes opilio
AACTGTTTTCTTGCATGTAGTTGATAGTTAGTAGTATGTAGTTAAGCAGATACCCTAGTTATGGACCAATAGGTCTCCTGGTGTCTGTTATTCCTATGTAATCCTATGTATTCCTCCTCCTCTTCTCCATCCTTCTTTTTCTCCTTTTTGTCCCTTGACGTAGATTGGACACAACAATAATAAGGAGAAAGAGTAAATAACCTCCTCCTCCTCCTCCTCCTCGTAATTCAAGAGAGGGGAAAGAAGGCAAAAGGAACGAAAGAGGAAAAAAGAGAAAGAGGACGTTTGGGTGGGTCATTTTGTGTCTTCTCCTCCTCCTCCTCCTCCTCCTTCACAACGCGTAAGAAGAGAGGAGGGAGATGGAGGAACGAGAAGACAAGAAAAGAGTGAAGGGACAAGGAAAGCTAGAGGGCAGGAAGGGGGGAGGGGAAAAAGGGAAGGGAAAGAGGGAAGGGAGGGGGAATGCGAAGGGGGAGGGGAAGAAAAAGAGAAAAAGAGGGGAGAAAAGGGGGGACGGAGAGAGAGGGAGAGAACGGAAGGAGGGGAGCAAAAAAAAGGGAAAAAAGGAAGGGGGAGAGAAAAAAGGAAGGACAAAAAGAGACAAAAAAGGAAGGAAAGGGGGGGAGGGGGGGAGAGGGAAAAGAGGAGAGGAAGGGAAAAAATAAAGAAGAGAAGGAGAGGGGGGAAAAAGGGGGAAAAAGGAAAAAAGGAAAAGGGGAAAAAAATGGGGTTAAAGGAAAAGGGGAGGGGAAGGAGGGGGGAAAAATTTAAAACATTGAAAGGGTTTTTGGAAGGGGGGAAAGAAGGAAAGGAGGGGAAGAGAAAAAGAAGGAATAGGAAGAAAGGAGGAAGAGGGGACGAATTTTTGAGGGGGAAGAAAAAAGAAAAGAGAAGAGAGGGGAAGGGGAAAGGGGAAAAAAAAATAAGGAAAAAAGGGAAAAAGAAAAAAAAAGGTATGAGGAGGAGGAGGAGGGGAGGGAAGAAGAGGAGGGAGAGAGAAACTTAAAAAAGAAATGGGAAAAGGGGTTTGGAGAAAAAAGGGGGAAGAGAGAGAGAAAAGGGGGAGGGGGGAGAGAGAGCCCACAAAAATTAAAAAAAGGAAAAAAAGGAAAAGGCCAACGGAGAAAGGGGAAAAAGAGAAAAAATAGGGAAAAATTTGGAAAACCCGGAAAAAGAGGAGAAAGAGAAGAAAAAATGCGAAATAAAGAAAAAAAGGAAAAAAAAAGGAAAAAAAGTGAAAAAGGGGGAAAAAATAAGGGGGAAAGGGGAAAAGACGGAGAAAAAAGGGGGAGGGGAAAAAAAGAGGGAAAAGATAAGAAAAAAAAAGGGAAAAGAGGGAAAGAAAAGAAAAAGGGAAAAAAAGAGGAAAAAGGAATAAGAAAAAAAGGGGAAAAGGGGAAAAGGGGAAAAGGAATAAGGGGAAAAAAAAGGGAAAAAAAAAAAGGGGGAAAAATACAAGGAAAAAAGGGGAAAAGGGGGGAAAAAAATGTAAAAAATTTAAGGGGAAAAAAAGGGGGAAAAAAATAAGAAAAATTGGGGGGGAAAAAAAAAAAAGGGGGAAAAAAGTAAAGGGGGAAAAGAGGGAAAAAAAGGGAAAAAAGGGGGAAAAAGAGGGAAGAAAAAAATAAGGGGGAAAAAAAGAGGGAAGAAAAAGAAAATAAAGGGAAAAAAGGGGGAAAAATAAAAAAAATAAAGGGGGGAAAAAGAGGGAAGGAAAAAAAAAATGGGGGGAAAAAAAGAGGGAAGACTAAGAAAAAGAAGGGAAAAAGAGGGAAGAAAAGAAAATAAAGGGGAAAAGAGGGAAAGGAATAGAAAATAAAGGGGGGAAAAGGGGAAAAAGGGACTAAAAAAAATTAAGGGGAAAAAGGGGAAAAAAAAAAAGGGAAAAAAAGGGGAAAGACAAAGGGGAAAATTTAAGGGGGAAAAAAAGAGGGAAAATAAAAAATTAAGGGGGAAAAAAAAAAAAAAAAAGGGGGAAAAGAAAAGAAAAGGGAAAAAGGAAAAAAAGGGGGAAAGGACAAAGAAAATGAAGGGAAAAAGGGGGAAAGAAAAAAGGGAAAAGGGGGGGGAAAAAAGGGGGAAAAAGACTAAAAAATAAAGGGAAAAAAAAGGGGGAAAAAAGACAAAGAAAATGAAGGGAAAAAGAGGGAAGAATAAGAAAATAAAGGGGGGAAAAAAGGGGGAAGAAAAAGGGAAAAAGGGAAAGGGAAAAAAGGGAAAAAAACGAAATAAGGGAAAAACAAAAGAGGGAAAAAGAAAAAAAAATTAAGGGGGGAAAAAAGAGGGAAAAAATAAAAAATAAAGGGGGGAAAAGGGCGGGAAGAATAAGAAAATAAAGGGGGAAAAAGGGGAAAAAAGGAATAAGAAATGAAGGGGGGGAAAAAAAGGGGAAAAGAATAAGAAAAAAAAAGGGGAAAAAGGGGGGGAAAGAATAAAAAAAAATGAAGGGGAAAAAAGAGGGAAGAAAGAAAATTTGGGGGGGGAAAAAAGGGGGAAAAGAATAAAAAAATTTAAGGGGGGAAAAAAGGGGGAAAAGAATACGAAAATAAGGGGAAAAAAGGGGGAAAGGACTAAGAAAATGAAGGGGGGAAAAAGGGGGGAAGAATAAAAAAAATAAAGGGGGGAAAAAAGGGGGAAGAAAAAAGAAAATGAAGGGGAAAAGAGGGAAAACTAAAAAAAATGAAGGGGGAAAAAAGAGGGAAAGAAAAAAAAAAAAAAATGAAGGGGGGAAAAGAGGGAAGACTAAGAAAATGAAGGGGAAAAGAGGGAAAAAATAAAAAAATAAAGGGGGGGAAAAAGAGGGAAGAATAAGAAAATGAAGGGGAAAAGAGGGAAGAATAAGAAAATGAAGGGGAAAAGAGGGAAGAATAAGAAAATGAAGGGGAAAAGAGGGAAGACTAAGAAAATGAAGGGGAAAAGAGGGAAGAATAAGAAAATGAAGGGGAAAAGAGGGAAAAAAAATAAGGGGAAAAAAAGGGGAAAAGGGGGAAGAATGAAAAAAAAAAGGGAAAAAGGGGGAAAAGAAAAGAAAATAAAGGGGGAAAAGGGGGAAAAGAATAAAAAAAAGGGAAGGGGGGAAAAAAGAGGGAAAAATAAAAAAATAAAGGGGAAAAAAAGAGGGGAAAAAGGGAAAAAAAGGGGGGAAAAAGAGGGAAGAATAAAAAAAGGGGGAAAAGAGGGAAAAATAAAAAAAATAAAGGGGGAAAAGGGGGGAAAAATAAAAAAATTTAAAGGGGGAAAAAGGGGGAAAAATTTAAGGAAAAGAAGGGGAAAAAGAGGGAAGCCTAAAAAAATAAAGGGAAAAAAAAAAGAGGGAAGAATAAAAAAAATGAAGGGAAAAAAAAAAGAGGGAAACGAAAAAGGGAAAATTAAAGGGGAAAAAAAAAAAAGGGAAGAATAAAAAATAAAGGGGGAAAAAGGGGGAAGAAAAAGGGAAAAAAAAGGGGAAAAAAAGAGGGGAAAAAATAAAAAAAAAGGGGGAAAAAGGGGAAAAATAAAGAAAATGAAGGGGAAAAAAAGGGGGAAAAATAAGAAAATAAGGGGGAAAAGGGGGAAAGGGACTAAAAAAATGAAGGGGAAAAAAGAGGGAAGAAAAAGGGAAAAATAAAAAAAAAAGGGGAAAAAAAAGAGGGAAAAATAAAAAAAATAAAGGGGAAAAAAAAGGGGGAAAAGAATAGAAAAGAAAAAAAAGGAAAAAAGGGGGAAAAAATAAAAAAAGAAGGGAAAAAAAAAAAAAGGGGAAAAAAAATAAAAAATAAAGGGGGAAAAAGGGGAAAAGAATAAGAAAATAAAGGGGGAAAAAGGAGGGGAAAAAGGGGGGGAAGGGCCAATAAGGCAAAAGGGGCCCCCTCAAAAAACCCCTTAAAAATCTCCCCCAATTTTTTCCCCTTCCCTTTTTCCCTTTCCCCTTTCTTTTTTATTTTTTTAATTTTTTAGCCACCGCCCTTTTTTAAATTTTCCCTTTCTCCCTTTTCCCTTTTCTCCCTTACTCTCACCCCCCTTCTTGTCTCCGTAATTTCTTCCCTTTTACTTTCCCTTTCCCTCTTTTCTCCTCTCTCTCTCTCTCTCTCTCCCTTTTCCTCTCTCTCCTCTCTCTCTCTCTCTCTCTCCCTTCTTTTCCCCTCTCTTCCCTATTTTTTCGAAATCCTTTTCTTTTTTTGACCCCCCTTTTCGTGTCTTCCCCTTTATTTTTTCTCTTTTTCTCTCTCTCTCTCTCTCTCTTTATCTTCTTTCCCCCTTCAAAAACCCCCGAAGGAGGATAGAGAGAGAGAGGGGGAGAAAGGGAGGAGAGGGGGGAGAGAGAGAGAGGATGGAAAAGGAGGGGGGAGGAGGGAAGGAGAGGAGGAAAGAGAGAGAAAGAAAAGGAGAGAAAAGAAAAAAATTCTTCAGTATGTTTAAAGGGAAGCTACGAGGGACGTCTTTGAGAGAGAACAGGGGGGAAGGGGGAAAAAAAAAAAAAAAGAGGGGAAAGAGGAAGAGGAGGGGAAGAGAAAGGAGAAAAGAGGAGGAGAAAAGGAAGTCATGGGGGAAAAAGGGAAAAAAAATTTAGGTAAAAAAAGGACTGGGAAGAGAGAGAGAGGAGGAGAGGAGAGAGAGAAGTTAGGGGAAAAGAAAAGAGAGGAGAGAGAAGGAGAAAAAAGAAAAGAAAAAGGAGGAGGAGAGAGAAGAGAAAAGAGAGAGAGAGAGGAAAGGAAAGGGGGGCCCAAAAAAAACAAAGAGGAAAAAACGGAGAAAAAAGGGGAAAGAAAAAACAAAAAGAGAGAGAGGGGGGAGGGAGAGAGAGAGAAGAGAAAAAAAGGGAAAAAAAAAGAAAAAGGGAAAAGAAAAAGGAACGAAAAAAAAAAGAGAGAGGGTTGGAGGGGGGGAGAGGGGAGAGAGAGAGGGGGGGGGAGGGGAGAGAGAAAAAGAGGGGAGAGAAAAGGAAGAGAGAGAGAGAGAGAGAGAGAAATGTAAAAATAGGGGAAATAAAAAAACACGGGGAAAAGGGACTGAATGAATGA
>JACEEZ010007517.1:47500-52500 GCA_016584305.1 Chionoecetes opilio
TATCAGGTAAAGAAGCAAAGAGTAGCAGAGACGAGAGTGAAAATTTAAGGAAACAAGTGAGATATAAGAAGCTGGTGACATATCCAATGCTAAAGTGAGATCTAGATAGAAAAATATAACTTACTAGTACGTGGTAAAATATGTATCAGGGAGAGAAGCAAAGAGTAGCAGAGACGAGGGTGAAAAATTAGGGAAAAGAGGAAAAATGGTGACATATCCAGATGCTAAAGTGAGATCTAGTGAGAAAAACATTAAGAAAAATTTAACAAGGAGAGTAAGGTAGTGTATAAAGGTGTATAAAGGTGTAAGCGTACCTGCGTATACCTGTCTCAACCGCGCCCAGATCTTTCCTTTGCTACTAAAAATTGTATGTTGTCGAGCCATAAAATTACGAAAAGTAACTAAATAAACTAAATTAGATAGTGGAGAAGGATACTAAACAGGTCATATCTATAAAAACATTGCTTATATTAATTAAAAATCATCCAATGGTACCCAAATTACAGTGGAAATTACGTTCTGGGGCTCAAGGGGTTAATCAAGGAGAGCATGTTTCTGTCCAGTTTAATTCATTTTCTCTGTTAAGAACTGACTTGTTTAGTGGTTTATAGGAAATTTGTAAGGACAGGTAAGATATATTTCACCCAGAATGAGCAAAGTAACAAAGGAAATATCTATACATCTATCTACTCTATCATTTACCTGTACTAAGAATGATTTGAATAACAACTTATCTATACTTGTTATCTTTTACTAAATAACAATGCCTTTTTTATGCTTCTATTTTATTTAACAGGTTTGAATAAGTTATCTGTACTGAGATTTACTGTTATCTTATATACTTATCTATACTGTACTGAGTTATATTTCCTCTATATTAGTTTCATCTGGTTCATTCCGTTACCTGTGTGTCTGTAGCTACCTGTATACGGTGCGTTGGGCAATGCGTACGTGCAATTAACACATCTATTCCTGTAATTAAATAGCAGAGCAGGTGTTTGTCTTGTGTATCTGGTGTTCATCTCCTTAATGAATCACCTCCCTCCATCATAAGCAGGTGTTGCTGAAGTAATTACGGTGCACTAATAACACACACACACACACACACACACACACACACACACACACACACACACACACACTACACCGCTCGTTGGTCCAGTGGATAAGAGCTTGGCGTGCCATTCTGAGGTTCGCCGGTTCGAGTCCCCGCTCGCTACTGGGGATTTTTCACTGTCTAATGCGGGTGGTTACTGTCCCACTTGAGCAAGGGGATGGAGGGTGTTGCGTGTGAGGTCCCAGCATTACCCTAAGATCGGTCACTACGAGCTCAAAACTCACTCCAGGAGGGTGAAACTGGCGATCGCGAGTCCGGCTCGCGTGGATAAGATCGTGGGTGAATTACACACACACACACACACACACACACACACACACACACACACACACACACACACACACACACACACACACACACACACACACAAGCACGCGCAAATATTAATCAAGAAATTCATGAAGCAAATAATAGGAGGCATATCAGTGTGTGTGTGTGTGTGTGTGTGTGTGTGTGTGTGTGTGTGTGTGTGTGTGTGTGTGTGTGTGTGTGTGTGTGTGTGTGTGTGTGTGTGTGAATATCTGAATAATATCTCTTAATTAAGCTAAAATCATGCGTTTGTAAATGTACATGTATGAAAGTTAAATAGTCTTGGTGGAGCTTAATCTGTGCGTGTAATTAGATAGAACAAGCTCAAGAGAGAGAGAAAAAAACCTTCTTACAGTTAATAATATATATAGCAGCATATATACCATTTGTGTGCCCACTATTTTCATGCATTATTGTATTATGTAATGGTGGTAATGGTGGTGGCGACGCAGAATTTTTTTTTTTGTCTCATTTGTGTTTCTTTTCTATTTTCTTTATTCTAATTTTTCCTTTTCTATTTATTTAGTTTTACTTAAAGGACTGGCCAAGGGGGGAAAGAAGTAACAAAAAACCCCTCACCACACACACACACTCTCTCTCTCTCTCTCTCTCTCTCTCTCTCTCTTTGACGTACGGTTGATGGAGGGAGAAGAGAAAGAATTTTATAATGTATCTCTGTGCAAGTGAGACTGAAGACAAGATGCATAACAAAAATAAATGACTACATAAATCTATACATAAACTCACAAAGACTAAGATTAAGCCCAAATAGATCAATACAACATGTCTATCTTGGCACAGATTAACAAAGGAATACACACACAAAGAAGGAAATATAAAAAAACGTGATCATTATATAAACAAACCACAATACTATAAATAAGACACCTAAATAACTATGTATAAATTGGAAAAAGAAGAAAAAAAAAACGACTTTTGACTTTCATCTCCCCTTCTCCCTTCCTTCTCTCCCTCACCCCTGTCCCCCTTTCTTCTTCCTTCCTTCCTTCCCCCTTCTTTCCTTCTCCCTCCCCATTCTTTCCCTCACCCACCCCTTCCTTCCTTCCTTCCTTCCTTCCTTCCCTCCCGCTCCCCCTTCCTTCCTTCCCCCTCCCCCTTCCTTCCTTCCCCCTCCTTCCTTTCTTCTCCCTCCCCCTTCCTTCCCTCTCCCCCTTCCTTCCCCTCCCCTTCCCTTCCATCCCCCACCTCCTTCCTTCCCATCCCCTTCCATCTTTCCCATCATTCTTTCCTTCCTTCCCTCACCTCCTTCCTTCCCATCCCCTTCCATCTTTCCCATCCTTCTTTCCTTCCTTCCCCCTACCCCTTCCTTCCCCTCCCCCTTTCATAAGAGTTCCACACCACCAACCATTCTCCCAATACAAATATAAGACATTTCTTTACATTGATACAGTGGAGGGTCTGAATCCTCTGAAGCGTCCATCACTCAACACTGACAATATAATACTGAGGTTAGATAGCCACTGTCAGGAATGTGTTTATATAGAAAGAATAGAAGTGTTAGGTTTCATTTGGCCGTTAACCCTTCAACCCCACAGCTTTCCTTGGCTATAAATAATCGTATGTTGTCGAGCCATAAAATTAAGCAAAGTAACTTAATACACCAAATTAGTTAGTGGGCAAGGATACTAAACAGGTCATATCTATTACATACATATTGCTCATAATCACTAAATATCGTCTTATAGTAACCAAATTATAATGGAAATTACGTCCTGGGCCTCAAAGGGTTAACAGTTTTTTTTCTTTTTTTCTGTTCTTCATTTTTCTTGTGTTCTTATGATGTTATGTTTTGTTTTTGTTTAGCTACTCATACAAAGAACATTTATTTTCCATTATTTCTATCCCCTCCCTTTTTTCTCCCTTGTGGCTACGGAGGTGGAAACGAAGAAAGGGACAGGATATTAAAAAGGAAGAGAAGGAAAAGAGGTATATAAAAACAATCGTACCCTGTTATGAAATATGAGACCCAACTCGGGTTTCCTGGTTGAAATTTATCCTTTCTATATACAGTTTTATCATTCTTCGTGAGTTATATAAGTTTATCTCTTTTAGATCTGAATAAAAGGGACGATATAGAAGAATTATTATTATCACAGAAACACGCTAAAAATATGTGTGGTGAAATATAGATGGTTGAGTGTAAAAAAAAAATGTATCCTTTCTATATACAGCTTTATCATTCTTCGTGAGTTTATGGGCTTATCTCTTTGTAGATCTAAATAAAAGTGAAGGTAAAGAAGTTTTATATTTATCAAACAAACACGGTAAAAATGTGTTGTGAAATATAGATTGTTGAGGTTGAGAAAAAAATTAGCCATTCAATATACAGTTTTATCATTCTTCGTGAGTTATATAAGATAATCTATTTGTAGATCTAAATAAAAGTGACAATAAAGAAGAATTATATTTATCACACAAACACTGCAAATATATGTTGTGGAATATAGATTGTTGAGGTTAAGAAAAAAATTAGCCATTCAATATAAAGTTTTATCATTCTTCGTGAGATATATAAGTTTATATCTGTGAAGATCTATATAAAAGTGACGATTGAGAAGTTTTATATTTATTGCACAAACACGGTAAAAATATGTTGTGAAATATAGATTGTTGAGTGTAACAAAAAAATTATCCATTCTTTATACAGTTTAATCATTCTTCGTGAGTATTAGATTATATTAGAGATAAGTTAATCTCTTTGTAGATCTAAATAAAAGTGAAGATAAAGATGTATTATATTTATCAAACAAACACTAAAAATATATAAGGTGAAATGTAGAAAGGTTGAGTGCAAGAAAAAAATTACCCATTCTAAACACAGTTAGTAGTAATTCGTGAGTTATATAAGTTTATCTCTTTGTAGATCTGAACAAAAGTGACAATAAAGAAGTATTATATTTATCACAAAAACAAAAAATATATGAGGTGAAATATAGATTGTTGAGTAAGAAAAAGTGTATCCATTCTATATAGTTTTGTCATTCTTCGTGGCTTATATAAGTGTATCTCTTTGTATATCTAAATAAAAGTAACGATAAAGAAGTATTATATTTATCCCAAAAACACAAAAAATATATGAGGTGAAATATAGATTGTTGCGTGTAAGAAAAAGTGTATCCATTCTTTATAGTTTTGTTATTCTTCGTGGCTTATATAACTGTATCTCTTTGTATATCTAAATAAAAGTAACGATGAAGAAGTATTATATTTATCACACAAGCACTAAAAATATGTGTGGTGAAAAATAGATGGTTCAGTACAAGTAAAAACGTTCTATTCCTCAATGTTTTGTTATTTTCCGTGAGTTTTAAGTGTTATCCCCGGACACAGCTAAACTAAAGACTAAAAAAAACCCATTACTCACACACAGAGTAAGGAAATGGTGAAATTTGGATTGTTGTGTTGTGAAAACGTTCTATTCCCCAACGTTTTTGTTATTTTCGTGAGTTTGAAGTATTATCCTATGCACAGCTAAACAAAAAGACTGTGAAAAAAAAATTCGCATAGTAAAATAATGAGGTGAAATTTAGATTGTTGTGTTGTAAAACATTAT
>JACEEZ010007519.1:0-25000 GCA_016584305.1 Chionoecetes opilio
ACACAACCATAATAAAACCAAAAGGGGGGGACATCACCAAACCCATACACAACCCCACACACCAATTTTTTTGTATTTGCCACATTGACACGGTCCCTTAACCCTAAAAGGCCCTTGGGTAAAGGGACCAACATTTAAAACCGGGTTTTCCCTCCTATTTGGGCCAAAGAATCCCCCCCTTTAGGTGCCGGGGCTGTTTTAACCGAGCAGGTGGGGCCCGGAAAACAGCTCCCTTGGGCAGGCAGGTGTTTTCCTAGAAGAACCCCCACCCCCCCCCCCCCCCCCCGAAAACCCCCCCCCGCCCAACACCCCCCCAAACACCCCCCCCCACCACCCCCCATAAACCCTTGGGGTATGTAAAAATCCCTTCCCCTCCTCCCTCGCTGGGGGAACCTCCACCCCCCTAATCAAATCCCAGGGGGCCCTTGGGTGCTACAAACGGCCGGGGGAGGCCGGGGGCCGCCCAGCCGGTCGGGGGGAAAAAAGGCGCAAAGGGTTGGTTTTTGGGATTTTTTTCCCCCTCGTTTTTTTTAGGGGGGTTTTTCGCTCCCCCCCTCCCTCCCTCTCCTTCTTCCTTTTCTCCTCCCTTTTTAACCTGTATATGTAGGGTAAAATTCCTTCCCCTTTTCTTCTTTGGTCTAAAAAAATGAATAAATAAGAAGTGACTTGGTGCTTCCAAACGTATTGAGGTGGCCACAAGCCGTGGGGAAGGGGGAAAGGGGTAGGATAATGGGGGGGTTTTGGGGGGAAAATTTGGCCCCAAAAAAAAAACTACAGAAAAACCCATTTTGAAGGGAAAAATGTTAAAATGGGAAAATTTTTGGCTCAAAAGGGTAAAATGGGGCTCAAAATGGTAAAATTCCAAAATGGGAAAAATTTTGGTAAAATGGTAAAAAATGTCTAAAAATGGGTAAAAGGGGGTGGTTTCAAAAGGGTAAAGTCCAAAAAATGGGAAAAAAGGGGCTTCAAAAAAAAAGTGGCCCCCAAAATGGGTTGGGGCAATATGGGTTTCAAAAAAAGGGGGTAAAAATGTGGCTCAAAAAGGGGGTAAAAGGGGGCCAAAAGGGGGTAAAATGGCCCCAAAATGGGTAAAACGTGGCTAAAAAAGGGGTAAAATGTGGCTAAAAATGGGTAAAATGTGGGGAAAATTTTTGGGGGGAGGGGGGTAAAAAAAAAAAAAAAATAATAAAACTCCTTCCCCAAAAAAAATCCCCAAAAAAATCCCCTTCTCCACACACACACAAAACACACACACACAAAACACACGGGGAACCCCGTGTGTGGGGTTTAAAGGCACGCTGGTTTCAAAACCAGGACCCGGGTTTGCCCCGGGGGGGAGGAAGACGACGGCGGTTTTTCTTAAAAAACCCGGCCCCCTGTCCACCCAGCAGTGAATGGGTTGGGGTTTCCAGCCCGGGGGTTTGTGACCCCCCCAAAACTACTAGAATCCAACTAGGTAAATACACTGGGGTGAATACAACTAGGGAATACAACTAGGGGGAATACAATGGGGAAATACAACGGTGTACAACTAGGTGAATACTACTAGTGATACACTAGGTGAATAAAACTGGGTGAAACTACTAGGTGAATAAAACTAGGTGAATACTACTGGGTAATCTATAGTAATAAAACTAGGTGAATACAACTGGGTGAAAAACCCTAGGGAATACTACTAGGTGAATACAACTGGGGAATAAACAGGTGATACTACTGGGTGAATATACTGGGTAAAATACAACTGGGTGAATACAACTAGGTAAAATACAACTAGGTGAATACTACTAGGTGAATACAACTGGGTAAATAAACAGGTGAAACATTTAGGTGAATATACTGGGTGAATACTACTAGGTGAATCAACTAGGTGAATCAACAGGTAATAAACTAGGTGAAACTACTGGGTAATACAACAGGAATATTAGGTGAAAAATAGGGTACAACTGGTGAATACAAATAGGTGAAACACTAGGTGAATACAACTAGGGGGGATACACTAGGTGAACAACAGGGTAATACAACTGGGTGAATACTATGGGGAATAAACTAGTAATACAACTAGGTGAATAAACTAGGGAATAAATAGGGAATAAATGGGTGAATACACGGGGTGAATACACGGGTGTACTACTGGGTGAAATAAAACTAGGGAAACACTGGGTGAATAAACGGTGATCAACTGGGTAAAAACTAGGTGAAACAACGGGGGGTGAATACAACTGGGAATATACTAGGTAAATAAAACTAGGGGATCAACTAGGTGAATAAATAGTGAATACACTGGTGAATAAAAACTAGGGAATACACTAGTGATACAATGGGTGTAAAACTAGGTGAAATACAACTGGGGAAAATACAACAGGTGAATACACTAGGTAATACAACTAGGTGAATATACTAGTGAATACAACTGGGTGAATAAACTAGTGAATAAAAAACTAGGGGATCAATAGGTGAATACAAGGGGGAATACAACTAGGTAATACAACTGGGTGAATACACTAGGGAATACAACTGGGGGATAAACTAGGGAATACAATAGGTGAATACTACTAGGGTAAAACAACAGTAATACTACTAGGTGAATACAACTAGGTTAAACAACTAGGTGAATTATAGGGGATACACTAGGTGAATACAACTAGGTAAATTACTACTAGGTGATACACAGGGAATACAACGGTAACAACTGGTAAAAAATAAAACTAGGGAATACAACTAGGAATACAACTGTGTACCTGGTGAAACACAGGTGAATAAAATAGGGGGAATACAACACACGAAAAAAGAAAAAAAAAAAATCTCCAAAATCCAAAAAACAATAAATAAAAAAAAATCCCCGAAAAAAAATCCAAAATGTAATAAATAAAAAATACAAAACCCCCAAAAAAAAAAATCCAAAATCCAAAAAAGACCCCAAGAAAATAATTAAAAAAAAACTAAAAAAATGCCCCCTTTGGAAAAAAAATCCAAAATAAAAAAAATGACCCCCCAAAAAATTCAAAAAAATCCAAAAAAATGCCCACAAAAATTATCCAAAAAATTTTAAAGCCAAACCCAAAAATAGTCAAAATCCAAAAAATGGCAAATCCAAAAAATGCCCCCCCAAAAAAAAATTTTCCCAAAAACCCATAATATGACCCTAAAAAAAAAAAAAAACTATAAAAAAAAAAAATTCCCCCCCCTCCAAAAAAAAAAAAAATAGCCCCACAATCCAAAAATTTGACCCCACAAAAAAATTAAAAATTAAAAAATCACCCAAAAAAAAATTCCAAAAAAAAAAACCCCCCAAAAAAAAAAAAAAAAAAAAAAAAAAAAAAAACCCCCAAAAAAATAAAAAAAAAAAAAAAATTTAAAAAAACCCCCCAAAAAAAAAAAAAACCCCCCCCCCTAAAAAAAAATTTTTTTTTTGGGCCCCCCTGTTTTCTGATTTTTGGGGGGTTGCTGAGGCGGCCAAAACCCTGCCGCAGCACTTGGGGACGCCCCCCTTCAGGTCTGTCAAAACCCCGGCCCTCCCCTTTTTTGGGCGGGATCGGCGCCGGGTTCTTTTACTTGCTTGCCTTGAACCGCCAATCGCCCTCTAAAACAACACCCAAAAACAAAAAACACACACGCCCCAAAAAAATACTATATACGGGGGGAAAAAAAATACCTATACTACACTGGAAGAAAAAAATATATTTCGGAAAAAATATATACTATACTGGAAGAAAAAAAATAAAGAATATATAGGGGAAAAAGAGTCCATAAAAAAAAAAAAAAAAAAAAATCTTCAAAAAGTTTTTTCCCAAAAAAACCCCCCCCCAAAAAAAAAAAAAACCAAAATCCCAAAAAAAAAAAAAAAATAATCTTCAAAAAATTTTTCCAAAAAACCTTAAAAAAAATTTTCCCTCGTAAAAAAATTTTCGAAAAAAAAAAAAAAAAAAACTCTTTTAAAAAGTTTTTCCCAAAAACCTTAAAAATATCCATCTAAAAAAAATAAGGGGGAAAAAAAAAAAAAAAAAAACCCTCTTCAAAAAAATTTCCAAAAACCTTAAAAAAAACCATCTAAAAAAGTTATCGGAAAAAAAAAAAAAAAAAAAAAAATCTTCAAAAAAATTTCCAAAAGCCCTTAAAAAAAAAATCCATTCCCCTTAAAAAAAAAAATTTCGAAAAAAAAAAAGAAAAAAAAAATTTAAAAGTTTCCCAAAACCCAACAACAAAAAAGGATGCCTGCAGTAATGTAGTGGGGGGATGTGGGCTATGAGGGATATAGTAATAGTATGGAGTAGTCGGGCACGTAGGTTATCTGCGGTACACTGGGTTAAAAATATGACGGGGGGGATTTAGAAAAGGTCTGCGTCAAAAGAGTGTGCCATGTTGTGAAAGGGATTATGTGTTCCTAGCGGGGTTGTGATAGATGGTTTGAGGGTCAGGGGTTTTAGGGAACCGGGTTTTGTTATGGTTTGGTTTTTAGGGAAGGGTCATGTGGCCCCGGCCTGGCGTGGTGGTGCAGGATAACAGTACAGGCCGAGGCAGGCCTGTAGAGAGCCCGTGAACCAAAAATGGCGGGGGAAAAATTTTGGTGCTTTTGCAAGAATTTAAACCCAACACCGGTTTTTGGAACTGTCGGCGGGGGGATTCTGCAGAACACCTACCTAGACCCGGGGTGTGGAAATGTTAACCAAAACCGGACATTGGCCCCCTAACTTACCCCCCTAACCGGCAGGGGCCCTAACTTCCCCCCAACCTAACCTGGACAGGCACCTAACTTCCCCTCACCTAACCTGGACTTTGGCACCATTTAAAACCTAACCAAACCCCTGGACATAGGCACCTAACTTACCCTTACCTAACCTGGACTTTTGGCACCAAACTTACCCTAACCAACCTGGACATTGGCACCAAACTTAACCTAACTAACCTGACATTGGCACCTAACTTAACCTCCCCTACCTGCATTGGCACCAACTGATAAAGCAAACGATATTTTTCATCCCTAAATGAGCAACGTGGGTAACCCTTGTTTTAAATGTTTTGGGCTCCTTAATAGCAAGAGTTGGAACCTTGACCACGGGGGGTGAGAGTTCCTATCGCGACATCCCGGTCCCAGGTTAGTTAGGTTAGGTTAGGTTAGGTTGGGTGAAGGGTTTTGATGAGGTTTTTTTGTTTGGCAAAAAATGGAGTGTTTTCTACTGTCAAAACGTCAAAAAAGTGATTTTTTAAAAATGTCGTCATTTTTTTCCCGCATTGAAAAACCCCTTTTTTTGAGGTTTGCACGGGCAAAAACGATAATTTATAGGTTCACCCAAAAAACGATTTTCGAGCGCCTTTTTTTTTCTGGGGGTTTTTTTTGTGGATGTGAATGAATCTGCTCAGTTTGTAAAAATTTTTTTTTTTTTTTTTTTTTGGGTAGACAAAGGGTTATTTTTTTTTTTTATTGTTTTTCGTTAGGTAAAGGTTGGGTTTAGGTATAGTTTTTTATTAGGTTAGGTTGGTTTGGTTTTTGGGGTTGGGTTAGGTTGGGTTGGGTTGGTTGGGTTTAGGTTGGTTGGGTTAGGTTTAGGTTAGGTTAGGTTAGGTTGGGTTAGGTTAGGTTAGGTTGGTTGGGGTTATTTTAGGTTAGTATAGGTTAGGTTAGGTAGGTTGGGTTAGGTTAGGTGGGGAAAGGGGAAAGGTGGGTTAAGGGTTAGGTGGGTTAGGTTGGGTTGGGATAGGTTAGGTTGGGTTAGGTTTTAGTGGGGGTTAGGTTGGGTTAGGTATGGGTATAGGTATAGGTTAGTTGGTTAGGGTTAGGTTAGGTTATTTAGGTAAGGTAAAGGGAAAGGTTGTTGGTTAGGTTGGGTTGGGTATGGGTTTTAGGTTGGGTTTAGGTTAGGTTAGGTTAGGTTAGGTAAGGTTAGTATAGGTTAGTTGGTTAGGTTAGGTTAGGTTAGGTATGGGGTTATTTTAGGTTGGTTAGGTTGGTCAGGGTTTAGGTTGGTTTGGGTTTAGGTTAGGTTGGGTTAGGTTGGGTTTAAAGGTTGGGTTAGGGTTGGTTAGGTTAGGTAAGGTTGGTTGTTAGTATATTTTAGGTTGGTTAGGTTAGGTTAGGTTGGGTAAGGTTGGGTTAGGTTTCTTTTTTTTTTTTTGGATTTTTGCAAAAAAAAAAAAAAAAAAAAAAAATTGCAACAAAAAGGGGTGAGCAGATTCATTCCAAAAAAAAAAACACACCAGAAAAACAAAAGGCGCATCAGAAATCGTTGGTTGGGTGAAACTATAAATTATCCGTTTTTTTGCCGGGGCAAACTTAAAAAAAATGTTTTTTTGCAATACAAAAAGTGACATTTCTAAAAATACACTTTTCGGGTTCCACGTATGGACTTTTCGCCTGCATTTTCCCGGGACAAACGCCGTGAATCCAATACCCCAGCGTGTCTATGGAGCGTTCACACGAATCCACCCCCCTGTGTGGGACACGGGGGAATGTCGAGACGGCCGCCATGTCCCCAAAAGACGCCCTTTAAAAAAAAATCACGGCGTTTTGCCCTGGCCCGGCGTGAACAAGTACCCAGCACCTGTTTTGGTCGTTGGGGGGGTTCGGGTCGTCATTCTCGCCTGTGTTTATGCCAACAGATCGTGGCGGGTTTGCGTCCCCTAGATAAAGTAAAAGTCCCCACCTGACTAATGTCGCCAGGCGCCAAATGTTACAATTATAGCCCCCTATGCTGTGTTGTCCCCCTAAGATTTTTACACGGGGTATTTATATCATGACTGTAAAATTACCCTGTTTCAAAAATTGTTTTATGCTTGTAGTGAAAAATAAATTTGGCATTTTGTTTCCCAAATTTTTTCTACGCGCACACAGACCATGATCACCTTTCGGGCGGCAGGACACAAGACTTGCCAGATCTTTCAAACTTGAATGAATTTTTTTCACTTTTGGCAGAGGTTTTTTTATATATCCAAGCACTTCCAGCAAATATAATAGAGACTTGTTTTCTTTACCTTTAATTTCCCTAAATTCCCCAGGTGGCGACTCAACTGTTGGGTTAAAAATACTAGCTGGCGACTTTCTTAGAGGTATAGTGGGGTCGCCCTCGGTTTTATTTTTTTTTCATTTGTTCTTTATAGCCTTCTATGACACAGTGAAGCCAAAATGAACAGTCTCCAGAACCCCTTCTAACTGTCCTGAAATCATGGATTAAAAATGTAACTTTTAAAACGCCCACCACACGGCTTACATAAAAAAGAACCTTGTCCCGGCACTTTACTGTTACTACGGTTTTTGAAATATCCACCTCCTCATCCCCAAATATTGATAATAAATATTGCATCCCATCCGCATCCGCAAAATGAAGAACCATCCCCGGGGCACCTTAATAATAAAAAGACCCAAAAGTTACGCAAGTGGTCCTGGCCGGGGCACCCCAAAATATACCAAAACCTTTTTATGGGGGATATCCGTTTTAAAAAATTTATTTTATATTTCTACTTAGGTTTTGCTAGGGGGATTTTACCCATGAATTTGTAGGGAAAGGTTTCTGTGTGGGGTTTTGGAGCACAGCCAGGGTTTTTGTTGCACAGCCAGGTTTTTTTTTAGCACAGCCGGGTTTTGTTAGCACAGCCGGGGTTTTGGTTACACAGCCCCGGGTTTTTTTTAGCACAGCCAGGGTTTTGTTAGCACAGCCAGGGTTTTTTTTTGCACAACCAGGTTTTTTTACCAGCCAGGGGTTTTGTTAGCACAGCCAGGTTTTTTTTAGACAGCCAGGGTTTTTAGCCGCCAGGGTTTTTTTTTGCACAGCCAGGTTTTTTTTAGCAAGCCAGGGTTTTGTTAGCACAGCCCGGTTTTTGTTAGCACAGCCAGGTTTTTGTTAGCACAGCCGGTTTTTTTAGCACAGCCCCGGGTTTTTTTTAGCACAGCCAGGGTTTGTTAGCCAGCCCGGGTTTTTTTACACAGCCAGGGTTTTGTTAGCAAGCCAGGGTTTTTTTTAGCACAGCCAGGTTTTGTTAGCACAGCCAGGGTTTTGTTAGCACAGCCAGGGGTTTTTTTAGCACGCCAGGGTTTTTTTAGCACAGCAGGTTTTTGGGAGCACGCCAGGTTTTTGGCAGGCGCTCACTAAAAAAAGCAATATTATGAACACGCAGTGCTGCATGATCACGGCATGTCCCAAAAATTCATTTACATCACAACGTTTCTAGTTTGATAGCAATTTCCCGTATTTATAAGCCCAAGCCAAAAACCCCCCACAAATCTGCCAAAAACCCTCCCTACACAAAATAGGGCGTGTAAATTTTTTACTCCCTTTATATAGAAACAAATTTCACTGATTGATACATGCGACTGTCCCTTTACTGCGTTTAGGGTCTATAGGGACCCGCCGTGGTTGTGTCCTTACTCACCGAAAAGTCATGCATTACAAAAGGCGCGCTCCCACTACACGACAAGCCCTTGATCAATATTTCCAAGGATAGTAAGCCCTTTTTCGGTCCTTTTTTCCACTTGACAAAAAAGCACTTGATCAATATTTCCCCAAAGGGATAGTAAGCACTTTTTTTTGGTCCCTTTTTTTACCACTTGACAAAAATAAGTCAGATCAAAATTTCCAAAACACAGTAACCCTTTTTTTTTGGTCCGTTTGACCACTTTACAAAAAAAATCACTTGACAATATTTCCAGGAATAAGCCACTTTTCGGTCATTTTGACCACTTGACAAAAATAAGTCACTTTATCAAATTCCAAGGGCCCGTAAGCCCTTTTTCGGTCCGTTTTTGACCCTTGACAAAAATAAGTCCTTGACAATATTTCCCAAAGGCCAGTAAGCCACTTTTTGGTCCGTTTTTACCACTTTACAAAAAAAGTACTTGATCAAATTTCCAAGCCAGTAAGCCACTTTTTTTTGGTCCTTTTGACCACTTGACAAAAAAAATCACTTTATCAATATTTCCAAGGCCAGTAAGGGCCACTTTTTCGGTCAGTTTTTACCAATTGCAAAAAAAGTCACTTGATCAATATTTCCAACACATAAGCCACTTTTTCGGTCAGTTTTTACCCCTTGACAAAAATAAATCATTAAACAAAATTTTCAAGGGATAGTAACCACTTTTTTGGGCCGTTTTGACCATTGACAAAAATAATCATTTTATCAAATTTCCCCGGCACGAAGCCCTTTTTCGGTCCGTTTTGACCACTTGAAAAAATAAATCACTTGATCAATTTTCCCAAAGGGATAGTAAGCCACTTTTTTTGGTCAGTTTTGCCACTTGACAAAAAAAATCACTTGATCAATATTTCCAAGGCCAGAAACCCCTTTTTTTTGGTCCTTTTTACCACTTGACAAAAAATCCTTGATCATATTTTCCCAAAGGGACAGTAAACCACTTTTTTTGGCCGTTTTTTACACTTGACAAAAAAAAGTCATTGTCTATTTTTTCCCAAAGGCACAGAAGCCCTTTTTTTTTGGTCCCCTTTTGACCCTTGACAAAAAAAAGTCATTGAAAACAATATTTCCCCAAGCATAGTAAGCCACTTTTTTGTCAGTTTTGCCACTTGACAAAAAAAAGTCACTTGATCAATATTTCCAAGCACGTAAGCCACTTTTTTCGGTCCGTTTTGACTTTTGAAAAAAATAACCCACTTGATCAATTTTTTCCAGGCATAAAAAGCCACTTTTTTTCGGTCTTTTTTTACCACTTGACAAAAAAAAAAGTCATTTGATCAATATTTCCAATGGTAAAAAACTGCAAAAATTGGTTTATTATGACTTAAAAATATTGATCAAGTGATTTCCAGACTTTTAAATTAGGACTATTCCAACCCTGAGTCAGGACCTCCTCCCTGAAAACCCCCTAGTGGGGCCCTCCCCCCTGCAAACCCGAGTCAGGACTCCTCCTCCCCTGCAAACCCTGAGTCAGGACCTCCTCCTCCCTGAAAACCCGGGTCAGGACCCCCTCCCCCCTGAAAAACCCTGAGTCGGGACCTCCTCCCCCTGAAAACCCCCTGAGTCAGGACCTCCTCCTCCTAGTGAGGCAGCTTAGTGAAATGAGGGGGAATCCCGGGATAAAAGCCCAAAATTTTTTAAGGCACTCTAAAAGGCTCCTAGCTATGATTTTGGAGGGGGACAAAATCCCATCACAGATGGCTATGGGGAAACCTTCTTTATTATTTTGCATTTCCCATGGGGAAATTAGGGAAAAGGGGTTTTTTAAAAAAAATATATAAGGAAAAATGTTTATTGGATGCAAGTTATCTTATTTTTATTATTTAATAACTCCAGAAAAAAATTTTCCCAATATGGTGTCAAAAAAACAAAAAATTAAATATTTATTGACTTTAAACTCCCCTGCGGAATGCGAAATGCCATTTTTTATTAGCAGAACACAAATTTAAAACAACTCCTTGCAATTCAAAAATGACAGTGGTTAATCTACTGAGGGTGCATTTGAAAAAAAATATTCATTAACTCATTATACAACAATCATGTTCTTCCTGTACAGCTGCGGGAATGCCATGTTTTTTAAGCACCAGTTCCAATGCAGGTATGGTTCATAATTGTTTTAGTGTTACTTCTCACTTTTGCAGCGCACAGTTCGGTGCATTTCCGCGGGGCTTTCTTGCAGAAACCCCCGCCACAACCTGCAGCACTTTGCGGCACACTTTCAAAATTTTCATTTACACCCTTTGCGCCGCGCTGCGAGCTCCAGACAGGAACCCAGGACTTTTTTTTTCTGCATCCAGGCCAAACCGCAACCTTCAGCATTGGTCTTTTTTGTTGGGGCCTGGTACAGGTTGCCAGTGCCGCCGGGTACACTGACGTTTGGTGTGCGCACAGGGCCTGTTGAGTTGGGGGGAATGTTCTCCATCGTTCGTTTTTCTGGCGAAATTTCCTTTTTGCTTCATTCCCCACACCAAGGGCTGGTCTTGTCATATAAAAACGACGTGAAACGTTCCGCATCGGGAAAAACCCCTGAAATCCACGGTGTTTTTGTGCATGTGGATGTTTACGATGAATTGAAGGCACTGTGCTTGGGTATAGGCACCCCATGCTTCCCAAACCGACTTTTTCCCCTTTCCAAAGAAAAAAAAAGTGGTATCAAAACCCTGTGAAGCTGGGAACACTGGTAGCGTGTGGATTTTCTCTTTGCCCAGAGTTACAAGGCATTCATGTGTGGAAAAGGAAGTTCTGCCACCCCGAACGACCCAGATGCACGAGGGATCTTTTGGCAAAAAAGTGATACTTCCCGATGAGGATGACAAAAACGCCGTATCCACGGTGCGACCAAGAGTGGTTCATCCACTCTTGGGGCATTTTTTGTAGAGGGCCACAATCTTGTGTCTGCCTCTTCGTGGTCACAGGGCGGCTGAGTGGCGTCCAATGCAACTACAGAGGCTCCAGTGTTGCAAAGACCTCTTTCCGTCTGGGAAGGTAGTGGGTACAAAACTTTTCTATAGGAAATGGAAGAGTTTACCTTGTTTGTGGGGTCACGCAGGGAAAAGGGCCCTTTTCCTGGGACCCCCTTTGGGCTGGCCTGCCACCTTTCCTTGTAACCTTTCCCCCCTTTTTCTTGGGTTTATTTTATACTGTTTCCAGGGACCCTTTTCCCTACCACTCTACTCTCATAGAGGTTTCCCTTGCCTCAGATGGGGGAACAAAAATCCACTTGCATAATTCAAATGTAGTGATCCCTCACTGGGGGGGGTGACCCGCAGCACCATCAGCATTAACATCAAATGAGCCAGAGGGTTCTTCTTCGTCTTTGGGGCCCGAATTTGGGGAGATCGGGCTTCTTCCCCTTTTTGCAGCTTCCTTTTCAGCCAAAGAAGGAGGGTATGGGTGTTCTCAGCTTGAAGAAGGTGTCCAGGTCCCCATCAGGTTTTCTGTTGGGGCTATTAGAACGGGAAAGGGCCACGTCACCCAGCAAAAAACTTTTCCCACCTGCTTACTCTTGTCTTTGGTTTTTGGCGTCTGAACAGGGGCAATTTGTTTTTCTTAATTTGGGGCCTGGGTGGGGTGTGTAGCATCTGTCAACATGATTCTTGTATGTCTCATACTGCTTTTGCCAACAGGCTCTACGTGCGGACTGTGTTGACAAAAAGGATGGTCGTGAATTCCTGGTCAAGTGCCAGGAGTTTGGGGTTCATCCCTTTAAGGTTTTTCCCCTCTCACTATGACCTGGATAAGGTCCCCAGTTTTCTTTTTGGATAGTCTTCTGGGGAGTAGACCCCCCCTGATGGGATGGTCATCATACATGTAAGCCCCAAATTCCCGTAATAGAAAGGTTTTCCTGGTAAAATTTGAAAAGTGTGATTTGAAGTATAAGAAGGATGAAAAAAAACAAAATATGGAATTGATATACGGGGAAAATTTCTTTTGGCATTAAAGGGGAATTTGATTTTATCAGATTTTTCTAAGTGAAAATACCGTTATACAAAAAAGGTTCATGAGGCTTTTGATAATTGGCGTTGTTCCCCCCTCAAAATCATAGCTAGGACCCTGTAGAATGCCTGAACAAAATTTTTTGGGGCTTTTTTTCCCCCATGTCCCCCTCCTTTGAAATTGGTCCTTTCGGGCCCCACTATAAAACGCCTGAATCGCCGGACGAGCGACCCGTAAAACCCGCCGCACGTGTGGCTCACCCGGGGTTTGCCCTGTGTGCATTGGGGTGGGGGTCCCCAAACCACCCCAAAATTTTTAACTTAGGGGTACGACGTTTTCAGCTCTAGCAAGATAACCTGTCCACACCCCTCACGGGGGGCCAGCCCCCCCCCTCACTGAGACCCAAAAAATGTCAAAGACAAAAGGGGGAAAGGGGCTATAGATGGGCCCAAACCGCTTTTTCAAACAAGCGGGTTCCAAAATATAAATCCTTAAAAGTGGACGGTTGGGTCGGGTCGCCCCCTTTAAATGGAAAAAATCCCGTATCCACCGAAGACTCGGGAGGCTCGCTCGTAATGAGGTGAAAGTTCGCTATTTCGAGTATAATGAACTGTGTTTGTTAGGTTAGGTGACAGTTTGTATGCTTACGTACGTGCAGCCACCACAAATATTACACGCAGTCACGGAAATTAAAACAATACATATATACTGAGCTGAACCTAACCGAACCATTGCATTTACCACACTTATTGGGTACATCCCTGCATATACCCAACTGCCAGAAAACATTTGTTAAAGCCGAAATTCATTATATAGAAGTCTGTAAAAGCAATGAAATAATGAACAAGGAACAAATACCAAGGATGAAAAAAATCAAATAAGTCAAAATAACCCAGCCTGAAATCCAAGTTATTCAAAAAATGTTCTAAAAATGTCACCAGAGCCCAGTAACTTTTTGTTTACATCAGAAAAGACCTACCTTTGAGTCCTCTGTGAAGCAGCTTGTAGGGGAGGGAAACATTCTTGTGGTGGTGTCTCAGGTGGCAAAGACCTCTGTGGCGCCCTAGGAACAACATAGCCATGGCCACTCCTCCCTCTCTCTCTTTACATCACAAAGAACTGGCCAAGAGCAGAAAAAAAATGTCTCTCTCTCTCACTGTCTCTGTCTGTCTCTGTCTCTCTGTCACTCTCTGTCACTGTCTCTGTCTCTCTGTCACTGTCTCTGTCTCTCTGTCACTGTCTCTGTCACTGTCACTGTCTCTGTCTCTCTGTCACTGTCTCTGTCTCTCTCTGTCTCTCTCTCACTCTCTGTCACTGTCTCTGTCTCTCTGTCACTGTCTCTGTCTCTCTCTGTCACTGTCTCTGTCTCTCTCACTCTCTCTGTCACTGTCTCTGTCTCTCTCTGTCTCTCTGTCACTGTCTCTGTCTCTCTGTCACTGTCACTGTCTCTGTCTCTCTCACTCTCTCTGTCTCTGTCTCTCTCTGTCTCTCTGTCACTGTCACTGTCACTGTCTCTGTCTCTGTCACTGTCTCTGTCTCTCTCTGTCTCTGTCACTGTCTCTGTCTCACTCTCTATCTTTACTATCTCTCCATTCTTCCCTTNAAATTATTATAATATACTAAGGGATAAAACACAGGAGTTAGGACGAAGGTCTTACCTGCAGTGACGCGAAGAGACGAATGACTCGTTGGGGCCTCGTGGGCTTCCCGCAACAAAATGGAACTTGTTTGGAAAGTCTCACCGTGACTTCAGATGAAAACTTATAATCCCGAAATAACTATTTAAGTAATGAAAACTCGCGTACCTCAGAAAAGACTGTCCCTAATACCAACCAGTTACTTTGATGTAGAAGAATTTAATATTTTTAACCTAATATTCAAGAAGGATGGTTTTATATGTAATGTCGACCCTCCGAACACCTATTTCAGAGTGGAGTGGTATTGAAGACTTACTTAGATTTTTGGTGGGCTTTAATATTAGCGGGGATCCTTACTATAACGCCCATATATGACCATAACCGATAACGATAGGGATTATTTTGAAGGACGTTAAGACTCTGGGACCGTTCCGTGGTCTGACCAGATGGCTGGCAAAAGATAAAAAGAACTGACATCATTAGTTATCACTGATCGCAGAATAATTATCCCACGAATTTGGACTCGCATACGGCATGTGAGTGAGAGAGAGGGTGTGAAGGAAGAAAAAAAAAGAAAATGGCGGGAGAAGGATAGAAGATAAACAAAATGGTGGGAATGATAGCAGGGCGATGCGTCACCCATGAGACAGAGAAAAAAATTACCTACTGACAAGACATAGCTCGGGAATTTATAATAATAATTCTCATACTATCATCTCCCGAATAATGGGCATTACAAACGTACTGTTGATTATCAAGACAACGTTTTCTACAGACGTTTTCCTCCACACACACACACACACCACACACGCCCACTTTTAACCCTTATATCACCACGCCCACGATTCCCCCACACCCATTACTCCGCCCATACATGCACAAGGGTCTTATCTCATCCCACTATTAATCACAGCACCTAATTACCAGCCTAGGTCACGTAATTAGTGCTAATAAAACAGGTGACTTCAAATCACAACACACACACACGCCCATCATTTAACCCTTATATCACCACGCCCACGATTCCCCCACGCCCATTTCTACGCCCACACATGCACAAGACCCTTATCTCACACCACTATTAATCACAGCACTTAATTACCAGCCTAGGTCACGTAATATCGATTATAAACGAGGTCACTTCACAAAATATCCGGCGTTACTCTTCTTCCTGTTCTTGTGGATGTGTTTTCCTCCGAACAGCTGATTGGGATTTTAGTAGTTTTTACATGTTTGTTGTTTCTTCTAAACTCCTATATTAAGGCTTTTTCAGCATTTTAACGACTGGCAAACGTTGTATTAATGGTTTATCTGTTGATTTATATATATTAGCATGATTAAATTGTCCTTATAGGCTCAAATAACGTAAATTCAGCCTATCTCTCCGTTTGCTTGTTTATTGTTTCTCATAAAGTACCTAAAATCCTATATTAAGGCTATTAGAACTATTTTAACGACTGGTAAACGTTGTATTAAAAGTTTCTATGCTGATTTATATATATTAGCATGATTACAATGTCGTTATAAGCTCAAATATAATAGATTTAGCTCTCTCTCGCCCTTTCTCTCTCTCTTTCTCTCTCTCGCTCTCTCTCTCTCACTCGCTGTTTACTTCTTCGTTATTTCTTTTAAAATCATATATTAAGGCTATTTCAGCATTTTAACGACTGGCAAACGTTGTATTGATAGTTTCTATGCTGATTTATATATATTATCAAGATTGGAATGTCCTTATAGGCTCAAATAACGTAAATATCGCCTTTTAGCTTCCTCAGTGAAAGCGAAAGTGTTTGTATTGCGTTTGCCTGTTTTCTCTTTCTCTTCCCATTAAGTAAAATCCTCTATTAAGGCCCTTACAACTATTCTAACTACCTATAACTATCATATTAATTGTTTTTATGCTGATTTATATATATTAGCATGGTTAAAAGGTTCTAATAGGCTCAAATAACGCAAATATAGCCCTTATCGCTGTCTGTTTCTTCTAAAAGCCTATATTACGGCTATTTTATTTATTATAACGACTGGTAAACGTTGTAGTAAGAGTTTTTAGGCTGATTTATATATATTAGCATGATTACATTGTCCTTATAGGCTCAGAAAGGGTAGGATGGGTTGGGGAGATACCGTACATATGGATGTAACGTACAAATGCTCCCTTGGCCATATTTATAGGTTTAGGATAGTTACCGTATAAATGTAGTAAGAGGAAAGGGGTTCGATCAGCTGAGCGGGAGAGATTTGGATGGTCGGCGCTTGGATAATTTTAGAGGTGAGTTTTGTTGTTTTTGGCATGTCCCATGTAATATTTGGCCTCCATTTCATGGTCTCTTGTGTTCATGAATATGCCAGCAGTGTGGGGGTAAGGTATTAAGTATCGAAATGTGTTCAGTTGTGATGTACCAAAGGGATATAAAGACATTCCAGCCACACGAACGATCCGAAATGTTGGTTTACATGTGAATGGCGTCATGTGGACACTTCGTACAGTGTGGTTTTTAAATGTAGGTAACATCCACAGTGTAAACAAAAAATTTAAAATTCTGGTATGGGTTATGTGTTTTCAATAATGTCAAGTAGGATGCAGCAACATAATATTAGATAGTGACACCTATCACAGTAGTGATTTCATTCATCTGTTCATAATCCTTGTGGTGTTTTACCAGTATGTTTCCATGCTTCCATCCATGCTTGTCAAGATTGTGTAGCCTAATGAAACTAGGCTATAGGCCTATATCTACATTCTAAAGGTAATTCCAAGCAGTGTTAAGTTCAATCAAATTAAAATATGCCAAATATTGCATTAAATCATCTGCATTTATTATAAATAATTGTTAATTTATGTTTCCCTTCTGGAAGTGCTACAGAAGCACTTCCATGATTAAGTACATTATGTAGGGTAATGAAAGTATTAATAGGATTGCAAATATATATTAAAAAAAAAAATCCAGGAACTTCAAAGTCAAAATTTTTTTTAAAACTTTTTTTTACTTTCACTTTTTAATTGATTAAAATTGCTTGCACTATTATATTGCTAATATAAATTGATTTGATTTCATCACTAGGGTCCATTTCATGAAATATGTTGCCCTAATTCAACTGTGCTTGATTTTTTTATTTTCAATTTTTTTTTTTTACTTATCGATAATATCTCTGTATGGAGCGTCCTCACCTATGGATGGTCCGTACGTTTTTAGTTTTTTTTTCGGGCCTATTTTTCAGTTGCTTTTATCATGTTGCCAGAGTTGTGCCTTACACATAATGTAGTCCATATCTTATATTTTGTAATACATAATAAAAAAAATTCAGATTTCACTCAATTTTTTTTTTTTCCCGATTTAAAAAAAAAAAAGTGTACGGTACATCCCCAACCCACCCTATATTTAGCCTTAAAATATCTTCAACTGCATTAAATTCTGCTATCACACAATTAACTAACAACGCTATAGGCCTGTGTACCATTATATAGGCCTATGTACCATTATATAGGCCTGTGTACCATTATATAGGCCTATGTACCATTATATAGGCCTGTGTACCATTATATAGGCCTGTGTACCATTATATAGGCCTATGTACCATTATATAGGCCTGTGTACCATTATATTGTCACTATAGCCTATAGTGACAATATAATGGTACACAGGCCTATATAATGGTACATAGGCCTATGTACCATTATATAGGCCTATGTACCATTATATAGGCCTATGTACCATTATATAGGCCTGTGTACCATTATATAGGCCTGTGTACCATTATATAGGCCTATGTAGCATTATATAGGCCTATGTACCATTATATAGGCCTGTGTACCATTATATAGGCCTGTGTACCATTATATAGGCCTATGTACCATTATATAGGCCTGTGTACCATTATATAGGCCTGTGTACCATTATATTGTCACTATAGCCTATAGTGACAATATAATGGTACACAGGCCTATATAATGGTACATAGGCCTATGTACCATTATATAGGCCTATGTACCATTATATAGGCCTATGTACCATTATATTGTCACTATAGGCCTGTGTACCATGATTAGATTGTCCTTATAGGCTCAAATATGATACATTGAGCTTATATTGTGTTGGCTTGTTACTATAATTGTTATAGTCCCGCTAGTTACTCTTAGAAGGAGGAGACAGCTTCCCTATCCAAGAGATTTTGGTAATTTGTGTACCATTAGACGATTTGTAGTGACTATAAGCAATGTTTTGAGGCCCAGAACGTAATTGCCATTGTAATTTGGGAACCATTAGACGATTTGTAGTGACTATAAGCAATGTTTTGAGGCCCAGAACGTAATTGCCATTGTAATTTGTGTACCATTAGACGATTTGTAGTGACTATAAGCAATGTTTTAAGGCCCAGAACGTAATTGCCATTGTAATTTGGGTACCATTAGACGATTTGTAGTGACTATAAGCAATGTTTTGAGGCCCAGAACGTAATTGCCATTGTAATTTGGGTACCATTAGACGATTTGTAGTGACTATAAGCAATGTTTTGAGGCCCAGAAAAGTAATTGCCATTGTAATTTGGGTACCATTAGACGATTTTAGTGACTATAAGCATGTTTTGAGGCCCAGAACGTAATTGCCATTGTAATTTGTGTACCATTAGACGATTTAGTGACTATAAGCAATGTTTTGAGGCCCAGAAACGTAATTGCCATTGTAATTTGTGTACCATTAGACGATTTGTAGTGACTATAAGCAATGTTTTTGAGGCCCAGAACGTAATGCCCTTGGGTAAATTGTCATTGTTAAATATTGTGTATTTTCCATTAGACGATTTGTAGTGACTATAAGCAATGTTTTGAGGCCCAGAACGAATTGCCATGTAATTGTGTACCATTAGACTTTAATTTGTAGTTCTTGACTTGTTTACAATTATTTGTAAAGAGGGGGGGGGNAAAAAATTCTAAAATCTTACATTCAACCAAATCTTAACCCCTTTCACGCCCAGATTTTTCCTTTTATATAAAATGGTCTGTTGTCAGCATAAATTACGAAAAGTCCTGAATATACCACAGTAGTTAGTGGACAGGATACTAAACAGGTCATAGCTATAAAACATTGATTAGTTTAGGTTAGGTTCAGGTTACAAATCTTTCCGGCTATATAAAATGGTCTGTTGTCGAGCCATAAATAACAAAAAGTCACTGAATATACCACAGTAGTTAGTGGACAAGGATACTAAACAGGTCATAGCTATAAAAACATTGCTTAGGTTAGGTTAGGTTACAGATCTTTCCTTGGCTATATAAAATGGTCTGTTGTCGAGCCATAAAATTACGGAAAGTCACTGAATATACCACAGTAGTTAGTGGACAAGGATACTAAACAGGTCATAGCTATAAAACATTGCTTAGGTTAGGTTAGGTTAGGTTACAGATCTTTCCTTGGCTATATAAAATGGTCTGTTGTCGAGCCATTAAATTACGAAAAGTCACTGAATATACCACAGTAGTTAGTGGACAAAGATACTAAACAGGTCATAGCTATAAAACATTGCTTAGATTAGGTTAGGTTAGGTTACAAATCTTTCCTTGGCTATATAAAATGGTCTGTTGTCGAGCCATTAAATTACGGAAAGTCACTGAATATACCACAGTAGTTAGTGGACAAGGATACTAAACAGGTCATAGCTATAAAATGGATGCCAGGTGGATGTGGATAAATTTGTTGAAGGAATAGGTGTGTGATTTTTTTTTATTTGCAACAGTAGCAACTTTGAGGGATAATTATATGAGGCGCCTGGCGACATTAGTGCAGCGGCGACTTTAGTGTTATTGACAGTAGCTCTATAGCCCATGTTATCTATTAGGGTCAAAATGCAGTGAGGAAGCCACGCCCCCTGCCTGCCCTTCTATGCTACGGGGCAGCTGATTGGTGCATTCCTCGTATCATCACTACCCATCACAATATCTTCACTACTTAATCACTACCCATCACAATATCTTCACTACTTAATCACTACCCATCACAATATCTTCACTACTTAATCACTACCCATCACAATATCTTCACTACTTAATCACTACCCATCACAATATCTTCACTACTTAATCACTACCCATCACAATATCTTCACTACTTAATCACTACCCACACCAATATCTTCATTTACTTAACACTACCCATCACAATATCTTCACTACCCATCACAATATCTTCACTACTTAATCACTACCCATCACAATATCTTCACTACTTAATCCCTACCCATCACAATATCTTCACCACTTAATCACTACCCATCACAATATCTTCACTACTTAACAGCACGTGACCACTGGACAGCAATCTTCACTACAGAGGGTGTTTTTATTTTGTCACCCTCTGTAGTGAAGATTGCTGTCCAGTGGTCACGCCGCTGTTAAGTAGTGAAGATATTGTGATGGGTAGTGATTAAGTAGTGAAGATATTGTGATGGGTAGTGAAGATTGCTGTCCAGTGGGTTAATGTGTAGCAATGTGACGCCACGAGAATATTTCCCGACGAGCATTGCGTCACTAAAATATGTGTGTAAAATATGTTCAACCCCTTGAGGCCCAGAACGTAATTTCCATTGTAATTTGTGTACCATTAGATGATTTGTAGTGACTATAAGCAATGTTTTATAGCTATGACCTGTTTAGTATCCTTGTCCACTAACTACTGTGGTATATTCAGTGACTTTTCGTAATTTTATGGCTCGACAACAGACCATTTTATATAGCCAAGGAAAGATCTGGGCGTGAAGGGGTTGAGGGAATTGAAAAATATCTGAAATGCCGATAAAAAAGACGAAACTCCCGATCCACAACTGTCCTGAACAAATACAAACTATAAGATACAACCTGCAGGGCCTTTAATACTTTACTGATAGATATTGTACCAGAGAAGACATAGAAGAGTTTTTAAGTGGATAAAGGGATACAATAAAGGAGAGGTAGGAAAAGTTCTTATGGCTAGTAACCAGGGTAGAAGAAGTCACGGATTCAAGCTGGAAGGGCGTAGTTTTAACAGCTTGAGGCCCAGAACGTAATATCCATTGTAATTTGGGTACCATTAGACGATTTGTAGTGACTATAAGCAATGTTTTGAGGCCCAGAACGTAATTGCCATTGTAATTTGGGTACCATTAGACGATTTGTAGTGACTATAAGCAATGTTTTGAGGCCCAGAACGTAATTGCCATTGTAATTTGGGTACCATTAGACGATTTGTAGTGACTATAAGCAATGTTTTGAGGCCCAGAACGTAATTTGCCATTTTAATTTGGGTACCATTAGACGATTTGTAGTGACTATAAGCAATGTTTTGAGGCCCAGAACGTAATTGCCATTGTAATTTGTGTACCATTAGACGATTTGTAGTGACTATAAGCAATGTTTTGAGGCCCCGAACGTAATTGCCCATTGTAATTTGTGTACCATTAGACGATTTGTAGTGGGCTATAAGCAAAGTTTTGAGGCCCAGAACGTAATTGCCATTGTAATTTGTGTACCATTAGACGATTTGTAGTGACTATAAGCAATGTTTTGAGGCCCAGAACGTAATTGCCATTGTAATTTGGGTACCATTAGACGATTTGTAGTGACTATAAGCAATGTTTTGAGGCCCAGAACGTAATTGCCATTGGGAATTTGTGTACCATTAGACGATTTGTAGTGACTATAAGCAAGTTTTGAGGCCCAGAAAGTAATTGCCATTGTAATTTGGGTACCATTAGACGATTTTTAGTGACTATAAAAACAATGTTTTGAGGCCCAGAACGTAATTGCCATTGTAATTTGGGTACCATTAGACGATTTGTAGTGACTATAAGCAAAGTTTTGAGGCCAGAACGTAATTGCCCTTGTAATTTGTGTACCATTAGACGATTTTTTAGTGACTATAAGCAATGTTTTTTTTTGAGGCCCAGAAACGTAATTTTTCCCTTGTAATTTGGGTACCATTAGACGATTTGTAGTGACTATAAGCAATGTTTTGAGGCCCAGAGCGTAATTGCCATTGTAATTTGGGTACCATTAGACATTTGTAGTGACTATAAGCAATGTTTTGAGGCCCAGAGCGTAATTGCCATTGTAATTTGTGTACCATTAGACGATTTGTAGTGACTATAAGCAATGTTTTGAGGCCCAGAACGTAATTGCCATTGTAATTTTGGGTACCATTAGACGATTTGTAGTGACTATAAGCAATGTTTTGAGGCCCAGAACGTAATTGCCATTGTAATTTGGGTGCCATTAGCGATTTGTAGTGACTATAAGCAATGTTTTTGAGGCCCAGAAACGTAATTGCCATTGTAATTTGGGTACCATTAGACGATTTTTAGTGACTATAAGCAATGTTTTGAGGCCCAGAACGTAATTGCCATTGTAATTTGGGTACCATTAGGACGATTTGTAGTGACTATAAGCAATGTTTTGAGGCCCAGAACGTAATTTTTCATTGTTTAAATTTTGGGTACCATTAGACGATTTTTAGTGACTATAAGCAATGTTTTGAGGCCCAGAAAGTAATTTCCTTGTAATTTGGGTTTCCATTAGACGATTTTTAGTGACTATAAGCAATGTTTTTAGGCCCAGAAAAGTAATTGCCATTGTAATTTGGGTACCATTAGACGATTTGTAGTGACTATAAGCAATGTTTGAGGCCCAGAACGTAATTTTCATTTGTAATTTGGGTACCATTAGACGATTTTTTAGTGACATAAGCAATGTTTTTGAGGGCCCAGAAACGTAATTGCCATGTAATTTGGGTCCATTAGACGATTTGTAGTGGGCTATAAGCAATGTTTTTAGGCCCAGAACGTAATTTCCATTGTAATTTGGGTACCATTAGACGATTTGTAGTGACTATAAGCAATGTTTTGAGACCCAGAACGTAATTTCCATTGTAATTTGGGTACCATTAGGACGATTTGTAGTGACTATAACAATGTTTTGAGGCCCAGAACGTAATTTTCATTGTAATTTGGGTACCATTTGACGATTTGTAGTGACCTATAAGCAATGTTTTGAGGCCCAGAACGTAATTTCCATTGTAATTTGGGTACCATTAGACGATTTGTAGTGACTATAAGCAATGTTTTGAGGCCCAGAACGTAATATCCATTGTAATTTGTGTACCATTAGACGATTTTTTAGTGACTATAAGCAATATTTTGAGGCCCAGAACGTAATTTTCCCTTGTAATTTGTGTACCATTAGACGATTTGTAGTGACTATAAGCCCAAAGTTTTGATGGGCCCAGAACGTAATTTCCATTGTAATTTGTGTACCATTAGACGATTTTTAGTGATATAAGGCAATGTTTTGAGGCCAGAACGTAATTTCCATTGTAATTTGTGTACCATTAGACGATTTTTAGTGACTATAAGCAATGTTTTGAGGCCCAGAACGTAATTGCCATTGTAAATTTTGGGGACCATTAGACGATTTGTAGTGACTATAAGCAATGTTTTGAGACCCAGAAACGTAATTGCCATTGTAATTTGGGTACCATTAGACGATTTTTAGTGGGGCTATAAGCAATGGTTTTGAGGCCCAGAACGTAATTTCCATTGTAATTTGGGTACCATTAGACGATTTGTAGTGACTATAAGGGAATGTTTTGAGGCCCAGAACGTAATTTCCATTGTAATTTGGGTACCATTAGACGATTTGTAGTGACTATAAGCAATGTTTTGAGACCCAGAACGTAATTTCCATTGTAATTTGGGTCCATTAACGATTTGTAGTGACTATAAGCAAAGTTTTGAGGCCCAGAACGTAATTTTCATTGTAATTTGGGTACCATTAGACGATTTGTAGTGACTATAAGCAATGTTTTGAGGCCCAGAACGAATTTCCATTGTAATTTGGGTACCATTAGACGATTTGTAGTGAACTAAAGCAATGTTTTGAGGCCCAGAACGTAATATCCATTGTAATTTGTGTACCATTAGACGATTTTTAGTGACTATAAGCAATATTTTTGAGGCCCAGAACGTAATTTCCATTGTAATTGTGTACCATTAGACGATTTCTAGTGCCTATAAGCAAAGTTTTTTGAGGCCCAGAACGTAATTTCCATTGTAATTTGTGTACCATTAGACGATTTTTAGTGACTATAAGCAATGTTTTGAGGCCCAGAACGTAATTTCCATTGTAATTTGCGTTTCCATTTAGACGATTTTAGTGACCCATAAAACAATGTTTTGAGGCCCAGAAAAGTAATTTCCATTGTAATTTGGGTACCCCTTAGACGATTTTTAGTGACTATAAAGCAATGTTTTGAGGCCCAGAACGTAATTTCCATTGTAATTTGTGTACCATTAGACGATTTTTAGTGACTATAAGCAATGTTTTGAGGCCCAGAACGTAATTTTCATTGTAATTTGTGTACCATTAGACGATTTTTAGTGACTATAAGCAATGTTTTGAGGCCAAGAACGTAATTTCCATTGTAATTTGGGTACCATTAGACGATTTGTAGTGACTATAAGCAATGTTTTGAGACCCAGAACGTAATTTCCATTGTAATTTGGGTACCATTAGACGATTTGTAGTGACTATAAGCAATGTTTTGAGGCCCAGAACGTAATTTTCATTGTAATTTGTGTGCCATTAGACGATTTTTAGTGACTATAAGCAATGTTTTATAGCTATGACCTGTTTAGTATCCTTGTCCACTAACTACTGTGGTATATTTTTGTAATTTCATGGCGAACAACAGACAATATATAGACTACGAAACAACTTTTTGGTGTACGAATCTACTGGTGTACGAAACAACTTGTGTACGAACTGACTGCACCCCATGCCTCACCACCACCTCTTCGCTTCAAATGCCCAAACCACCTCCATCTCTCCTCTTCACGTGCCCAAACCACCTCCACCTCTCCTCTTCACGTGCCCAAACCCCCACCACCTCTCCTCTTCACGTGCCCAAACCACCTCCACCTCTCCTCCTCTTCACGTGCCCAAACCACCTCCACCTCTCCTCCTCTTCACGTGCCCAAACCACCACCACCTCTCCTCTTCA
>JACEEZ010007519.1:35000-50077 GCA_016584305.1 Chionoecetes opilio
CTTGGGTAGAGTTTTCAGTTCATAACAAACAATGGTCGCCTTCCCAGCTAACACATTTACGTATTTTGTACGTAGTATAAAGGTAGCGGTTTTGTAACTTTTACGTAGCAAAAATACGTAACTAATACGAATTTGTGTGGACGCCCAGGTGCGTCCTAACTACGTATTTCACTACGTAACGGACAACCTTTCTACAACATTTTGGGAACCATTTGCACGTTTCAAAAACGTTTGTACTGTCTTTTTAACACGTTCCATCACCTTCTCACAGCCTATTTGCTACATCCCACTACGTTTTTGCTACGTTACTACTACCTTCAGCGAGCACATTGCCACAACCTTCCTGGTACGTACCATATTAGCCTACCTTTCTGCAACAGTTCTTGATATACAGCTCCTTTGAGTTGGAAGATGTATAGTTGTGTAAATAATTATACAGCGAGTAATTTGTGCAAAGCGTGCACCAGCCCACCAGTAAAGACTCCTCACTAGTGCCCGCCCTGTTTATGAGGTGATCATAATGTCTTGCCACAGTAGGTTGGCTTTTACTTAATGATCCTCTTGTCAATGTGAAAATATATACTCCTTCAGATATATTTGAATCCTAAAAATGAAAATCTAAGTAGTCCCAATATCCCATACTATCAGGTATGTGATTCTTTTATTGATTATAGTTTTGAATATATTTTAAGTTTACCGTTTAAAAGTTTGAAATCATTACATTTGATTATATAATAAGCATAACAAATAATACAATTTGATTTACTAGAACTTATAATAGTATACCGTATTAATTAACATTTTCTCTAATATGAACCTAATAGAAAACGTTTCTACATAGACTATAATAAGAAACAATACATACATAATAACCTGAAATTTACTCTTTACTTCAAATTAAATTTCTTCATCCAAGCAACCGTATTTTGAATGTGAACCATATGTATTTCCGTCACAAAATCGTAAATAAAAAAAAAATATTAAAGGTGCTATAAACGTGCTAAAAAGGTGATTTTGTCACGTGAATGCTCTACGTAGTTTGTACGTTATTTCGTGTATATAGATCTACCTGATATAAGTTACCTGATTTTCACCATAACTCCGATTGGAATTCACGTGGATAACGGTTTATGTCATATTAACCCTTTCACGCACGGTGACGCGATGGCGTCAAAACGGCCCCGTGTACATCTGAGCTTTTGACGCGAATTGCGTCAAAAAACATAAAAAAATTCGCCAAAAATCAAGTATTTATCAGAATCGCGTCAAAACTTTCTGCGTAAAAAATCCAAGCTAGGCCTATAAAATAAACTACTTGTCAACACGCTCGTGCGAATGGATTTGAAGTGATAAGGGCCCGTGTCCCTGTGCACTCCCAGCAGGCAGCGTGTCAGCCCGCCTTCTTAGCCATCCGTCTTCCAACATGTGTTTCAGTTTTCCTCCATTTTCTCAAAATCTACTGGCCATATGAACATTATAATGGTAGCGTTGGAATCCTCACAAAAGTCCGCTTTTATTGGCATATAAACCATAAAAAGTCGACTCAGGAAGTATCGAGCTACGAAGTGGTGAACGTAAGTATTTCTTATTTCTCTTTACTCAATGTTTTTTGAAGTCGTTAAACTCCGCTATTTATTTGCATTTCTTGTTATTTTTGTCTTTCATAAGGCAGAATAATCTCTTGCGAAACCAACGATATATAATAATGCCAGGAAAAAAGAATAATCGTGGTTGAAATTGATAACATAAACAAAACATTCACCGCACAGTCAGGCCATTCCGCGGGGCAACTTAGAGAGCCCCAAAGGATGTCGCAGTGGACGGAAAACCTTAATAAACTTTTCGTGCGTGAAAGGGTTAACGTAATACTTACGTATCTTTAACATATGTATCCACGTATTCATTAGGTATATATAACGTTTTGAATCCTCTAATATCCCGTTACATCATGATCAGAGCTGGGCACTAAATACATTGAATGTATTTAAATACTAAATACATTTTATGAATGTATTTAAATACTAAATACTAAATACATCAACTGTATTTAGATACATTTGTAAATACATTTCAAATACACACAAATTTTAACATGTCCGAAAAAAAATGGATTTCCTTAGATTTTGAGTTTCCTTAGAAATTTCCTTCTCAGGCCTCAATGTCCTTCAAATAAGGAAATTTCCTTGCAAGTGGAAACCCTGGTTCACTGTAACATCAGGGTTGCCAGATAGTGGGGCGGGTTTATGGCCAAATTAACTGATAAAAATGTATTTACATTTTTATATTATGAGTATTTAAATACAATGTATTTAAATACTCATATAATTATTTAAATATTTGTATTTATTTTGCATTTATGTATATGTATATGTATTTGTATGTATATGTATATGCAGTGGCGTCACCGCGGGGGGGCTAAGAGGGACTTAGCCCCCCCAAGTCAAGGACTCAGCCCCCCCAAAATTGCTGCTAGTAGCCTGCTACCCAAAAACAATGAAAAGGAATATTTATCCAATTTTCCATGCCAGAGCCAAAAACCTTATTTTTCACACTTTTATAGAAAAATGGTTTGTGTTTCATTTAAATTTTTAAAATATGTTTGTAAAAAACCCTTTTTGAAATTACTAAGTATATTTTTATTATAGAGATTTCTTAGATACAAGTGATAACCTGAATCCCCACACCTTTTATGGAACAGGTGCAGGATCTAGCCCAAGCTGAAGAGGACCCAGCAGCCAGACTAAAAGGTATCCTAAAGTACAGTCCTGTTCTCAGACCAGGTCTTTCCAATGGAGGGTATAAAGGATGAGTGGCGGGAATACTCTGTGACAAGTGACCGATTTTATTGTTTCCATGTAGGCTTTTTGGCGGTAATCACAAAAGAAGTAACATTACCAACGAAGGTTTAGGTCCGGGAAAAAATGCATGTAAAAGAGCAACAAGCACGAGAACCACGTATCATGTACATGCAATGGAAAAATGGCTCAACTTTAGATTCACAGCTGCATGGTGCGTTCATCAGAACTCGTAGCAACAAAAACAGCAGGTTCGGATAACAGGCCCAATTAAAACAATTTAAACTTGTCATACAGCAGCTAAAACAACATGCATTCAGGGGCATGATGAATCTGAAAGTTCTTAAATTAAGGGTTGTCTTTCTAGAGATCTTTGACTTAGAAGCAAGGAGTTAAAAAGTTTGTAAACTAGTAAAAAAAAACCCCCCCCGCCCAAGAAATGCCAAATATATTTTCGGGTTTCATCAAAACTCTTTTGGGCAAGCGGGTTTTGACTGTGTGAGTGATTACTAAGTCAAAGAAGCCAATCAGCACCTTTTTTGCAGTAATAGCAGATGAAACTAGGGAGTGAGTATTGTGAGCAACTCAGTGGGTATTGGGTTTTTATTATGTGTGGGATGAAAACCGTACATGAGAGATTCTTAAGATTTATTGCTCTAAGGATCTGAATGCTGTTTCTCTGGCTACTGCTTTGTGAGAAACTTGGGAGCTAAATTAAATATCAGTAAATTGATTAAAAGCGCAGTGTTATGATACTGCTGCATGAGTAATGAGTGGCAGAAGAGTGGTGTGCAGGCTTTTTTAGAGAAATCAGCCAAAAAATCCAGTTTTTATGTCCCTGTCTACACACCAGATTACAGCTGGTGATAACCACACTGATGGTTAATATCAGAGGGTAGCCGAGTTTTTTAACTTGATTTCAGGCCTGATAAATTTCATCCGTAGTTAAACCCTACGCCATGAATCTTCTAACTTCCAAAGGGACAGGAAATGCCAGTTCTTGAGCTTCCAAAGTGTGCCAGCAAAAAAGGGAAATACAACCATAATGCCCTTAAGGCAATTTCAAAGGGTATGAGATCCTGACAGAAAACTCTTGAAGATTTGTCTTCCATGGCGCTTGGTGAAGAAAGGCCTTAGCTATGGACTTCAGCAATCTTTGAATAAATTGAGGACTGTTTCTACGATAATTTAACTAAATTTTTGACATAAAACCCACTTTCAAAGGTTGGCAGAGGGGGCTATGGATTTTGGGCTGCGGGCAGTAAATGGACAGGAAAACAAAAAGGGTTGAAAGATAGAAGAACTTCAGAGGGCCATTTCAATCCCATTTGGGAAAAGGCAGTAAGGTTGCTGCGGGGAAAGAAACATAACTGTAGCTCAGCAACAACCTTCAAGTTCAAAAAGGGCCCAAAGGAAGCCCATCGTCACGGTTGTTAGGATCCATTGTAACTGGAAACCATAGGCCAAGAGACACCTTGAGAGAGATAAAACCCTAAATCTCATGAAAAGAGGCTTTACTACCCCAAATCTAGACAAGGAAACGTTGAATTGGGAAGGTGATGAAACCAAAGAGCATTCTACTTGGGTGTATCTGCTTTTTCATCCTTCGGCCCGAATTTTCTAAATTAAAATATTAAAAATATCTGCTGACAATAGACATTGAAGTGAGAGCCTCAACCCGAGAGCCATAAACACCCTGGGGCTAAAGCCCCCCAAAAATTTTTTTCCTGGGTGACGCCACTGTGTATATGTATGTATTTTGTATAGTTCAAAAATCAAATTTTTTGTATTGAAATACATGAAAAAACACAACACACACACACACACACCCTAAAAACCACAACACATACAACAACACCACACACACACAACACAAACACTCTAAGTTTTGAGCTTTATTTAAGGATTCAGAATTTTTTATTGGATTATGTTTTTAAGGGGGGAAAAAGGATTGGTAGGGTTTAAAGAGTTGTAAGCATGGAAGGGGATTGGTAGGGTTTGATAGGTTTGATAAGGGGGGAAAGGGGGTTGGTAGGTTTAATCTGTTATTAAGGATTACAGATTTTTATTATTTTTTTAGTGTTTTTTTAGGTGGGAAATAATTGGCTAGGGTTTAGTAGCATAGAAGGGGAGTGGAATTTTGAGTAAGTTAAAATTAAATTTACCCTTGGCCCAGAACGTAATTTCTATTGTAATATGACTACCATTAGACAATTTTGGTAAATGTAAGCAATATTTTTAGAGCTATGACCTGTTTAGTATCCTTGTCCACTAACTAATTTGGTATAATCAGTTACTTTTCGTAATTTTATAGCTAACAACAGACGATTTTATGTGGCAAAGGAAAGATCTGGGCGTGAAGGGGTTAAGAAGAAGCTATTAAAGAAGTAAATTAAGAATAAGTAAGTCATTTAGTAAGCATAGAAGGGGATTGGCTAGGTTTTAATGTGTTTTTTTTAAGATTTCAGGAGTTTTAGTATTTTTTTTTTTTTTTAAGTGGGGAAGATTTTGGGCTAGGGTTAGTAAGCATATAATAAAAATAAAATAAGTGTGTGTGTTTTGGGGTGTGGTTGTGTGTGTGTGTGTGTGTGTGTGTGTGTGTGTGTGTGTGTGTGTGTTCATGTAGTTGTGACATATGATGACATACAGGAAAGGGAGATACTGCATAAGGTCATATTGTCCCGTCTCCAAAACTACAATTATCTAGTTTGATTTTTAAGTCATGACTCATGAATGTGTGTATTCAGAGCTGGGCACTAAATACATTGAATGTATTTAAATACTAAATACTAAATACATCAACTGTATTTAAATCCCATTTTAAATACTACACACAAATATTAACATCTCCGAAAAAAAATGGATTTCCTTAGGATTTCCTTAGATTTTGGGTTTCCTTAGAAATTTCCTTCTCAGGCCTAAATTTCCTTAAAAGAAGGACATTCCTTGCAAGTGGCCCCCCTGGTTCACTTTAACATCAGGGTTGCCAGATAGTGGGGCGGGTTTATGCCCAAAATTAACTGAAAAAAAAGTATTTACATTTTTATATTATGAGTATTAAAATACAATGTATTTAAATACTCATAAAAGTATTTAAATTACTGTATTTAAATACATGAAAACCCAATGTATTTAAAAATACATTTCTAAATACACAACTGTATTTAAATATGTATTTAAATACAATGTATTTAAATACTGCCCAGCTCTGATCATGATGTTATAAGTACGTAATTGAAACGTAAAACCACTACGTATATATTAGTAGAAAAACACGTATTTCTGTAACGTCTTACTTACGTTGAAAAACGTATTGTACGACGTAACCAAACACTACCTAAATACAACATACACAATTCATATTAAGTAACACTTACGTATCTTTGACTTTAACATATATCCACGTATTCATTAGGTATATACAACGTTTTGAATCCTCTAATACACGTTACATCATGATGTTATAAATACGTAATTGAAACGTAAAACCACTACGTAATATTTTATGAAGAAACCGTATTACAAAAAGTTTAATTACGTTCAAAAAACGAAATCGTAGCAACGTAACCAAACACTACCTAAATACAACATAGACAATTCATGAGTGAACGTATGATTTACGTAGGCTAATATTACAAATTTTTTCCTAACGTTACCAAAACGCTCCCTTTCTCAAAACGTTAGGTTTACGTAGTGTGTTTGCAGGGTTGGGCCCTATTTCTCTTATCGTGAAGGGTTTTCCGCATGCACGAGTCGGAGAGGATGTCAGACGGCATATACAAGAGGCCCTGGTGGAGGCCATGTGTTCCGCGATCATAAACTTGATATGATCCCTTCACATAACAGCTAGCTGAGTTATCTCTCGTCATGTCTCCAGGGGCCCTCACCAGAAAAAAAATTTGGGGGGCTTTAGCCCGGGGGGTTGATGGGCTATCTAGCTGTGGGGTCGGGGAGTAATTTTAAAAATTAATCAGTTCCAGGGTAATTTTGAGGCCAAAAAGGAAGAAAGTGGAATTAAGCTTTAATTACATGAAAACATAAATTAATAGAGTTATACCATGCATCATACCATCTATAATAATATAAGCGAAAGTGTGTATGTGTGTGTGTGTGTGTGTGTGTGTGTGTGTGTGTGTGTGTGTGTGTGTGTGTGTCCGCTCCAGGTGCCGCCCCCTGAGGCGGAATCCCCTCATATGGCACAGTTTTGGAACCGGCTCGAGCAGGGAGGTCATAAGCCCACTTATGAGATGATCCGATCACTTTTTTTTCTCTTTTTTTTTAGCAGCTATTAGCGAGAATTGTGAAAAAAAAGTGGGTTGCGAGAATTGAGGAAACCCCTTTATGAGGGTGATTTGGGGAAAGGGTGTGTGAAATGGGGGGGGGTGATGGGTAATGGGTGTGGGGGGATGGGTGAAATGAATGGGTGGGGGGTGATGGGTGATGGGTTGAGGGAATAGATGGGGGGTGATGGGTAATGGGTGAGTTGAATGGGGGTGTGGGTGATGGATAATGGGTGAGTGAATGGGTGGGGTGATGGTAATGGGTGAGTGAATGGTTTGGGGGTGATTGGTAAGGTGATGAATGGGTGGGGGTGATGGGTAATGGGTGAGTGAATGGGGGGGTGATGGGAAAGGGTGAGTGAATGGGTGGGGGGTGATGGGTAATGGGTGAGTGAATGGGGGGGGTGATGGGTAATGGTGAGTGAATGGGTGGGGGGTGGGGGGTAATGGGGAGTGAATGGGTGGGGTGATGGGTAATGGGGGAGTGAATGGTGGGGGGTGAGGTAATGGGGAGTGATGGGTGGGGGTGATTTGGGGATGGGTGAGTGAAGGTGGGGGGTGATGGTAATGGTGAGTGAAAGGGTGGGGGGTGGTAATGGGTGAGTGAATGGGGGGGTGATGGTATGGTGAGTGATGGGTGGGGGTGAGTGAATGGTGGCGTTAATACATACATTTTACATCCATGATTTCAGGAAAACTAGAAGGGGCCATCGGAGAGTCTTGGGTTGTGGGCGAAGCCCCACCCAAAAACAGGGTCCCAATCACCATAGCCCCGCAGGAGTAGCCCAAAAGTCCCCGAGGGCGGCTTGCGGTAGTATTAACTAAATTTTAATTTTAAGAAAAATTCTTCTGTTTATACAAAATAATAAAATTGCATTTTTCTTCTCCCTAACAACACAAGGAATTGCACAAGTATGTTTTTGTTGTTCTCAGTAAGGTTTATTTGATAAAGAAAAAAAAAAATTATATAAACTTACAATATATTCAAGGTATTTCCTTATTGCACAAAAAAGGTACATGGGATACTGTAGTTAAACAGAATAAAGTACATGATCATGATAAAGTAACTAAAAACCGATTTAACCTGCCTCCCACTGCCTTACCCTGGCACTCCTGCCTTACCCTGCCTACCACTGTGTTAACCTGCCTCCCGTCCTGTGTTACCCTGCCTCCCACTGCCTTAACCTGCCTCCCGTCCTGTGTTACCCTGCCTCCCGTCCTGTGTTACCCTGCCTCCCCTCCTGTGTTACCCTGCCTCCCGTCCTGTGTTACCCTGCCTCCCGTCCTGTGTTACCCTGCCTCCCGTCCTGTGTTTCCCTGCCTCCCGTCCTGTGTTACCCTGCCTCCCGTCCTGTGTTACCCTGCCACCCCCTGCCTTAACCTGTCTCCACTGTGTTAACCCGCCTCCCTCCTGTGTTACCCTGCCCCCCACTGCCTTAACCTGCCTCCCGTCCTGTGTTACCCTGCCACCCACTGCCTTAAACCCTTTTCCCCCTGTGTTAAACCTGCCTCCCTTTCCCGTGTTACCCTGGCTCCCCCTTCCTTTACCCGCCTACCACTGTGTTAACATGCCTCCGTCCTCCTCCCACTGCTTACCCTGGCTCCCCCTGCCTTAAAGTAATCGTCCAGACCCATTTTTTGTTTTTCCGAATTATGTTGAATGTACATTCAAAAACACCTAATCCACCAAAAATAATTGATTTCCAGGCCTTATTTCCGTAAAAACACGACTTTGTAAAAAGGGCGCGAAAAAAAAAATTCTTCCCTCCAACAGGGCTACGATGTTATTGATGACGTCAGAACAGGGAGCCCGCAGACACTCTGTCTGACAGCTGTCGGCAAAAGTTATGATGAGCGATTGTACTTCGGTGTCAGACAGTGAATCTTCGCTGTGACAGATTTAGAGTACGATGCTCAATTTTGACACCGAAAGAAATGACGCTGGTCGCGTATACTAGAGGAAAACGAACTTTAGATTGTCATGGGATCCTATATCTTTGAGCCCCAGTACGAAGTGGATTAACAGGTGTTAGCAGAGCCTGAGGTTCAGCAGGAGACCTGGCACTTCTCCAAAACATGGATTGGTAAATAAGGTTAAACCCCTGTGTGTGGGAATCACAATGAAGGTACTTTCGAGAAAATCCTATGGTTAGTTTTGGAGCTACAGTCAAACGTCATTACTCGGAAACCACATACTAGCATTAACTACAGCATAGAGTTGGAAAATATGCGGGGGGCGGGAAGGCAGAAAGTGTTACAGCCACACCACCACAGGGTCTCTCACCACAGGGGACGCCCACTCCACAACTGGCTTACTTGGTTACTTGGTCTTGTTAAGAGGGAAAGCCTCACAGTCGTGGTGGTCCACCGCTGCTGCCAGTCCTGGCGTCCCTGTCTAACAGGGCACCTGGTCTGGTATGGTGTTGGACTGAGGGCCACTGCCTTACGGGGGGGCGCCGCCCTTGTCCAGCCCCACCCGTGTACACAGGCTCACCTCACACTCGTCGTCCCAAAACCCCACACATGGGTAGGCGACTAGGTCCGCTGCACACTCTCACCCAGTCTTTCACCCCATGTGTACCCTCACTACACACCGTTTCTCAACACAACTGCTCCCCCCCAACACACTATAGGCGTGTATCACCCCACACACGCCACTCCTTTCCGTGTGCAAAAATTTTCTCGAAAGGCACGCTGTCTTGCTGCACCCATAAAGGATGCATGCATGTGGCATATAGCAAAAAAAAAACTATCAGAAACACCCAAATATCTTCAAGTACTATATTTATCTCTGTGTTTACGTGCCTCTGATCAAGCGCGGGGAAAATGAGCCTCCCTGATGTTTCGTCACCGAGCCTGAGCATGAGCGTCTGCAAACCTTGAGAACGTTTTGAAAAATCGGGGAATTTGCGATTTTGATTGCGGATTATTTAAAAACGGCTGCTGATACAAAAAGTGACGACGTGTTGTTGATATACTCGTTAATGGCTATGATTTGATTGCATTAAATCAGGAATGATGAAATGGTCTGCACGATTACTTTAACCTGCCTAGTCCCCTACACTACCCTGTGTAGTACCCTACACTACACTGTGTTAACCTGCCTCCCGTCCTGTGTTACCCCGCCCACCCACTGCCTTACCCTGGCTCAATTTTGGGGGGGCTGAGTCCTTGACTTGGGGGGGTAAGTCCCCCTTAGCCCCCCCGCGGTGACGCCACTGCATGTCCTCTCTCTCTCGTTATCTCTCTCTTCTCTCTTTCGTTATCTCTCTCTCGTTATCTCTCTCTCGTTATCTCTCTCTCCTCTCTCTCTCTCTCTCTCTCTCTCTCTCTCTCTCTCTCTCGTTATCTCCTCGTTATCTCTCTCTCTCGTTATCTCTCTCTCTCTCTCTCTCCTCTCTCTCTCTTCTCTCTCTCTCTCTCTCTCGTTATCTCTCTCTCTCGTTATCTCTCTCTCCTCTTCTATCTCTCTCCCCTCTCTCTCTCTCTCTTCTCTCTCTCTCTCTCTCTCTCTCTTCTCTCTTTTTCTCTCTCTCTCTCCCGTCTATCTCTCTCTTCTCTCTCTTATCTCTCTCTCTTCTCTTTTCTCTCGTTATCTCTCTCTCGTTTCTCTCTCACGTTATCTCTCTCTCTCTCTCTTCCTCTCTCTCTCGTTATCTCTCTGTTATCTCTCTCTCTCTCTTTCTTCTCTCTCCTCTTTTCTCTCTCTCTCTCTCTCTCTCTCTCTCTTGCCTCGCCAGCTGAGTTTTTGTAAACAAAAAACGGGGTTTTTTGCTTTCCCATTTGGGGGGACACGCGAACCCAACCCTGAACCCAAAACCCAACCCTGAACTGAAAGAACTGCTTCATGCAACTTGGGCCAAATGGAGAGGCCTTTAGAGGGCTTCTGGTCTTCTTTTCTTCTTCTCTCTTCTTTGGCCTCGCCAGCAAAATGAGTAATGTTTGTCAACAAAACACGGGTTTTGCGTTCCATTTGTGACACAGCGAACCAACCCTGGCCAGAATCAGCCGAACCAGAGTAAGAACCCAGACCCATTGAACCCGAAGACCTGAACACAACCCGCAACGAACCTGAATCATCTAAACCCAACCCGTGAACCTGACTCGAACCCGAATGAAAGCATCTGCTCATTTCAGACTTCCCGCGGCAGTCCATCCGATGGCAGGTGACTGATGGCCTTAAATACGAAGGGGCTCATCTCGAGTTCCATTGTCTGTGGGTCGTGGTCGTTCTAACGTGATCTTGTAGAGGGCGTCACATCTGCAATATCCTCGTCCCATAAATTAAACACAGAGTGGACGACCTCACCCTTACATACTACACAGTAAAGTCGCCACTGTTGTATTTTAACCAGACAGTTGAGTCGCCATCTCCTGGGGACTTAGGGCATGAGAGTCTACAACACTTCAAGGTGCTGTATATTGCTGTGGAAGGATGCTTGGGATTAATCAAAAATTCCCTCCAAACATACCCGTGAAATAGATTCTATTCAGTCTTGAACAGACTGGCAAGTCTGTGTCTGTCGCCCGAAAATGTTACTGTTTACTGTCTGTCATCGCGCGAAGAAAAACGTGAGAAGCAAAATGCGCAACAGTTATATTTGCAGCTACAAAGCATAAAACAACGCTGAAACAGGGTAGATTATACAATCATGATATAAACTACTGTGTAACATCTTCAGTGGCACATAAAATTCAGTAGTGATGCTATAATTCGTAATATTTGGCGCCTGGCGACTTCACTGCAGGTGGCGACTTCACTGTTATCTACGGTAGCCCATTCTTCTCAATTTTCTTTTTGATATCAGTTCAGTTCAGTTCAGTTGTGGGTCGGGAGTCAGGCCTTTTTCAACGGCCCTCCCTGACGTGCTTCTTCTTGCTGTCTGGGTCTTTAATTAGTTGTCTTCTCTTATTCTATCTTATTAGTTTCTTTCTTTTTCTTTCTTCTTATTTTCTCTGGTCATCCAAAAACTGTTGATTGTTCTTTTTGCTTCTTCCACATTCCCCTCTCCGAACAAATACTCCCCCACTATAGCCTCTGCCTCCTCTAGGTAAGGTTGTTGTAGCCTCTGCCTCCTCTAGGTACGGTTGTTGTAGCCTCTTCCTCCTCTAGGTAAGGTTGTTGTAGCCTCTGCCTCCTCTAGGTAAGGTTGTTGTAGCCTCTGCCTCCTCTAGGTAAGGTTGTTGTAGCCTCTGCCTCCTCTAGGTAAGGTTGTTGTAGCCTCTGCCTCCTCTAGGTAAGGTTGTTGTAGCCTCTTCCTCCTCTAGGTAAGATGGTTGGAGCCTCTTCCTCCTCTAGGTAAGGTTGTTATAGCCTCTGCCTCCTCTAGGTAAGGTTGTTGTAGCCTCTTCCTCCTCTAGGTAAGGTTGTTGTAGCCTCTGCCTCCTCTATGTAAGGTTGTTGTAGCCTCTTCCTCCTCTAGGTAAGGTTGTTGTAGCCTCTTCCTCCTCTAGGTAAGGTTGTTGTAGCCTCTTCCTCCTCTAGGTAAGGTTGTTGTAGCCTCTTCCTCCTCTAGGTAAGGTTGTTGTAGCCTCTTCCTCCTCTAGGTAAGGTTGTTGTAGCCTCTTCCTCCTCTAGGTAAGGTTGTTGTAGCCTCTTCCCCTCTAGGTAAGGTTGTTGTAGCCTTTCCTCCTCTAGTAAGGTGTTGTAGCACTTTCTCCTCTAGTAAGATTGTTGTAGCCTCTTTTCCTCTAGGTCAGGTTGTGTGCCTCTTCCTCCTCTAGTAAGGTTGTTGTAGCCTCTTCCTCCTCTGTAAGTTGTTGTAGCCTCTTCTCCTCTAGGTAAGTTGTTGTAGTCTTCTCCTCTAGGTAAGGTTCTGTAGTCCTTTCTTCCTCCTCTGGTCAGGTTGTTGTAGCCTCTTCCTCCTCTAGGTAAGGTTGCTGTAGCCTCTTCCTCCCTAGTACAGGTTGTTTAGCCTTTTCCTCCTCTAGTCAGGTTGTTGTAGCCTCTGCCTCCTCTAGGTAGTTGTTGTAGCCTTATCCTCCTCTAGTAAGGTTTTGTAGGCTCTGCCTCCTCTAGGTAAGGTGTTTGTAGCCTCTGCTCCTAGGTAAGGTTGTTGTAGCTCTGCGTCCCTAGGTAAGGTTGTGTACCTCTTCCTCCTCTAGTTAAGCGTGTTGTAGCCTCTACCCTCTAGGTAATGTTGTTGTAGCCTCTTCCTCTTCTAGGAAAGATTGTTATAGCAACTCGCTCCTCTAGGTAAGGTTGTTGTAGCTCTTCCTCTTAGGTAAGGTTGTGTAGGCCTCTGCTCCTCTAGTAAGTGTTGTAGCCCTCTGCCTCCTCTAGGTAGGTGTTGTAGCCTCTGCTCCTTAGGTAAGGTGTGTAGCCTCTTCCTCCTCTAGGTAAGGTTGTTGTAGCTCTGCCTCTTAGGTAAGGTTGTTGTAGCCTCTGCCTCCTTAGTTAAAGTTGTAGCCTCTGCCTCTCTAGGTAAGGTGTTGTAGCTCTGCCTCTCTAGGTAAGGTTTTTGTAGCCTCTGCCTGCTCAGGGGGTAAGGTTGTTTAGCCTCTGCCTCCTCTAGGTAAGTTGTTGAGGACCCTCGTAGGACCCCTAGGTAAGGTGTTGTAGCCTCTAGCCTCCTCTAGTAAGGTTGTTGTAGCTCTGCCTCCCTAGGTAAGGTGTTGTAGCCTCCTCCTCTAGGTAAGGTTTGTAGCCCTCGCCATCCCTAGGTAAGGTTTGTAGCCTCCCCTCATAGGAGGTGTTGTAGCCTCTGCCTCCTCTAGGTAAGGTTGTGTAGCCTCTCTCCTCTAGTAAGTGTTGTAGCCTCGCTCCCAGTAAGGTTGTTGTAGCCTCTGCCTCCTCTAGGTAGGTTGTTGTAGCCTCTGCCTCCTCTAGGTAAGGTTGTTGTAGCCTCGCCCCCTCTAGGTAAGGTTGTTTTAGCCTCTGTCTCTCTAGTAGTGTTGTAGCCTCTGCCTCCTCTAGGTAAAGGTTGTTGTAGCCTCTGCCTCCCTAGGGAAGGTTGTTGTAGCCTCACACTTTTCTTTCTTTCATTACTGTAGGCTGGGCACCATAGCAGAAAATGTTTTAAGTCCTCCTTTTCCGCCCCACATAAATCACAAGTTATTTCTTCTCCCCAAAACCTCCTTCTGTCATTTAGTCTGAATCTTGGTCATTGCTGTATACTTCTTCTTGAGATATCTCTTATCTCTTATCTCCATCCCGCCGCTCCATTGCCGCGCTGCCACCATCTTTGTTGAGAGGACTACGAGGCTATTTGTATTATCAGGCATTAGTATTATCTTTATTGTTATCATTATTGTTATCATGGTTATCTAGGTTATTGTTGTTGTTATTGGCGTGAGTGTTTTGCTGGTGTGTGTTTGGCGTGTGTTGTGAGGCAGGGAGGCAGGGGTCTTACTAAATAGCGTCCACTAGCGTCCATTAGCGTCCACTAGCGTCTATTAGCGTCCACTAGCGTCTACAACCCTAAATTGATCACTGTTTCATGTATTTCCTATTTAAAACACAAAGCATAAAACAACGCTTTTGCTGGTGTGTGTTTGGCGTGTGTTGTGAGGCAGGGAGGCAGGGGTTCTACTAAATAGCGTCCACTAGCGTCCATTAGCGTCCATTAGCGTCTACAACCCTAAATTGATCACTGTTTCATGTATTTCCTATTTAAAACACAAAGCATAAAACAAAGATTTTGCTGGTGTGTGTTTGGCGTGTGAGGTAGGGAGGCAGGGGTTCTACTAAATAGCGTCCACTAGCGTCCATTAGCGTCCACTAGCGTCCATTATCGTCCACTAGCGTCTACAACCCTAAATTGATCACTGTTTATTTTAATGTATTTCCTATTTAAAACACATCCTCATCACCTTTTAAAGCATATCTGATTTTTTATCGCTTTTTCGTACCAACCGGAGGCAGAGGGGGCGATAAGCCAAGAGTCACGCCAGGCCTGCCATACAGTAGTGAAGGACCCTGTAGGACCCCATGGTGACGCAACACTTTACATCAAGTCTTTCTCTATAGTAATGAGGGATTATAATGGCTATGGAGCAAGGA